>VXBP01008528.1:132176-169742 GCA_013400115.1 Rhinopomastus cyanomelas
CCCCCCGAGTCTCCTCCAGGCTAAGCACCCCCACCTGTCTGAAAGTAAGAGCAAGAAAAGCCAGATCCAAACCTCCCCATGAAGTCACAGACAACCGGATCCACGTCACCCCCAAGCTGGGTCAAAGGTTGGGCTTGAGGATCTCAAAGGTCTCTTCCAACCAACGAGATCCTGGGATTCCCTGTGAACCCTGACTCCCTTTCTTTTCCAGTTTCAGGATGCCAAAGTCTTATTAATAAACACATCTCTGCAGCCAAAGGGATTTTCAATCTCACTTGATTTACAGGCACTTCACTGCATTCGAGCAGAACGTGTTTGACCGGCGGGGTGGAAATCGCAGCGGGGGCTAATTAGAGCAACCAAGTTAGATTCCTGTGCGTTCGGGAAACAAGACTCATCCTTTTAACAGGATAAGCTAAATGGATCGCCCTGTCTTGAAGAGCTTCTCTGTAGACACCAGGACTACGTTTGCATGTAAATAGAAGTGACTCTGCTGAAGTTAACGGGACTGAGGCGATTTATACCTGTGAGCGAGCAGCCCATCCTCAGGGTTAGGTGCTGCAAAGTGCTGGGCACCTTCACTTCCCACAGAAGTAGTGGGAGATATGGAGAGCTTGGAACTTGGTGTGATGGAGCCTTGAGGATAACACTCTCTGCTTTCACTGCCATGCTACTAGTAAGATTCAACTTGCCAGCAAGACCAAAGGTTTGGGAGAGTTTTAAGACTCTGGCAGTCATGGTCTTAAACTAAATTACAAGCCATGTGGCCTCAAACAGATCTGACTTGCTTCAGTACCTTAAGGCTGGTTTGAATTGTTCTCAACATGCAGTCGTAGACTACAACTGATTGGAAACACGTTGTCGGCGAGCCTGTCCCTGGCTCTCCTTCTGGATTTGCTTCTCAAGGAAAGTTCTTCGCTCGTAGACCTTGACATCCCTTGGTTCCCACTGCAACGAAAAGGAGTCAAGCAGCCCTGCATCTCACCTGACCTATTTGGTACTTGCTCTTCAGTGAGGTGAACCACATCCTGCATTTACTTCCTCTGGGGACCAGCCGTGAGTCTAGACAATGAGCTCAGATGCAGACATGACCAGCACAGTTCACTAGTCCAGGTTGTGCCCTCACCTCTGCTACTGGGCTATCCCCACATGACAGAAGCCTCATCAGCAGGGACCTTGGCTTCATGCTTTATCCCAGGCTCTGCTCAGAAGGCACCACTCGGTTACTCCACACAGCACACGGGTGTCACAACACCTGCCACATCCACTCGCTCCTGCGAGCATCTGCACAGCAAGAACAAGCTAGGAGAAAATTAGATGTCAGTGTACACTGGTTGTAACCCCATTCTGTATTGGTGAGGGATGATGAGTGTGTCTTATCCAATGCTAGAAGGATGCTTCAAGCTGCTTAAGTCTGCTGGGATGTCCACGTGTGTGAACTGCTCCAGGGACTCACCAAACATCATTCCCCTGCCCTCTGCTACCATCCATGCAGCAGCACTGACCTTCGTGGGTCTGATTCAGTCTCATTTGTATCTGCTATAAGAAGCTACCTGACTTCTAACAGCTACTCAATTGAAGACAAAGAAGGGGAAATCACACCTGCTTTGTGCAAAGTGTTTCCAGGGGTTCCTACCCTACCCTGAAACCAGGGAACGTTCCACTGGGGCTCAAGCAAAAGTTGGGGAGCACCTCTGCTCCCCTTGAAAACTTCCCCAGAAGGATTTAATCTAGATGTTCCAGGCTCCTTTGCCTTCCCCCTAGAATGACAGCTGATACCATTCAGTGCAAAGCACAACAGCAGCCATTAAAAATGGTTATTAGTCTGGAGCTGCTTTCTTAATAGGAAACACACTTGCTGCACTCTGGGAGTTCGGTGCTTTTTAATAGACTTCAAGGTAAATGCCACCGTGACCCTTATTTTTAAGGAGGGAGGGAGAGAGAGAGGAATACGCTCCTCTCTCGGACTGAGATTTTGCCCTCAGGCAGAGCCTTGGGCAAGAGGTGGAGCAGCTCCTCCTCCCCTCCGCTCCTCCCCTCGGGAGGGATCCTGCTTCTGAAACTCTCGTCTGAGGGCTCTGCTCGTCTGCAAGCAGCTCGTTTCTGCTGGAGGGGAGGAAGATGCATTAGCACTTCAGCATCCTTCCTCCCCAGCTTCCAGCTGGTGCAGAGCAGCAGAGCCGTGGCTCAGCATACTGACAGCCTTCTCCTCCCTCTGCTCAGCCTCTCCCAGCTCTCTCCTTCCCGCAGGCAGAGCAAGGCCTTTGCAGGAGCACGAGATGCACTTGGAGGTAACCCTGACCCACCCCAGAGAGACAAGGAATTTGCACATTCCTAAGGACTGGTCATAGTCTGGCTAGCAAGGTCCCTGATGCTGGCCAAATGCCCCTTCTATAGCAAGATATACTAAAACCTCCTGCCCTGGGAGAGAATAACATCTATATATATATATAAATTAAGCACACATCTATATTTACTACATACAAACATACAAGCTGACCTTCAGCAGGCTGAAATGTTTTGTTGTGACGTGAAGCCACACATTTAGAAGAAACATCGGTGCTTAAGATGTCTAAGAGTTCATTTACCTCCTCTTCTCCTCCCACAGCTCAACCTGCTATTTAAAGGCAGAACCTGGGACTTCCAAGATGAGAACGGCAACGGCCGCTGCAGAGGAAGGACAAAAAGGAGCTGGGGATGACTTGATGTGACGGAGCGGCTCCGAATCCACGGCGTGCCCGTAGCTGTCTTTACTCAGTGGAAGAAACCCCCTTGCCTTTACAACCGTGTTTCCCAGAGAGGGTATTTTATCTGCACTGGCAGAGAGCACCTAATGCCTACCCGATGTTTGCACTGGGGTTTGTTGTTGTTTCTTTTCGCTCCTTTCATCACCTTAGGAAGGGGCCACGCGGCGATCGCGTGACGCCGAGACTTTTGGCAGATGCAGCATATGTGCAGCAGTATTTATCATTTATTTAACATGCTGGGTACAGCGGCTGGCGAGGCGCTGCCATGCCTGACTTAAAGGCTGCTGGCATTTCCATTAGATAAAGCCCCATCATGCAGGGGGTTAAGAATTCAGGCATTTCAAATCGCATCAGGCTGAATCATGATTCAAATCAGAGAAGCCAGGCTGTGGTTCACTAAGGGCTGACAATTGATGGCAGGTCACGAAGATGTTCCTCGTCCTCAACGGATGATCAGGCTAACGCAGTCTCGCTTCCGTTTTCCAATTACTGGGGAGAGGGTGTGTGGAGGGGGTTCTGCTTGGTTCAGACGTGGCTCTCAGCTACACAGAGCATCACAGTGGGATTTTAAAAGCATTTCTCTCGGCCTTGCTGCCACAGACGGAAGCCAGTAGTCATTGGCTTTGAAAAGCCCACTGCAAAGTGTCTGACGGTTGTGTTTTAAGGACCACATGCCTGCCAGGCGCAGAGAGCCTCCTGCTACGTACTGAGGTCCTGCAGCTCTAGAGAACAAGGAGAAATGTCTGTGCTGACCTGTGCTGGCAGCAAGATGCAGCAAGAGCAAAAGAGCTGGAGTCCCAGGTCGAGCTCAGCATCCAACCCCTCTGAGCTGCCTCAGTGTCTGTGGGGGTGCATGAGTGCTTCAGATCCTCTCCAGTGCCACAAGGGTTAGCTCAGCTCAGAGAAGCTTCCTCAAGCTCTACCTCATAGGTTCAGTGATCACTTCCATTTTCTTCCACTGTTCTTAGGAGACAAACATTTAAAAATAATAATAAAAACCAAAACACCAGGACTGCCAGCTCACCCCAAGCCTGGCTCCCCTGAAGAGCAATAAGAAGAGCCCTTTAACTTCTGCTCTCTGTTCTCATGGAGAAACAACATACCACACATTTCATAATTAGGGCGAGAGGGAGAGATAAGGCCCCGGGTCTGTGCACATGAAAGGAATGTGCTTGGTGTGGGGAGATGGTGCTGAAAGCACCGTGAGCTTGATAGGGGCTGGAAAAGGCTGGGGGAGAGCGGTGCTGTGGAATGGGGAGCTGTCTGTGTCAGTGGAGGGGTGTCAGGGATGTGTGTTGGGAAAATGGGCCACTTCCCCCCAAGTCCTGCTAGGAAGAGGCTGGCGAAGCCACTTCAGTTCAGATGAAGTCTGGGCACACACAGCTGTGAGGGAGGTTTGGCAGCCAGGTAAAAGGAACAAGCACTTTGCAGCACTTCTCACCCCAGGAGGGAGCAGCCACAGCCAAGGGTGACTGCTATCACTGAGGTGCTGCCAACTGCCCCAGCTGGGACCAAGGGAAGGGGGTGTCTGCTCCTCACGACCTCAAACACACCGCAGGGCACTGGGGTTCCAAAGGTACAGGCTGCCTTTCACAAGGCTTTCGTGCTTGTTTGGTTTGAATGGCCTTGGGTTTGACGTGGGGCTCTAGGAAACGACCCACTTTAAGAGGCTTCCAGAGCAAAACGAGACCTCGGGGCTGAGCACAAGAGCAACCTACTGTGGGCAGAGGTAGAGGACATCATTATTTGCTGAATAAAACCAGAGAAAAGTCAGGAGATACGAAACTGCAGCAGAATACAGAACCTGATGGTGTTTGTGCTGTTCTTTGCCACCAGTGAATTCCGTGACCTTTGGCGACTCATTTGGCTTCTTTGTCCCGCTCCTCAGACCTTGGGCTTGTTTCCTCCCATTAAAACTCTGGGCGCTGAGCCCGCAGCACTGGGCCTGCTGCACTTCTGACCTTTCTGGGGACTTACAGCTGCTTCTGAAAACACCGGTAAATGCCCATCCTCAATCTTTCACCTTCAGCCCTTGACGCGCGCTGACCAGACAGGAGACCACGGTACATCAGAATCGTTCCACCTGTTACTCATCCCACTGAAAACCCTAGACATGAGTAAACAGATACAAACCACCAAGCTCAACACCTCCCAGGGTGATTTTTGGTCTATTTTTTTTTAAAGACATAAAAATTCAGGTCTTACACCAGTAAATGCCCATCTTCAGCATCTCACTTTCAGCCCTTGATGCTCCCCAAACAGGAGATTGAGGTACGTCAGAACAGCTATTCATCCCACCAAATAGTCGTCCATTCTCCTAAAATTCCTAGATATTAGTAAACAGACAGGTGATATCAAACACAGAAGCTCCCAGAGTGATTTTTGGGCTTTTTTTTTAAATATTAAATTTTCTGGTCTTGTACAATCACCAATAAACACCCATCCTCAATATTTCACCTTCAGCCCTTGATGCTCGCTGCCCAGACAGGAGACCAAGGTACATCAGAAAGGTTGTCCCTGTTATTTGCCACCTAAAACCCCTAGATAAGAGTAAACAGATCACAGAACATTAGGGACTGGAAGGACCTTGAATGATAATCTAGTCCAATCCCCCTGCCACATCAGGGTCACCTAGACCAATGCCCATCCTCAATACTTCACATTCAGCTCTTGAGGCTCACTGCCCAAACAGGAGACCCAAGTCTATTGGGACAGTTGTGCCTGCTATTCATCCCCCTGGAATCCCTTGATACGAGTAAACAGATGTGAACTATCTCCCTAAAATCCTTCTTGTGTGATTTTTGGTCTATTTTTTTTTAATATGAAAGTTCTGGTCTTATAGAGACAGCAATAAATGCCCTTCCTCAGTATTTCACCTTCAATCCTCGATGCTCCCTGCTCAGACAGAAGGCCAAGGTACATCCGACTCACAGAACATTAGGGATTGGAAGAGACCTCAAAAGATCATCCAGTCCATCCTCCTGCCACCCAGGATCCCCTAGACCAAGTTGCACAGGAACACGTCCAGGTGGGTTTTAAACGTCTCCAGAGAAGGAGACTCCACAACCCCCCTGGACAGTTGTCCTGCTATTCAGCCCCCCACATTCTCAATCTATGACTAAACTCATATGAGCCACCAACCTGAAAACCATCCTGTGTGATGTTGCTGTTTTGGGGTGGGTTTTTTTAATATTAAAGTCTTATGAAACATCAGGGGTTTTCGCAGTGTCCCAGAGCATCAGGTGTGGGAGCAGCGAGAGGCTCCCTTGTCTCGGGTTAAAGCAACTCTCCTGATCCACCCCACGGCAGCAGCATCCCTGGCTTTGTTCACGCAGGTCTCCGTCCGCGACGAACTGCTAAAGAAACGGACTGAAAGTAGTTGGCTGCGCTTTTCTCTTTGAATATTCATTTAAATACTGCATTTCTACTCTACAGTCGCTCTTGGGGGTGTTTTGTCTCCTCTGGGTGACACAGGCAACACTTTGGCCACAGGCTGGCTACAAAGAGCCTCGCACCAAAGCCTCCCATTTCCTAACAAAAGCAGCACAGAAACCCCCCACCCCGACCCCGCCATGAACGGCGCGGAGCGTTTTCTCCCAATCCATCAGGCTCTATTATTCGGTTTGAGGCCAAATCTCATTGTCTC
This sequence comes from Rhinopomastus cyanomelas, assembly GCA_013400115.1. Classification (NCBI taxonomy): domain Eukaryota; kingdom Metazoa; phylum Chordata; class Aves; order Bucerotiformes; family Rhinopomastidae; genus Rhinopomastus; species Rhinopomastus cyanomelas. Next base: position 138,570 of record VXBP01008528.1, read on the forward strand.
CTCCTTCCTCCGGAGGCCGATCTCTGCCAGGTAGAAAATTGAGTTTCCTTTAACTTTTCTTCCCCGCACGATTTTTCAGCGGTTGGGCACCGCTGTTCGGTGTGGGAAACCGACTTCCTGTCTTCAACAGACAAGTGCACACAAGGCTTTGCTGGACACATAATGGGCTCCTTTTTTTTTTCCACTCCTTCCCTTCTCCTCCTTCTTCTTCTTTTTTATTTTATACAAAAAATCATTCCACACTTAACACATCAATGAAGCCACTTAAGCTCTACTGCATCTGAATTAAAGGGGGAATTGTGTGATCAAAGAGTGTGAAGGAACCACACATGGAGTTCTTCAGGCTCTTTACTTTTGTTACATTTGATACATAACAAACCCAATAAATATGCTGATCCTGCTAGCCCGTTTCATTATCTCATAGCCTTATGTTTCGGAGCATTTCCTTTAAGGGCTTCTCATTTTTTCCCCCCCCACTTTGTTTTACAGCATTGTCGCTTTGAGATGGTTTAGTTTAAATTAAGATGCTAAAGTGCTGCTTCTTCCCTCTCTTTTCTTGCTTCTGCTTATGCTCCAGCAAGAGCAAAACTCCCTCTGCCCTCAGTTTTTCATAGTGAGCATCAGCTGGGCATCTGCATCCACACAGATGCAGCAGCATCAGGAAGGAGTTATTCACAGCGAGGGGGACAGAGCCCTGGAACAGGCTGCCCAGGGGGCTTGTGGAGTCTCCTTCTCTGGAGACATTTAAAACCCTCCTGGATATGTTCCTGTGCTACTTGGTCTAGGTGACCCTGCTCTGGCAAGGGGGACTGGACTAGATGCTCTTTTGAGGTCCCTTTCAATCCCTACTGTTCTGCGATTCTTGTCCCTTCCCAGTTCTGGGAATAATTGCAGACTGGCAGTTAATGCTGTTTCTCCAGAATTACATCAAAATAATGAAGATCAGAGTCCACCCCTTTCTTATCCCCTCCCTGACCTGCCACCTTGCTGTTTCACATGGAAGTAACCAGATTCTCCAGCCAACAAAGAAGCTGCAAGGTCTCATTTTTGGAAGAGCTTCATTGCCAGCCAACAGTAAGGGCTGGCTGGTCAATGGGTCTGCTGTCAGAATAGCTCTGGCTGAGCCAAAGCGGGACCTTGTTTGGCCCCTACAGTGAGCAGGATGGTTTTGAACAACACAGTCTACACCCAGGTAGAATAAATGGCCAAAGCCACTGCTCCTGTGAGGAAGCTGCACTCCCACAGGGGGTTCCTACAGGGTTTCTGTTGGAAACTCACAACTAGACGTAGTACAACCTACAAACAACCACCACGGTGAGGCCCCCACCAAATCTTCCAGACAGCTGATTTGGAAGCAAATGACCGGTGCTTTTAGCACAGTAGCTCATTAAAAGGCATTTTAAATTGTGATTTCTTTAATTGCCTTTGTATCTGGGGTTTTTCCCCACCAAGGGGTTCAGACAGAAAGGCTTGAGACAAGATCCTGCACCCACAGAAATCTTGAGAGCCAAGTCTGCTTTGGGAAACCCACCGCCTGCTGCACAGGATTGGTTCCCGAAAGGGGAGGAGAGATCATCCTGCCCCAACAGCCAAGATTGGATCAAATGCATCTAAATCATTAGGGATCAGAAGGGACCTCAAAAGATCATCTAGTCCAATCCCCCTGCCACTGCAGGATCACCTAGATGCTTCTCATGGGCTCGTGTGCAGCAAAGGCAGTTGGGGGGTGGGAGGGTACAAAAAGCACCTGAATTACCAGAAAAAGAGAGTCTTTTCTGCTCTGTTTAATTCCCATCATTAAATACCAGGCTTCTGTAATGAGCACAGGCTGCTTCTAGCTCCCTTTGTTTTGCCAAGCAGTGTTTGTCTCTTGTCGCTTCCCAAATCTAAACAGCTAAACAAAAACGACCCCCTGCCAACAAGGCAGAGACTCAGCTTCTAAGTAGGACACATCTCCAGCTCTTCACTCCAGCTGGGCTCTCCCACCAGCCCGGGTAGGGACTCCGCTAAGTACAGATGGGACTTTCAATAGTTGACCCCACACACCTCAACTGAACCCCACAAATGTCTTTCACAGCTCAGAGACATCTACCTCAGCACGATTTTGATGGCGTCTGCCATGAGAAACATCCCCATGAAATCATGGAAAACTGGGACAACAGCAGTTTTTGTTAAAAGGGGCTGAAGCATCAACCAGAGCTTTGTAGTTTGTGGGGAGACAGTGACAGCAGTGACGTCCACACAACTTTCAGCATTTTAACTCTTTCTGTTAAAATCCCTGTCATTAAATCCAAATTTCAGAGGCATTTAACAGCCAGCAGCTGGGTGCTAAAAGCCTGACTGAAGTCCTTTTAAGCTCCTGCACCGCCCTTACTGGTGCCCTAATGCGTGTCCGTGCTCCCACGGCTAAAGCGATCCCGTAGAAAGAAAAGAGCAAGAACAGAAGGATCATAAAGGCGATTTTAGAATCTTACTGGCATCCTGGGGTGGATGAGAATGGGGGAGTGAGTAGATCTAGAGAGGTTCTCCTACCCCTCTACTGTGCCTTGGTGAGACCCCATCTGCAATATTTGGTCCAGTCCTGGGCCCCTCAGTTCAAGAAGGACACAGAGCTGCTGGAGAGAGTCCAGTGCAGAGCCACAGAGATGAGGAAGGGAGGGGAGCATCTCCCTGATGAGGAAAGGCTCTTGAGCTTGCAACAAAGGAGACTTGAGGGTGTGGCCTCATTAAAGTCGATCAATATGTGAAAGGTGTGAGCTGGAACAGAGGAGGTTCCACATCAATCTGAGAAGGACCTTCTTCCCAGTGAGGGTGACAGAGCCCTGGAAGGGGCTGCCCAGTGGGGTTGTGGAGTCTCCTTCTCTGGAGACATTTAAAACCCACCTGGACATGTCCCCATGTGACTGAATCTAGAGGATCCTGCTGTGTCAGGGGGATCAGACTGGATGGTCTTTCATGGTCCACTCCAGTCCCTACTGTTCTGTGATTCTCCTCCTAATTTTGGACTTCTCTCTCATTTTCTCCACAGGAGCTTTGTGAAGGCAACTGCACTGGGTGTGGGGATCCAGCAGCACCAGTGGTCCTAACCACCTTTTGCTTCTCAGAAGATTTGCTTTGGGTAAAACTAAGAGAAATAAGCAGGTGCCAGCTTTTAGTGCAGCCTGGTCACAGGGATTTGAAGGGGAAGATGGAAAGGCAGTAAAATCTGGCTGGAATCTTTGCCAAAACACTTCTTAAATGAGAAATAATGAAGCAGTGTTAAGTTTCTTCACAGATTAAATGAAGAAACGAGACCACAAAGAGCCGCTGATGCCTCCCTAAATCACTGCAGGCTGGCAACACCCTGAACCCAATGATTAAACCAATTCCCCGCTTGGAAATTTTTGCTCTTGATCTAAATTGTGAAGCAGATTTGAAAGTGAAAGAAGCGGGTGTTTGCATGGGGCTGCCAGGTTTATCCTGCTGCAAGGAAATTGGGTTTCCCTGGTTGTGTTAATTTGGTGAAGTATAAAAACTACCTGGGGATGACTATGGAAAACAACTCGGCAAAGCTGCCTCATCCGTGTGTAAGCTGGAGCATCCCGATGGATTTAAGAGGAATGGGGGTGGGAAAATGGTCCTTCATGGGTTTTAATGTGACAAAGGGAACCACCTTCCACTGGCAGGTCTGGCTTCAGGCATTTTATCACAGAGTCCCAGAGCATCAGGGTTTGGAAGGGACCTTGAAAGATCATCCAGTCCAATCCCCCTGCCACAGCAGGATCACCTAGACCCAGTCACACAGGAACATGTCCAGGTGGGTTTTAAACATCTCCAGAGAAGGAGACTCCACAACTCCCCTGGGCAGCCCCTTCCAGCGCTCTGTCACCCTCACTGGGAAGAAGTTCCTTCTGATATTTGTATGGAACCTCCTATGTACAGCTGGTTTCAGGCAGGATCTTCAAGTCCACGTTAGCCCTACAGTCACCCCTGCAAGTGGCAAACAACCCAGTCTTCAGGCCTGATGGCAATTCAATGTGTGTTGGCAGAAAGGGAACTCCTGAGACCACTTCTGCTCTAGTGTGGGAACTGCCAGGAAAACCCTCCCCACTAACCTCAGCTGTGTGGTGACACATGAAAACTACAACTTGAAACCAGAGAGGCCTAAAGAAAGTCAGATCCAGAGTTACAGAATCACTCTGGTTGGAAAAGACCCCTGGGATCATTGAGTCCAACCAGCTGCCCTACCTTACAAGTTCACCCCTAAACCACATCCCTCAACACCTCATCCAAACGACCTTTAAACACACCCAGGGATGTTGATTAAACACACCACCACCTCCCTGGGAAGCCCATTCCAGCACCTGACCACCCTTTCTGTGAAAAAATTCTTCCCAATATCAAGTCTAAACCCACTCTGTTGTAACTTGAACCCATTCCCTCTTGTTCTATCACTCATAGCTTGTGAGAAGAGACCAGCACCTACCTCTCCACAACGTCCTGTCAGGTAGTTGGAGAGAGTGATGAGGTCTCCTCTCAGCCTCCTCTTCTTCAAACTAAAGAGCCCCAGCTCTCTCAGTCTTTCCTCACAAGATTTATTCTCCAGGCCCTTCACCAGCTTAAATAATACACTGGTGTGGAGTGGTTAGAAACCAGTACAGTCCTTAGGGCTGCAGTCAGACTGGAAAACCCTATTCTTTACTAATAGCAAATAAGACCTCATACCCACCCCATGGCAGCAGCTGAAAAATCAGACCTCAAACCTGGAGGTCAGAATCACAGAAAGTTAAGGGTTGGAAGGGACCTCAAAAGATCATCAAATCCAACACTCCTACCAGAGCAAGATGCCCTAGATCTGGTCACACAGGAGCATGCAGGTTAGTTTTGAAGGATGATGGTTTTGAACAGCATCAGATGAATTGAAAAATATCTGAGACTGAACTGGCCAAGCTGCACATCAAAGACAACCAATGAAAAGAGATCAAAATCAAGGTTTCTTGCTTGATGCAGATAACCCCAACCAGAGCAAAAATACTCAACAAGGCTTTGGGTTGCCCAATACTTTATGCTGCTTGGATGGTACCACTGGGCTGCTTTCACAGCCTTCAACAGCAAAGCCAACGTCACCCTGCTACCCCTCAACTCTCCAACTGCATCTTTCACTTGATTTCACTCACTTTCAGTCAACTTTAACTCATTTCTTAAAAAAATGTGTTTTGGTGCCTCCAGAAGAAAATCACAGCTGACACCTGTGAAATGGGACATTGAAAAGCTGCTGTGAAAGTTTCTTCCTCAGACCTAGACCTTCTTACTGGACAGAGAGGTCAGGCACTGGAATGGGCTGCCTAGGGTGGTGGTCGAGTCCCCATGTGTGGAACATAGGAGGTTCCACATAAATACGAGAAGGAACTTCTTCACAGTGAGGGTAACGGAGCTCTGGAACAGGCTGCCCAGGTAGGTTGTGGAGTCTCCTTCACTGGAGATGTTCAAGACCTGCTTGGATGTGTTCCTGTGTGTCTTGGTCTAGGTGATCCTGCTGTGTCAGGGGGATTGGACTCGATGACCTTTCGAGGTCCCTTCCAATCCCTAATGATTCTATGATCTCTGGATGTGTTTAAAAGTCACTTAGTTATAGCCTTGGGGGATCTGGCTTAGTGGTGAAGTTGTAGAGTAGGGTTGATGGTTGAACTCTATGATCCCAAGGGTCTCTTCCAACCTGAATGATTCTGACTCCATGATTCCCCTTCAGTGGAGCCACTGAAAACCCTGATCCTACAGGGAAAAATAGTCTTATGAATTCATAAACTCTGTAGTTTGTTACCTTCTTTACAGTTCAGAAGCCAAGAGACAACTGTATGAGCCTGGCTGTCCCACAACTGCTTTCCCCTCTCAGAAAATTGTTGGTCACAGCAAGGGAAACAACTGCAACACAGGATATAACTCATCATGAGCAACAGTGGGAATCTGAGCCGTGACATTTTCATCTCAGACATTTCCTAAGGTAGGAGAGTCACTCTGTTCTGACCGAACCTCAGATAAGCAGACGCTGTGCCACGGTTTTGGTCTACGCACAGCATTCCTCACATTTTCACTGCGGTGGGAGGAAGGAGAGGGAAAGGGGGTGGGGGGAAAGGGGAGAAGGAAAGAAAAAGGAGGAGAGAGAGTTTGGTTTGCAGGAGGTGTTTTATTGTGTCGATACCCAAAGGCTGGATTCAATAAAACCTCCATCTGGCTCTCACACAGAGCAGCCTCCTCTCAGACCTCACAGCAGCCCTCCTCACTTCCAGAGTCTGGTTTTGGAGGCTTGTGAGCATTTCCTACCATGGGATTTTTAACCAAGTCAACCCTGTAGAAAGCCTCTCTTTGACTTATTTGGGAGACTGAGGGTGACTTCAGCTCAGAGGATGTGCCAAGTGTGCCTTAAGGTCTTAGCTTCAGAGAATCACCTACTCCCCATGGAATTCCAGGGTAGAGCTGCAGCTCCAGCAGTTGTTGGAACCCCGCGTGTAGGGTTTACTGAGGGGGTTACCTGGCTCTGCTTAGGAAGGGGGCCAGACACACTGTTTATGAGGGTCTCTCGAGGACTTACTGTCTACAGATCCCATTTCAATCAACCCAACCGCAACTTCAGTCGAGAACTGGGATTGTTTATGGCTGAACCAGAGCCTGTGGTTAAAATGCTCAGAGGTACATAAAGCTCCACCCCACTCCCTTTATTGTCTGATCACTGAACATTAGGGATTGGAAGGGACTTCAAAAGATCACCCAGTCCAATCCCCCTGACACAGCAGGATCCCCTAGACCAAGTCACACAGGAACACATTCAGGTGGGTCTTAAGCATCTCCAGTGAAGGAGACTCCAGAACCTACCTGGGCAGCCTGTTCCAGAGCTCTGTTACCCTCACTGGGAAGAAGTTTCTTCTCATATATACGTGGAACCTCCTCTGTTCCAGCTCACACCCATTGCCCCTCATCCTATCACTAGATGACACTGAGAAGAGCCTGGCTCCGTCCTCCTGACACCCACCCTCATCTAGTCCCACCCCCCTGGCAGGGCAGGATCACCCAGAAACACATCCAGGCAGATGTCTGATCTACTTCATACTCAGGTACCAGGGCTTGAAGCACAAAGGGAGGGTCTGGAAGGACACTGAGATGGAGGATTCTCACATCAATAGAGCCAATTAATCAGATGGATCTGATAGATGTTTAGTCCTTCCTCCAGTAAAACAAACATCAACTCCCAAGGACTCGATTTTTCCCTTGTACTGTAATATTCAATCAATAAACTTGATCTTGGTTAATACACCTTTTTTTTTAACACCATGAGCATTTTCATTTCTGTTAGTTAATTCCTTCTTTGCTAAATCCCTCGTAGCCTTTTCTCCTGCAGACAGTCCGTTCTGTAGCTGGCGCTTTGGCTCCCATTTTGTTTCCCGGCAAAGAGACACAGGCAGACAATAACAGAAAAAAACCCCCCTATTCCTTTCTCGTGTCTTGTTACAGAATTTTTCAGGCTGTAAATCAACTTGAAAAGCTAATTTAAGGACGCTCACTTGCACTATTCGGGGCTGTATAAACACTCCCAACTCCAATTTTTCAGAGAGACATATGCGACCATTTAGAAGGGATTTAAAGAAACCATTTTGCAGTTGGGAAGAGCTAGATCTCGCGGTTTTAGTTTTCTTCAATGAGATTATAATGTAATATTAATATACAGAGAGGGGAGTATATATATATATATAGAGAGAGATATTTCCAGTGCCTCTGTGTGTTTATGAGGTCCTAAGGGACAGCAGAGTTCCTTTAGCCAAGGGGAAGGCTGGAAGAGGCTGCGAGAGCGAGCCCGGCCGTTGAAACATCAACTAGACGACAGAAGCCGCCCGTACACCGCGATCCCCGCGAAAGGGCTGCCGTGTGGGTTTCCACTGTATCTGCTGGTTTAATTGTTTCTGCCTGTTCATTTCTTTGTCGGCCGCAACCACTAGCCTAAGGGAGGTTTAAAAAAAAAAATCAAAAGGTAGGGCTGGGGTTGAGCAGGAAATGAAGGCGGGTGCTGCGGCGGTATGAAAGGAAAAAGTTCACAAGTGGCTGTAGGAACCAGCGCATCGGGCCATGGGGTAAAGTGCCATTGCCCGCTCGCCCGGCTCGTTCTGTTCTTGGGGCTGCTGCTGCGCTTCCAGCCAAACTGAGCTTGGGGTCTGAAAGGGTTGGGACATGTCCTCAGGAGCCCAAACCTAAAAGTCCCCCTCCAAATGACACCGATCGGCTGTTGGTTTGGTGCCATCGCCTTGCCCAGTGTGTCCCTTCCCTGTGCGGGAGCTGGTGTGGAACTGGGAAGGAGAGCAGCACACTGGTTTCTGTTTTCAGTGGGGGAGTGCAAAAAGGACTTGGGAAGTTCAGAGTCTCCCACCCCACAGCCTGGGCAGAACTCCAGAGGCTCACTTCATGAACATAAACAGAGCTGGCACAAGGATCTCCGTGAGGAATTCACTTTGTGCCCTCCCAGAACCACAGAACATCAGGGATTAGAGGGGGCCTTGGAAGGTGAACAATGAGACCGTACTGTGCCCTTGTGGGCAAGAGGGCCAATGATGTCCTGGGGTGCATCCAGAATCATAGAATTGATTGGAAGGGACCTCAAAAGACCATCTAGCCCAATCCCCCTACCACAGCAGGATCACCTAGACCAAGCCTCCCCACCTCCATCGCTTTCTTGAGTGCACTCTATGTGCTCCTTGCTTCCCCTCTGATCTCCTGGACAAAAGATTCAACAATCAGAGACGCAAATCCCGCGCGAGGAGGATACGGGCTCCAAGAACCACATGGCCCGTAAAACCTGTTTTACGGCGGATCTCACCTTTAACGAGCAAACCGACCCACAGCAGCAGAAGAGTGACCAAGCCCTTCTTTGCCAAGAGGCAAAAAAATCACCAGCCCTCACTCCCAGCTACTCAAACGGGCTGGAGGATGACCAGGTATCGTTTGAAAGCGCAGCACCGAGAGTTTCGCTCCCTCACCTGAAGGGCCACCACTTTCAGCCGCATTAATTTGAGCGAATCCAAATGGCAAAGGTGAGGAAGGCAGCCTAGCAGGCAATTACCTTTTCCTGCCTTTGAAGAACAACGAACCTGGGAAGGGTCCAACTTCAGAAAGAGCGATTACAGGGGGTTTTTTATGCCCAGACAACCCCTCTACCTTTTCCTACCCCATTCAACACACGTATGGCCGCACACGCGCGACAAGCAGACTCGGCACCCACGGCCACCTCCCCGTGTTCCCTAACACTCAGAGGGTTAACCAGAAGATAAAACTCCACCATTTATTACACATCCCACTACTCATTTTTGAGGCTCTGTACAGAGAGCAGGAAAAGCTACCCAGCACAAGCCAGCGCTGAGCAGAAAGGCAGCGCTTGTGTGGCCACTTGGCCAGTTCGGCAGGCAAAAGCGTTTGGGGTTTAACCATTTCCTTGACATCGCGCGTCGAGGTGGAGGGGGGCCAGAGAGCCGGGCAGGACCACAGATTCAACTTCCACGTATTTTTTTTGAGGAGGAAATATCTATTTCCACGAGCATCACCGATTACTTTCGGTGGGTAATAAGCGACGTTGACTAAAACTTGCCGCTCAATAGGCATTGAAGGCCTTTTGCAGACTTGGAAGACAAGAAAACAGTTCTTTCCCCTCTTTTTTCCCCCCCCTCCTTTCTTTTTTTTTTCCCCTTCTGCTGCAGACTGCAGGCATTTTGGTCTATCTCTGTCAAGTGCAATTCTTTCTTGATGAATGACAAGGTACGATAATAGGCTGCCGTTGCCAGGGCAACCAGACAGCAGAGCTGTGTGCCTTGAATTTTGTCATCTGAAAATGAAACCAGAAGCAAAAGAAAAGCTGAGAATCTAGCGACAGATTAACTGGTCGGGTTGTGGGGGGGAGGAACGGGGACTGGCGGGGGGAGACAGTGCAGGAGGAGGAAGAAGAGAGCAAGGGGGAGAGACTGGGCTGCATTACAAGCAATTAAAATTGCTGGAAGATGGTGTCTGCGCGTGTCTGCGTTGCCTCTGCGAAGGGCATTTGTCGAGAGGCTTTTTATCCCTGCTCTCCCTGCCACTCTTTTTGTTCCAAAAAGTACGTAGAAAGCTTGAAGAAGTCCCTTTCAGAGAGACCCATTCACCTTTACAAGAGCTGTCTTTGCACTGCTGCTCTCCACTCTGCTCCCAGTAATCCCAGTTCTTCCCAGTCCCACTCAGCTGCTGCAGAGTACTGAGGGTGAGGAACCAGTACTGGTTTCTGTAGTCTGTGCTGGTCAGCTGACTCAGGACCTTGCTTCCGTGGAGTGGTTCAATCCATGGCTAAATAATCCCTCAACCCCAGGACACCCAAGGGTTCACCCAATGCCTTCACCTTGGGCTGGGAAAGTCTCCGCCATGGTCTCTGTGAAGACCTCCCAGGTCAGACTCAGCCACCGAGGGACTGGTTTTGGTTCACACTGGGATTCACAGGCTCGAGATCAGGGGACACCAGGCTAAAAGCAGAGACTGAAGGGGAGCCAGTTGCCAATCTCCAACCTGTGAGCAACTTCCAAACACCAGGATCTGAGCTTAGCTCATGCTTGGTCATCCTGGAGACTACCTAAAAATCTTATGGTCTCTCTTCTTTGTGCAAAAAACACGGGTAAAAGAGAATCAAAACACAAAGAAATCTTTGTGTTTGAAAAGCAAACCCCACCTGCCAGACCAGCATCACTCCTGCCCTTCACAAACCCACCTGTGACCAAGACAAACCCCTCTGCCCGTTCATGCCAACTAGCCCAAGAGCACATTTCCTTGGCGGCACAGCCCCAAATCCCCTCACAGCAGTGTGTCAGAGCCTGCACAGAGCCTTGCCTTGCCAACCTTCTTGGGTTATCAGATAAAACCTCGCTCCTGCCGTTCTGTGTTGATAAAATAACCCTGCTGTAACTTCTCTGCCGTCCCTCAGGCAGAACTCCCCGCGATCCTCGCGCGGTGTGGGTGAACCATTAGGATCCCACACCTAAGGGGGCAGCGCTTCTGCCAAGTTCAAGATGAGGAAACCAACCCAGAGAAAAGCTGCCTGAGTCAGAGCCTTTGAAGTCAACAGGACTCTTTCATTGTTCTTCAGCTGGGTTTGGACCAGCCTCCCACGGCACGGCGGAACAGGACCTGGGAGTGACTCCTGGCTCACGGCTTCAGGCCTCCAGAAGCCAGAAGTCGTTCCCCAGAAAGGTTTCTCTCAGCATCCCGATTTTAAAAAGCAGTTAATTCAATTAACTAAGAATGCAGAGCAATCAGTGTTGCTTAACCAACGTTACCCCACCTTTGCACAGCAGCGCTACCCTCAGCATGTCAGTCGGAAAGGCGACACGTTCTTGAAGTCAAAACTCATAACCCGTGCATGTCCTTACACGAGGAGAGCTATTACCTGGCTCTTAAGGTATCTCAAGGAAGCCATCATCCCTAATGTTTCTCCACAGACTTCCCATGTAATGGATTATAGGGGAGTGACTTAATTATTTGGCATCTTGAGCCTCTTTGAACGTTTTCCACGGGAAAATGAAGTGATTTCTCTCTACATCATCACTTGCATGATAGACTTTTTTGCCGTGACGAGCCCAGGGCTTTTCAGCTGCCCCAACTGATTTTTGCCTGTCTAGTATCCCATGACTGTCTCTACATGGTGCTGAGGCGAGGAACCCCTGCTAGCTCTGGCATCAGCAGCTTCATTCCACATGGACTAATTAGCTTGGGTTTTCAGGACAGAATGCTGCATTAAGTACATTTCTCCAAGTTTTGGAGCCAGACTGGTATCATCAACAAGTTACCCATGGTTTTAGCTGACATCCTGCACAGGCACCAGGAAGACAGCAGCTGCTTTTTGGGGCTGAAGGAGTAATCTGGCTCCTTCATTTACCTCTCTGTCCAAGCAAGTGGCCACTAGGGCTATTACGGCCTTGCCTGGCTCATTCCTTCGGCACATCTTTCCCATTCTGTTTTCAAGATTAATGAATCTTCATTAAAATTTGTCTATTAACAACTGGATTTATAAACTGTGAAGGTCTTACTTCAGATGATGTGGTCATTTAACTCCCAAATCAGTTCTGTCCAGTGAATAAAGCAGTGTTTGGATTTTTAAGGGAAGGGGAGAATTTCTGCCTCATCTGACTCACTAATTGCCCAGAATCAGGACAAGACAGTAAAACACACTGGAGCAGAGGAGGTGCCACATTAACATGAGAAGGAACTTCTTCCCAGTGAGGGTGACAGAGCACTGGAAGGGGCTGCCCAGGGGGGTTGTGGAGCCTCCTTCTCTGGAGAAGTTTCAAACCCACCCGGCCATGTTCCTGTGCAACTGGATCTAGGGGATGCTGCTTTGGCAGTGGGATTGGACTGGATGAGGTCCCTTCCAACCCCTGACTTTCTGTGATTGATTCTACCCTGCACTCACTGGCTCTGCCTAAACCCACGGCTGACCGAGGCCGTGTAGGGCAGAGCCATCACTACTACATATTATATTTAGAGATGGGAATTGAATTAAGGCCTCCTTAGTGTCAGAGCCATGTCTTAATCACCCAACCAACCTACTGCTGCTTTATAATCTCCCCTCTGTGCACCTCTGCGTTAACTCAAGCCGAAGCTGAATTATGGCTCTTCTTATCCCCGATAAGCTGAGGGAGCTGTGGAAGAGCAGGCTGAGGTTTACTTGGCCTCCTGCATCCATCAGCAACATGTCAGCTGGTTTCCAGTCGTGGAATCCTTATTAGCAGCGATGATGGAAGAGGCACATGGAAACGGGCGGGGTTTTCAAAGCCCCTCCGCGGAGCACCGAGAGGTGACAGCTCAACAAATCACCTTGAGATTTGTGAACTCAGCAGATTGTTTCTGGAAGTTGTTGAGAGAAAATAAATATGGAAAACCACAATGTCATTTCTAAGAGTCACTTTTCAGAGCCTGACCACAGCTTAAGTATCTGTTAAGTGATGTCCTTTCTCCTGCCGCGCTCCTCGCCAAAACCAACCCGTATCAACCTCCTGACAAAGAGGAGTTTGATGCTGGGAGTTCAGACACCAAAACAAATAATACCACCTACAGCCCTCGTGAGTCACACAACTCATGTGATTCCTGGGGTTGTTTTTTCTCAAAAGCCCCAACTAATTCTCAGCCTAAGAGGCTCAAGAAAGGAAATAACTCGGCTAGCAAGGCTTTCCCTTTGTGAATGATCTTGTGTTCCGAGGTGAGAGGATGATTTATGGATATCCTGAAATAACACAAAGAACATCCCTTTATACACTGAGTGAATTTTGTATCTGGACCCAAAGCCATCCTGCATGGTTTGACCTCACGGGCTGCCTCCCTGAGAACCACCCACTCGTGGCAAAGTGTGTTGGGTGCTTTGTGTTCTGTAGGGTTTGAGTGTTCCTCATTCCTACACAAGAGAATGGTTGGGTGCTGGAACAGGCTGCCCAGAGAGGTAGTGGACTCCCCAGTCCCTGGATGTGTTTAAAAAACAAGTAACTAGAACTTGAGGCTGTAGTTGAGGCCTTAAGGAGATGTTGGGATGAAGGCTGGACTTGATCCCAGAGGTCCTTTCTGGCCATGATGGTTCTGTGAAAAGCAGTTGTACCAAAGAGAAGAACAAAGAACCAGCCCAAACTGTTCAGCTGTGTTTTCAGCTAAGCTTAGAGAAGGACACCTGCACAGTTAGTAGAGGTTCCAGCACTGTGAGGCACCAACAAGCTGCTGTAGGATGAGGAGCAACGGCCTCAAGTTGTGACAGGGGAGGTTTAGGTTGGATCTTAGGAAGAAGCTCTTTCCTGAGAGAGTGGTTGGACACTGGAACAGGCTGCCTAGGGAGGTGGTAGAGTCACCTTCCCTGGAGGTGTTTAAAATCCAAGTAGCTAGAGCACTTGAGGCCATGGTCTAAAGGTTTGGGAGCTGTTGGGATGAGGGATGGACTTGATAATCCTGAAGTCCTTTCCAGCCTTGATGATTCTTGGTTCTGTATACTGTGGATGTGAACCAGCTCCAGCCCTAGTTTATCCACCCTAATAAAACAATGTGGCTGCACAGCTTCCAGATCACAGTCAGCCCAGTTTGGCCAGCTCTGGGCACAGGCAAGCACAGCTCTGGTTTCTTTGCACCTGCCTGGGTGGACAAATCCTTCTCTGCTGCTTGCTGAGAGCTGGTTCAGGTACATCCTTTCACTGGGCAGACCCTTAAAAGTCCTTCCTTAAAAAAACCCCTCTTCTTTGGGACAAATGCATCACAAATGAAATGAGACTGGAGGAGTCTCCTTCTCTGGAGACATTTCAAACCCACCTGGATGTGTCCCTGTGCAACTTGGTCTAGGTGATCCTGCTCTGGCAGGGGGATTGGACTGGATGATCTTTCAAGGTCCCTTCCAAAACCTCCTGTTCTGTGATTCTGTGAAAAGGGTCCTTTTGGAGAGACATGGTGCTACCCACACCTCCACAGCACCTGGACACCCCAGTTACCAAGACATTAAAACCTACTTAAACCTTGGTAATAAACGAGAGCCCTCCTAGTGCTTCTCTCTCCGAGTGCAGTTGTCCAATAAATTACTTGGGAAATGGCTAGAGACTGCTGCAGCAGTAGGGTTTTGGCAGGCAACCGGCCTCTTAAAAGAGGCATTTTAGCCTTATGAGCAGAATATAAATGAGAGTTAACCCATGGCCACGGTCGTCCGCCAACCATCGGAGGTAATAACACACCATGAGCCACTTTTTTACATGGGCTGCCGAGAAGGAAGCTCTGGTTTGAAAAAACCCGGCCACTAAACCACAGAGGGCCAATAAATGCAGGCAAAATGTATTACACCCTGCAGACCAGCAGATCCTCTTTCTGTCAGATTGCTTTGGCACCATCTAGTTTCTTTTTTTTTCCCTTTGAGAAGAATCACAGAACTGTCTTGTGGACCTCGTCTCCAGTGGACACGGAGAACAATGTGCTCCCTTCTCTGCTTCATTCTTTCATGTGTTTGAAGGCAATTTTCAAGTTTCACTTTCATCCTTCTCTTGAATAAAAAAAAACCCACCCAGTTCTCTCAGATGTTTTTTTCTTCCCCCCCCCAAAAAAAAAAATAAAGAGAAGTCATTACTCATAAACCTCTAACCACTCTGGCTGGTTTTCCTACAGAGCGATTGCTTTATGTCATTGCTGAAGCACAAACCCAAGAGAAGATGTTTTCCTACACCCAAGGCTCTGCTTGGTAGAAGGGTAAGTTCATTGCTCACACCCAGCATCCCAACATGAAGGCATCGCTGATCCACGCCGAGATAGTTCTGACTAGACACCTGGGTTACAAACATCATAGAACCCTCACGACTGGAAACTGGAAAGGACTTCCAGGATCATCTAGTCCAGCCCTCATCCCAACAGCTCCTGAACCCCTACACCACAGGCTCAAGTGCTCCAGCTACTCCATTTTTAAACACCAACAAGGATGGTGACTCTGCCACCTCTCCAGGTTTTAAACACCTCCAACGGTGATGACTCCACCACCACCAGAGCAGCCTGTTCCAGTGCCCAGCCACTCTCTCAGAAAAGAGCTTCATCCTAAGACCCAATTTAAACCTCCTCTGATGCATCTTCAAGCCATTTCCCCTCCTAATGGCAACTGTTAGTCCTCAGTTGTTTTAAGGGTGGCCCTTCAAGAATAAAGCGATGTCCAGCGAAGCAGAAACGAAGAAAGAACCATTTGTTCATTGAAAAAGGCTACTCTAAAAAAACAACCCTTAGATTCTGTGATGATGGGGACTACTGATAGAGATGAAGGGGCTCAGACTGTGGTATCAGAGGAGACCAAATATTTGGAGGACGAGAAGAAAAAGCCCAGTCACTGAACTCATCTGTTTTCATAACCGTTGGAGAGAGTCTCCTGTGTCTCCAGTGGGAGTGGGTGGGGGTTACAGTAGCTGTCACACTTTGATAAGTGGGCCACTCCGTTATGAAAGATTAAGGCCAGAGATGCGGCTGCAGCAGAGTGCAAATGAGGCTCCCAAGAGTGAAGATCAAAGTTGGTAGGAAAACCATAGCAAAGCATGGAAACCAAGCTTCCTACCAGGAATTGAAGCATGACAGGCCGTGGTAACTTTCAGCTGCAAGGCCAGAGGCTGAAGAACTTACTGAAAGCTGCTGGAGGGCCTCTGTGCCAAGCTTAGATGGCCCTCACTGCAAGGAGATGGGGCAAGAGGAGGTTCTTCATGAACCGATGAAAAGACCCAACTTTGCAGG
Organism: Rhinopomastus cyanomelas; assembly: GCA_013400115.1. Lineage (NCBI taxonomy): Eukaryota > Metazoa > Chordata > Aves > Bucerotiformes > Rhinopomastidae > Rhinopomastus > Rhinopomastus cyanomelas. Next base: position 154,818 of record VXBP01008528.1, read on the forward strand.
CTGGGGACTAGGGATAGAAAAGCAGGGCAAGACACAGCTCTGATAGTTCTCAGCATTTTTCTCCTGTAAATATGAAGACCACAAGACTTCAACAAAGCCCAGAGGGCTCATCTGTTGGTAGTCACACAAACCACTGCTCATCAGAGTGTCTCTCTGGCCAAAGAATTAAAGCTGTTTGCTTCCTGGGCCCATGTCTGCTGCTTCTCTCTGTTACAGCTGCTGGGGCTTCCCAGGACATGGGAGATATTGGACATCTCTTCCTCAACCAGGTGACATTTATGGACTCTCACCTCACAAAGGAGAGCAAGACACAGCAGACTAAGATTCATCTTCTCTTTACTGAAGCGACTATGGTCAGTCTTTACCCAACAGCAAGATCCTGCAGCTCGCTGGTGCCATCCCAGTTGTCTTCTCACTGCTGTTGATGCAGCTGCGTTACTACCTTGGCTGTTGCACACAATCATTAGGGATTGGAAGGGACCTCGAGAGATCTTCTAGTCCAATCCCCCTGCCACAGCAGGATCACCTAGACTAAGTTATACAGTCAGTCTGGGCTAGAAGGGACCACAGGATCATCCAGTTCCAACTCCCCTGCCATGGGCAGGGACACCCCACCCTAGATCAGGCTGGCCAGAGCCTCATCCAGCCCAGCCTTAAACACCTCCAGGGATGGGGCCTCCACCACCTCCCTGGGCAACCTATTCCAGGCTCTCACGGTGAAGAGCTTCCTCCTCACATCCACTCTAAATCTACCCATCTCCAGCTTTGCTCCATTTCCCCTAGTTTCCTTCACTGTGTGAAGGAATTCCTATCAAATTTGAGGTAAATAACCCAATTCTCAGCTCCCTGTGCAACAAGGAGGGTGATAACTGCTGTATTTACCTTTCAAACTCCAACCCAGCCATTAGACCCCTCTTATGGGAACATCTGATAACCTGTTGCTCATCAGCACACCATAACCACCGAGTCTGTGGAACGGAACGGTGGTGTGTAAGTAGAGAAGCGAGTAATGTGCTGATGTCCTGGTCAGAAGGAATGACAAAGGGAGCACTGACAAGCCAGCTTGGCAGAGATACTTCTCAATTCTCAAATCCCAGCCTCCTCTTGTTGACTTTTCTAATGCTCCCGAAGAAAGAAGGGTGGAACATTAACCTCATGGATGCTCACATGCTCTGAGCTCCTCTGGAGGGCTACTTCCAGTAGCTGCTGCTCATCACAAACCTTCAGTAGAGGGGGAGTAGGGGAACCTCAGCTGGGCTCACAAAAAGATTCCATCAGCAGCTTCCAGAGGAGCCAGAATGATTTACATCAGCGGGATCTGAACCAGATTATGTTTAGCTTTAGTCCTCTGTTTCAGAAACAACAGTGTTATGAATAATCCTTTTAAGTTCATACATCTTGTATAAATATCTGGAACACGTAGAAAACCGAGGAGAAGAGGGAACTCATTAAGGTGGTCCAAGGGAATACTACTCTGAGAAATAAGGGACCGCTTCAGGGAGCTACAATTCTTTATCCCATTACTTGCATTTAAGGAAGGAGACAGCGGGGATGTAAAGGGTTCTTTCTCAGCAGTGGTAGGTATCAGCCTGCAGAAGCTTATTCACAGAATCACAGAACATTCAGGATTGGAAGGGACCTCAAAAAATCATCCAGTCCAATCTTCCTGAAGAACAAGAGAATTGATGTGTTTGGTCTAGCTGACCCCAAAACTGCGATCCTTCTATATTTTGTTTTCCTAGAACCATAAGGGATTGGAAGGGACCTCAAAAGATCAGGTAGTCCAATCCCCATGCCACAGCAGGATCTGGAGTGTTGTGTCCAGTTCTGGGCCCCTCAGTTGAAGAGGGATGTGGAGCTGCTGGAGAGGCTGAGGGAGCTGGGTCTCTTTAGCTTGGAGAAGAAGAGACTGAGGGGTGACCTCATTGTTGATAAATATGTGAAGGGTGGGTGTCAGGAGGATGGAGCTGGGCTCTACTCAACATCATCTAGTGATAGGACAAGGGGCAGTGGGTGTGAGCTGGAACATAGGAAGTTCCATATAAATATCATAAGGAACTTCTTCCCAGTGCGGGTGACAGAGCACTGGAAGGGGCTGCCCAAGGAGGGTTGAGGAGTCTCCTTCACTGCAGACATTTAAAACCCACCTGGATGTGTTCATAGCAATTCTTCTAGATTTTACAGAAATGCTGCTGATCCGCCAGGCCCAAAGTCTGGAATTAATAGTCATCTCTCAACAGACTTTAGTGGCCTTCAGGGCAGCCCCATGTGCTCATTATTTGGAGTCAAGGGGTGAAATTACAAGTCAAAACCTGACACGGGCAGTGACTTTTAAGAAAACCTCCCTAATGTTTAAGAGGCCCGTTGGAGCCAACTTTCTAAGACGAAACAGCGCGTGCATGGAAATTTCAGTTCAATTACGTCACGTCACACTGGCTTCATCTGGTTCCTGCATGGTACTGGTGGGAACATAACTTGATGCAGCTCCACACAGCTTGTGGCACTCTGATTTATTACAACTTAAATGTGAAAGCACCCAAGAATGTTCAGGCAATTGGATTACTCCGTTGGCTGACTGTTCAGACATCTAGTTTTAGAAAAGAGGTGTCAGTTTGGGAAGTATTAGGTGGACTGATCTGTTGTTACTGGGGGGCAGGAGAAATAGGCTGGACTTGATGAACTACAGACTGGATTTGATGATCTCAGAGGTCTTTTCCAGCCTTAACAACTCTGAAGTTTTCTTATTGCATTGTACAGCTTGATGTAACCTCTGTGTTTCAACCACAGAACATCAGGGATTGGAAGGCACCTCAGAAGATCATCCAGTCCAATCCCCCTGCCACAGGAGGATCCCCTAAATCAAGTCACACAGGAGCATGTCCAGGTGGGTTTTAAACATCTCCAGAGAAGGAGACTCCACAACCACCCTGGGCAGCCCCTTCCAGTGCTTTGTCACCATCACCATGAAGAAGTTCCTTCTCAGATTGATGTGAAACCTCTTCCATTCTAGCTCACACCCGTTGCCCCTTGTCCTATCACTAGATGACACTGACCAGAGCCTGGCTCCATCCTCCTGACACCGACTTCTCAAATATTTATCAACATTAATAGGGTCACCTCTCAGTCTCATTTTCTCCAAGCTCAAGAGAACCAGCTCCCTCAGCCTTTCCTCAGCAGGGAGATGCTTCACTCCATCATCTTTGCAGCTCTGAGCTGGACTCTCTCCAGCAGCTCTGTGTCCTCCTTGAACTGAAGGGCCCAGAACCAGACACAAAACTCCAGATGTGGTCTCACCAGGGCAGAGTAGAGGGGGACAAGAACCTCTCTCAATCTGCTAACCACTCCTATTCTGATCCACCCCAGAAAGCAGTTTGACCTTCTTGGCCACAAGAGCACATTGCCAGCTCCTGGCCATCCTGCTGACCACCAGGACCCCAGGTCCCTTTCTCCTACACTACTCTCCAACAGCTCAGTCCCCAGCCTATACTGGTACCTGAGGTTGCCCTCACCCAGATGCCAGACTCTACACTTACCCTAGTTACAGTTCATCACGTTTCTCCCTGCCCAGCTCTCCAGCCTGTCCAGGCCCCTCTGAATGGCACTGCAGGTGAATTGTGTAAACCTAGACATGATGGGGTTTTACCCATCAAAGGCAGGGCCAAGCTCACACAACACTTTACCAGATCTTCTGGGAGACATAAGGGCTGACTGGCAGGATGAATCAAGTCCAAAATTCATCTTTAGTTTATGGGATTCAGGACACAGAGTCTGATCCTGACACATTTTTCCAGGGATCATCCAGTGTTGATCACTGCTGAGGGGCTGGAACAGGACTAGAACTCAACTAGAACACACACAAGTCTGCAGATGTCAAGGTTTCAGTTCACACCATCCCATACTCCCCTAACTCATCAGCTGGATCCTCAAAGCTGGAAACTAGACCCACAGCTCTAGACAGAGACAGGAAGTGGGGAAAATGGTCCTTTCTTTAGCTTCACAAATGTTTTAAACCAAGGTCTGTGCCAAAACAAGAGCAACCAATCAGCACCCAGGGGTCCCTCCAGACCATCAGGACATGAAAGGCTGCTTCAGATTTCTTGGGTTTAGCCAGCTGGATCAACTTGGGAGCACTGAGTGGGGAGGTAGGGCTTAACTCTCAGACATTTTGGCTTCTAAGCATGGGATGGGGCCAGTTGTGTGTGAAGGTAAGGAATGAACGTAAGGTGTGTGTTTGGAAAGTCAGTAGTAACTGTTGGGGATAGCAAACTAATGGATCAGCAAAGGGCCCTGGTGGTCAAGGCCAAGAGGGTGTTAGGATGGATCAGGAGGAAGGTGTCTAGCAGCTCAAGGAAAGACATTTTACCCCCTTACTTTGCTTTAGTGAGTCTGCACCTGGACTCCTGTGTCCAGTGCTGGTCTCCCCAATGCAAGAGAGATAGATAATTAATTGAGACACAACAAAGCCCAACACAGAGCTATGAGGATGATTCCAGGTCTGAAGCAACTGCTTTATGAAGAGAGGGTGAGAACATTGGGACTTTTTAATCTGGTCAAAAGAAAGCTCTGAGGAGATTTAACCACTGTCTATAAATCCATGAGGGCTGGGTGCCAAGAAGAAAGGAATCTTGTCTTTTCAATGGTGACAGAAACAGGACAAGGGGTGATGGCTGCCAGCTTCAGCACAGGAAGTTCCACCTCAATCTCAGGAGAAACTTCTTTACAGTCAAGGGTTATCAAATATTGGAAGGGGTTGCCCAGGGAGGCTTTGGAGTCCCCTCTGGAGATGTTTCAGACCCAGCCAGATGTGGTTTTGTGTAGTTGACTTAGACTTTTTAGGTGAGGATGCTTTTTGGTAGTTTGTATCCAGCTTGAGCAGGGTTGGACCCAGCGGTCTCTGTAGGCCCCTTGTAACCCTCATGAACTGTGTAAACTAACAGCCATCCAATGCCAAATCACCCCATCCCTTCGACCCACTCCGAGAAAAAGTCTTGTGACAGCTCAAAAAGATTGTTCTTGTCTTGCCAGCAAATTCCTCACTTTACCCAACAGCATCAGCAGCTCCTGGGCAAGAGACTAAAGCCACCTCTACACTTGCTCTTGATAACAAATACTCAGGAGAATGTGCCTGACTAAGCTCTGCAGGAACAAGACCTCCTTCTGGTGAGCTTTTGGCTTGGTGCTTCACCATCTGAACCTAGCATCTCTGGGTTAAAAATGCACCTGGTGCAGTGCTACCAGCAACACAAGAGTTGTCCTAAGGAAGGATTTCTCCCACTGCCTGTGTAGTCCATGCACCAGCCAAAGTCCATCTCTTCAGCAAAGGGGCAAAGCTCTGGAGGAAGCTCGTACAGACAAAAGGCCAAACCCAGCCATGAGTTCATTAAAGCAAAACCAAAAGTCATGCTTGAGCACTCAGTCTTTCAAGCACCTCATCTTTCAGCATCTCTTCCACAGTGAGAGGACTCAGCTTTAGAGAAGAAAAGCCCAACAATGACAAAGATTCACAGAACAAGCTCTCCAGAGATAGCCAGGGGAAGGTGGTGCCATCATAAAAAAAACTACTTATTACCTTCAGTCTTCTGTTTTAGCAGCAAGCACAGGCAAGCTGAAGTCCACCTGAATGGACATCCCAGCCCAGAAGAAGCAGGCTGCTACCAAAGCAGAAGCTTTATTCTCTCATGGAATACCCCTCCCACTTAATTCCCCAATCACAGCTTCCAGACCTCCCTGGGCCACATGCAAAGATTTAGGCTGATTTACCTCTGAGTCACCCCGTTGACTGCACTATAGGAGGGATGGAAGTGAGACTCGGAAGGGATCCCAGCATCCCCTTGAAGTCAGTCAGTGCTTCACACAGCAAACCCCAGGCTTTTCCAAAGGACATTTCCAATGATCCCTTATCCAGGGCATTCCCTGACCCTGGCTGCTTCCCCTGAACTCACCTCAGTGCTCCCCTGTTTATTTCAGAAGAGATCTGGCTTTGCCCTGCAGAAATTTAAAGAGAGAGCAAAATATGTGTCAAGTCAGAAAGATTTTTAACCTTATAGATTGAAAGAAATAAAGAAAAAAGGAGGCCTTGTACCCCACATGTGCAGATAGCAAGTGTGGAGGTCAAACCTAACGTGACGTCTAGATTTAGTGAAGATGTTTGTGCACCATTCAATGTCATCTGGTGATAGGACGAGAGGCGACGGTTGTCAGCTGGAACACAGGAGGTTCCACATCAATGTGAGAAGGACCTTCTTCCCATTGAGGGTGACAGAGCCCTGGAACAGGCTGCCCGGGGGGGTTGTGGAGTCTCCTTCTCTGAAGATGTTTAAGACCCGCCTGGACATGTTCCTGTGTGACTTGGTCTAGCTGATCCTGCTGTGGCAGGGGGACTGGATGATCTTTTGAGGTCCCTTCCAATCCCTAATGATTCTGTGATTTCTCCACAAGCTCTCTTATTCAGGCCGATGTGAGTTAGCACAGGAAGCTTTTATTTCCAGAACGATGACCTCAGAGGGTACCTGTTAAATGGCACCTAAATGGCATTGAAAGTGCAGCTGAATCTGGTGCTTAGCTCAGTTCTTGGGGTCTCAACAAGCTTAAAAATAAGCTTGGGTTTAGGTGCTGAAAGTAGAGCCTGCAGAGGTGGTCTCAGAGGCTGCTGGTCCCCACCCCGAGCCTGGACTTCTCACTGCAGAGAGCATTTTCTTTGTCCCAAACTCAACATTAAGCAAACGGTGCAACGATGAGGGAGTGTGTGTTGAAAGTAGCCTGACACGACCCACTAAGTGTGAGAAATCACCTTCTCTGACTCGGATGTGAAACCCTTAGCGCTGCAAAAGCTGTCCCGGCTGCCAGAACTCTTCCCTTCAGCTGAGCACCCCAAAGCACTTCACGGGGAGAGAGATTGCTGGGTAGGAGCCAACAGGTGACAGTGCCCGAGTGACCGGAGGCTCAGCGTTGTCCCTGCCCTGCTGCGTTACCTACAGCCGCTGGATCTTCCCAGGCACCGGGTGGAGAAGGCTGCAGAGGAAACGTTTGGAAACTGAGGGTGCATTAGGGGAGAGACTGCAGGCACCGTGTGATTTATAGCTGCGGTAATGGACTGGGTCTCAGAGAGCTGAAATCCAATTATCAGCACTGCCAGCTGGAGCAGAATGCTTTAAGCCAAACTTTCTAATCAGTGCTTTCAGGTTAGGTTGGGTTTTAGAGGCGCTGACCCCCCGTAAGCTCAGCACTGGCTACCAGACCCCTGGCTTTCTGCAAAACAGACCCTCCGTGTTGAAAGTCAGTCTCCCTTCCCTTATCCCAGAAGGAAAAAGGGAACCCCCTCCCCACCAAATCTCATTACACTCGAGCCCACTGTGCTCAGTGTGGTTTTCCCCCCTTTTTCTGGGGAGAAAATGAGCAGCCTTACACTGCTCATTACTCAGTGTAGAAAGGACGCGGAGATGAGCATGAGAATAAGGGATGTGACTCCCCGCCTGTGCTTCCCCCCTCACGTGCACCAGGACCAGGGACGTTTCCATACCCACCTCACAAAGGGACTTGTGAGAGTTCATTCAGCTCTCTGCAGAAAGTGCCTTGAGATCCACAGATGGAACTTGCCGTAGAGGCACCGCGTTACTAACTAATGAGGTACGACCGTGCGTGAACAGAACACGCTCACGTGTGTTTTACAACATGAAGCCCTGTGTTGGGTCCCAACACACGGATACATCCCAACCTGGAGAAGAGGATCAAGCACGTCCCAGAACATGTTGTCTTTTTTATTTCTGAGGTGAGGAGACACTCCCAACAAAAACTGTCGACTCTTTCGGGCCGCTGAAACCAAATTATCTTTTAGGAAAAAATGTATTTTATTTTCAAAAAAAGAAGGGAGGATAAAAAGGAGGAAACAAAAAAACAGGAGAGGTTTCACACAGCGTGTGCCAAGGAACAGAACTTCTCCCCGGGTGTCTGTCCCTGAATAACAGAGACCTTGGGGGGTTTATCTCAACGGCAAAGATAAATGTGGACACTCTCCTCCCCCACTGCTCCACTGCAGTTCCTTGTGTGGACCTGGAGAGGTTTTGGTTCTGCCGCCGGAGCCTCCTTCTGCCTCCATCCAGCTCCCAGTGAATCCCCACCAACCACAGGTGCCCTAACGCAGGGTCCTCCATGCAGGCACAGAGGTCTGTGCTTTTGGGGGGGCTGCAGCCTGGGGAAAGTTGTCCCTAAAACAGGGAGTGAGGGCGGGGAAAGCAAAAAAAGGAGCAGTTTTATTTGCCTCGGCGGCGCCAGCGTGTGTGCCAGGACTGCGAGGACAAGCAGCATTTGGCTGCCGGAGGAACGGAGGGACTTTAGATTCTTACTGAGTAATCCTCCCTTTGGCAGTTGTACCACAGCGTCACGTTTCTTCCTGGGTTTTGATCACTATTTTTAACCCTTCATCCTATTCCAAAAGGACCTGGATGCTGACGTGAAGTCAGCAAGTGGGATGCCACTAGCTCGAACCTAGGGCTTCCCTCCTCCTCCTCCTCCTTCTTCTCCTCCTCCTTCTCCTCCTCCTCCTCCTCCAATTATGTTTCAGCATCTTTCAAAATCCACACTACACCCCAGATCTACACACATGGAAAAGATCAAAGGGCAAAGAAGGAGAGCAGGGATTAAGCCAAAGCTCTACAGTTCTTTCTGAATTACCTACAAAACATGGGAGAGAGAAACACATTTATTAAGTTTTTTGTGTAGTTGGGCCCTTCATGGCTTTTAAATCACCTGCCAGATATTCGTGAGGTGGAAATACAGCTAAACGAACGATCTGAAGGCAAATGTTGATCCGTCTGTGCGTGAGGTGCTCCGTGAGCCTGCCGACCCTCTTCCCAAGATAACACTGTCCCCCCCAATCCAAGCTGCAGGAGGAGGCCAGCCCTGACCACTCCATCCTCTCCCGATGGGGAAGCAGGTACTCCAGAAGCAGAGAGGATCCCTGGGGGAAGGGGAGAAAGTGGTGGTCAAATGAGACAAAGACACTCCAGGTAAGAGATTTAAAGATTCACCCTTTACTGGATTCCTTGTGCATAGCCAAGTATATTCTTTGCAGGATCAGACATGACACAAACACACATGTACAGCAAACCCCAGCTCCACCGATTGCTCTTTGATCCTTCTCGTCCTTTCTGGAGGAGCTGGAATCCAAGCGAGTCTCTGGCTTTATCCAGACATGAGTCCATGCACTGAGGGAGAACTCATCCCAGTCCTCAGCTCCTCAATGTCTGATGCTTCACAGCTTTTCTTGCATAATTCATCTCAAAAGTGGAGTTACCAGCAGGGCAGCAAAGTGAGAAGTGTATAATGGCCTGTGATGATCACACACGGCTTCTGGGGAACAGGAGCCAGTGGTTCAGCTTCTTGTAGTAGCCAGAGGGAGCTGTTGGAGACTTCTCTCAGGAGCCGACTTTGGCTTATCCTCCTCTGTGCCATGTAGGACACCCAAGGGTGCCCGTCCTGTCCCGTCCTCCAAAGTTACACAACAGCAAACAGCATCGAGTTCCAGGCAGCACGTTGGCTGCTTGCAATGAGTAGCCCTGGTTTGAGAGTCAGCAGCAAGAAACAAGCTCCACCACAGCTAATCTGCTCCTGGTTCCTCAGAAGCCCAAATGATCCTTTGACAGCTGCTGCTGGCGACCACCCCAGACTTAAAGGATGGCCTGAGAGGCAGAAACTGCACAGCAAAGCTTACGCTCATCCTTTTTGTTCATCCTTCTGTGCCCCACCTCCCCCCTAAAGAACATACAATTCATCATCTCCAGCGCACCTCTGCTGTAGGTGGAGGTCTGTGAGCACAGCCCAGTCCACCCCGGACACAGGAGCCAGCAAATAAATGATTCTGTAAGCACCAGACATTAGAGTCCAGGAGATCAGACATTCATTGGCCACAGCACGGAAAGAGCTGTTTAAAGAAAAACAACTGCAGCAGCCTCAACCTTCTGCAGTCACTTTGACTAATCATGTAACTCACAGACACATCTTTCATCTGGAAAAACACCTTTTCTTTTCTCCCCCCCATCAGATTTAATGCCCCCGTGTCTCCAGGACAGTTGCCAGAGCACTGGGTGAGTGACATGACAACAAAAGCGGGGTGGGGGCAACTGTGTGACTTGCTCACAGAAGTACCATATTCTCTCATAATTACATTGGGGGGTACACGAGGGGGTCCCCTGGTGTATCAGCAACCTTATTCACAACCTGGAAAGCTCCACGAATGGTATTAAGTACAGCAGCTCTGTGATCCAGGAGACACGAGTTATTGCTTTGCTAACCATGTGCTGGGCCTCCTTGGGCAAAGGAAGGTGCCCTTCCCACTCATCCTCCCTCCATCCACCCTGTGTCAATCAGACTCCACCTTTTCTGAGCAGGGAGAAGTCTCTGCAGGCGGTAGGGACAGTGCAATTTCAGGGAGAGCCTCCAAGCCCTACCTGACCTGCTCAACAGTAGCAACAAAGCAGAGCATCTCACCCCAGAGCACAACTGGTCTAGGCAGTCCAGGGAGCCAAAATGCACCTGGATGGCGACACAGGACGGAGGTTCACTCTGAGCCCAGAGTAAAACTAGTGCTGGACCCAAAGGACTGATGCACATCTCCTCCTGTTATCTAAAGGCTGAGCTGCACGCTGCCACTTGGCTTAAAACTGGAGGGGCCTCGCTGGCAAAGTCAACTCCTCAGCCATGCCTTTGTCTGGCCAAGGGAAAACACAGTCATCAGCGCCTTGGAGGGATCGAATCGAGAGGCAGCCAATTCCCATCTGTAAATGCATCCCGTGAACTCGGGGATGCATCTACATCAAAGGAGTCACAGAATCATAGAAGGAGTGTAATGAGAGATTCTGAATAAATCAGGGAGATATTCTGGGTAAGATTTGATGCACGTAATCACTGAGAACATGACCATCAGAGTCGCCCCGTAGCAGTATCAACGCCCTGCAGGAACCTGTTCCCCTCCGTAGGATCTGTAGATGGCCAACCTGGAGTGAGCACACACAGTCCCTGACTGCAGCTAAAAAGAGTGTGCACGGTGTGATAGCTGCAGTCATCCTACTGACGACCTGAACCAGCTCTGCTGATGAGAATGGAGCTCTTCCCAGTTTGTACCTCTGGCAAATGAGACAAAGCTTTGGCCTTGACATTAAACCAGAGGTCCCAGAGCTCTCCCAGACTCTGCCAAGCATTTCTTCGTGGTGAGAGAAGCTGAAAACAGGCAGCCTAGCTCCCAAATTAACTCTATAAAAAGACCTCAGACTCCAGCATCCATTCACCAACTTCAAATCCGAATGAGCCAGCCCCATCACAATCAGTCCAAGAATGGCTCCTGGCTGATCATTTCATCTACTGAATGGATCCCCTAGAATAGATCTGGCTTCTCTGAAGCTCCAGTGCTTTTCTGTTCTTGCCTAACATTGACAATTCCAGCTGTGCACGTTCACCTGCCCCTGTCTATTCACTCCAGCACCTTCTGCAGAAGACACCATCTCGAGGAGCCGCCCAATTAAACGGGCAACTGTTTGGTACCCTTTTGTGTTCTGGTGTCAGGTGCTGGAGCAGCAGCATTGCTGGGAGACACGGGATCTTTGGGAACTGCAGCACATTATTAGATTTGATGAGATCCATTTTCCTGATGGCTTCTCCAAGATCTTTGTGCTAATTAGCTAAGAATACCACTGAATTATTTAATTATCTCTACTTTTGTGCCATAAAATATGTTGTCATATCACACGATCTCGCTGTTGCCGTTCACAGTTAATGATGCCTTTAGAGTTGGCAATTTCCTTTGTTCTCCCTTCTCTGAGTGCTTTTTGGTGGTGCTGGCGAAGGAGGGGAGCAGGGTTTGGGGTGGGGGGGGAATAGCAGGTTTGAAATGTTTGTGGGAAAAATCTCTCTCTAACTCCAATTCCCTGCTGCAATATGCACAACGGGTTCCAGTCCTCCAGCAGCCCCATGTAGTTCCTGCTAAAGCTACACAGAAGGATTTCCAGAGGAAGAGGGCAAAGAAGCCACGGCTGTGCAAGATTTTCAATCAGTAAGGAAGGGTGTTGGTCTTCTTTTAACTAAGGAAGAGGTAAATTATGACAATTACTCTGGCTGGTAGGGTCCTTAAGCATTACTAATGAGCATTTATTGCCTGGATTATTGAAACAATGTGTGTGTTCCCCAGAGTGAAGAAGAACTGGGATGCTCTTTCCTTCTGAGCCCTGGGAAAAAGGCAGGGCAGCAGGAATGCGGTGCCGTTGGCAGGGAGAAGCTTCTTCCACAGCATCACGAGCACCAGCAGAGCTGCACAGGCGCTGGGAAACTGGTACCTTTTGTCAGCCCACGTTTTGAACTTCTGAACCGTGCGGCTGCCTTCCACCTTGCTCACAGAAAATGAGGGCAGCGCCAAGGCCGTTAAACCAGTTGAAAAGGGTTTGACGATGGTCAGAGCTGCAGGTTAACGTTGTTATAGCAGATGACTCCATGCTCTGGGTAGGATGGTGTCTCCTACCAGTTTTATTCTGGCTCTGTGCAAACGTACTAGGAATAAAGGTTTTTTACTTTAAAAGTACTGAGGTTCAGCCAAAGACTTCACTTTGAGGGAATTAAAGAGTTAACAAATTCATCAAAAAAGAGGAATGTTGTGCCATTTTCAGCTCGTGTTATGGCTGGGTTGAGAAGACTTTGTCTGTGCAGAGGCTGCAGTCAGATTTCAACATAGGCTGCACTTTCATATCAAGGATTTCTAACGTGAATGCGGTTCTGGATTAGAAATCGATTGGAAATGAACCAATCACCTAATCACTGCAGGCTTATCTCAGCTATAATTTGCTATCTGGCCCAATAAAATAAATAAGTACTCTGGGAACGATTCAGGAAAGAAAGGCAATCAAAACGATCTTTCGAGGTCCCTTCCAATCCCTGACGTTCTGCGACTCTGTGAAAAAGGAGTCTCCTCTATTTCTTTCTGGAGCTGCAGGACTGTGGAACTGCAGGTACTGCAAAACCCCGGGAAATAAAAGAGCAACAATGGAAAACTGCAGAATCCCTCGGAATTCTTTTTTACCTTTTACTGCCACCAAACCCCAGACCTTTCAGCACGGGGGAAAGTGAGATCCAACAAAGCTCCGGCGAGGTCAGAGTCACGGAGCTAAACGCTACAGCTGCAGCTCAGCCAGAACTCCGAGGCGCCAGAGTTTTGCAAAATTCATGTTATTTATTTTTTTTAAATAAATCAACAGTTTAAAATAAAAAAAAAANCCAACCCTCCCCTCAATCCCAAACCCCGGGCATTGTTTTGCCGCAGCCCCGCGCAATTCCCGCACCGCTCCGCGCAGCCGAGGCAGCGCGCAGACAATAGCGGGAGGGAGCCGGGGGCTCCGTGGAGGGGTGCGGGCATGGCCGCGCTTCCCCTGAGCTGCCTCAGCGCCGCGGATGTGCGGGGAGGACCGTGCGGGGGGGGGCACTGTGCCGGGGCGCAGCGAGCCCCGCACACACAAAAGCGCTTCGCTCGCCCCTTCTTGGGGGGTTCGGGGCGGAGGATTAAAAGCACTTGGGGAGTGGGGAGGGGGGTNTTCCCCTTTTTCATTACTTGCATCACATCTTGCACAGAATTCTTGGGGATGCCTGATATTAAAGGTCTCGATAGCGTATTAGAGACAGTTTTAATTGAAACTACTCCCAGTCTGGTGTCTTATTTATTAATTTAATTTTCAGTGCTGAACGTGATCTTCAGTTCTTGACTCAGCCTGACTTACTCCTCCTGTTTGTTAATTGAGTTAGCGATTACTATTTATTTTCTCATCCATTTTCCTCAAGATAATTAAAAAATGGATCTTTCTGTCCGCAGCTTCCTTTAATTCCAGTGGAAGTGTGCAACTACAGCAGCCGATGAAATTCTCGCTGTAGGATCTATATAAAGCTAAGACAAGAAATCCTTGGAGGTGGATGTATAAAGTCAAAAAAAAAAAAAAATATAACCCCCGAATCCTTTTCTTTTGTCTGCAGAAGGTTAAAAAAAAAAACCCCAACAACCGTTGCAGGAGGAGTTCTGGCTCCATTTACAGTCACTCACAAAGAAATTCTTCCAAGTGGATATTTATAAGGCAATTAAATTTCAATAAACCTGACATTGCCTCAGATCACACGCGGCAACGTGGCCGGGGACCCCCCTGAACCCGCCTGCCCCGACCTGTGGGGCTGCGAATGGGGTCCGGGATGGGAGGGGGGGTGGTGAGGGTGACACCACACACGTCCTAGTCCCGTCCTTATTCCCTTCCTCTTTTTTCCTTCTTGCAGGAGCCACTAGAAAAAGGAGGTCGGTGGGGAGTGGGACACACGCTCCAGCTTTTACTCTTCCTCCTTATTTTTCCGTCTCTGCCAGTTGCTTCCCATTTCAGGTTTTTTTTCCCCCCTCGTCTCCCGAAGGCCCCGGCTCCTTCCAGCCGCGCGATCCCTTTAACCCGCCAGCCCCTCTAATTGATGTCTGGGCGAGTCTAGACTGGAAGTGATTGAACCAGCTCCCAATTATGCTCCTCGCTGCGCCGGAGCGGAGCGCAGCGGAGCGGGCCCAGCCCCCGCAGCCGCAGGGCCGCCGCCCCTACCCCTCTAACCACCCCCTCCCATACANAAAAGTACTTTTTGCCTGGCTCGGATGTGCGGGGATCGGACAAAGGTGCTGCGAACACTCTGCTTTATGATGCCGAGCAGGTAACAGCAAATAAACCTCCCTCGGCGCAGGTTTCTCCTTCGGGAAACAGAGAAATTATTTTTCTTGGGGAGGAATGTGCAAATTAAGGGGTTGTCGGGGCTTTTTCCCTCCACCCCATCTTCATGGAGGTAAAATAATTCAGCTCAATGACAGCGTCGATAAAAAGAAGCTACAGAGAAAATATCAAACAAGGTTGTGGGGTTGGTTTCTTCCCCCCCCCC
>VXBP01008528.1:173883-275547 GCA_013400115.1 Rhinopomastus cyanomelas
CGGCTAAATCTGCATTGTGCTTCGGGAGGCTGATCCCTGCGCGTTTCCAGAGATGCTCTCTACACAATGCGGAGACAGGTATTGCCCCCAGCCACAGAGCAAGGGGAGTGGGGGGAGCCTTACCTGAGCCCCTCGGGTTTGTAGGGGGTTTGCGCCTCATACCTGACTCTGCAGAGGCTTCAAAAGGAGCTTGTGGGAAGGGAAGGTGGTCCCCGCCAGGAAGGAGAGGAAACACCTAGTGCAGAACACAAACACATGAAGAAGGCAGTTTCTTTGTTGCGCTGCACACACGCTTAGGGCTGCAGGGTACCGGAGGGCATCCAAAACCCCTGATGAGTGCAGAGTGGGATTTTAGGAAATACCTCCTCAGCTCCCACTGGAATCTGTTTCGTTTGTATTGAAGACAGAAACGACCTACAAGAAACCAGGTTGGGAAGACGGTCTGTCAAACCCCCCCTCTGTATAGGGTATTTTAAAGGGCTTTAAGGGTCCTGGGGCTTTATTTCCTAGTTTTTGGGGCAGCCAGAAGAAGCTGCCACTTGGGAATTTTGGTTGGTTAGACGTCTTGTGTGGGTCTGGCAAAGAGAAAGTGACTGCAGTGTAAGTGTTCGGGAAGTTGGGGAGGGTGGGGCTATCTAGAAATCTTTGACTCACTGGGGTAACTCCCTGAACACAGGAATTAAATTATTACTCAAAGCCAGCTACATTTTATGAGCAGCAGCCTCAGAATGAAATTTCTCGTGCACACGCGGAGCGTTTGAAGCAACTAAAACAAACATATGGGAATAAATATACAATACGTCGTTAAATTATTGGGTGCAACGCAGACGTCCCCCGGGTGATAGAAGAGGTGGGATTATGCAGCGAAGTCAGCCCAGGAATCCATGGATACATATTTTCTTATTTATACCCACATAATCCTGACTGACATCAGCCTAGATGATAGGGAAGAATCAAACCCTGCGCTCTGAGGGATCTAATCTTTGAGGGAAAGCAGACTGGATTAGAGAGACTGTATCTGCTAACCAGCCTTTCGCTCCTCTTCCCATCACAGCAAGACTTTGCCATCACACACAACGATTGCCTTTTCCACATGCCCATCTCTTCTACCCCAAAAATGTTTGCTCTTTGTTTTTGTCTTTTTAAAAAAGTTTTGCTGCAAACACAGAATTTCTTTAGACATTCCACCCGGGTCTTTGGAGGATACTTATTTCAAGCAGTTAACACCTGACCCCAATTTTTGTGGGTAATTAGTGAGCTAGATAACCACACAAAGTGGGTAATTATTTAGTACCCAAGGGTACCGTACAAGAGGGTAGAGGCTGGCCACGTTAACAAAAGCACATCCCTAATTATTGTATCTATACTAGTGATGCTTTAAGAACAGTTACTCCATCTAATGATCCATGATAAATCAGTCAAACTAATTTTGCTTCCCTTAGCATCTAGGAGCAGTATGGGAGGGCCAAGCACAAATGGAAGCCCCAGCTCTGGAATATGCAAGAGAAGCAGGAAGCACCCACTTGGAGAAGGCGGTGAGGCTGGAAGTGGCGGCTCTAGAGCAGCAGCAGAGCCTAACAGCCATCACTAATAGCTAACAGGTTGGTTGAGACGACTTGAAAAACCATGTTGGAAGAAGCTTGTAGATGGTGCCTCAGGGTCTACTTTTTGCTTAGGTGATGTGGCCTGGGCTGATGGATCTTTGCAGACAACAATCACAGAATCACTCTGGTTGGAAAAGACCCCTGGCATCATCGAGTCCAACCATCTACCCTACCTTACAAGTTCACCCCTAAACCACATCCTTCAACACCTCATCAAAATGATCTTTAAAGACATCCAGGGGTGGTGACTCAACCACCTCCCTTGGGAAGCCCATTCCAGTGCCTGACCACCCCTTCCGTGCAAAATCTTTTCCTAATATCAAGTCTAAACCCACCTTGTTGTAGCTTGAACCCTCTTGTTCTATCACTAATTGCTTGTGAGAAGGGACCAGCACCTACCTCTCTACAGTGTCCTTTCAGGTAGTTGTAGAGAGTGACAGTAACCCTTATCAAGTACCCACCTGGTTCAGTCTTGCTGATTGAAAATTGCTTTGAGAGCCGAATGAATCAGGCAGTTGGTGTTTGTGGAAGGTCAGGGCCAAAATTCAAGAGAGGAGCACGGGAGAATTCAAGAACCCAGACCCTCAATTTTTCACAGATTTCCATTATCTGGCAGGATTTACATCGCAAAAAAAATTTCCACAATTATCCCATGGAAAAGTTAACATCCTCAGTTGGCTCAGTGGGTAGAGCATGGGACTCAGTGGATTTTTTTTTTCAAGAGGAAGGAAGAGATGGGAACTATTTTGAATCAGAAACGGAACGCGAATGGTTCAGCCACCAAAAAGAGACGGTTGTGATCAGCAGAATGATGTGGAATGTAGTGTTATGCTGGAAACAGACCCATAATCTTCAGCACAGTGGTCACCATGCAGTGGCCAGTACTTGCAGCATTACACACACACACACACTTAAGGGCATCTTCCAACTAAGACATTACACTCAGCGGAAAAGCACTTTCCCTTTTTTTTTTAATTGCTTTTATGAATCATCGCGAATATCCGGACACTTCATTTACTAGAGTCCAGTAACCTTGTTTTTTTCAAAGAATCAGATCCACAACCTAAGGGCCTCCAGGCTGGTATTAAAAAAATAAATAAATAGAGGTGTCATTCCCTTTTGATCAGTGCTCTGGGCTTGCTGCTTTGGGACGGCTGGAGCCAGGCACCCCAGCAAAAGACATCGCCTGGCACCGCGACCACCAGGAATTTGAGATTTAAACAGAGAAAGTTTGAGGGGTTTCCACAAGTCCTCATATTTCCCATTTCTTCTGCCTCCTTATTTTTTTTTTGTTTTAAGTGAAATAAGAGCAACTGAAAGATGCCCAAAAATTGTTCTTACGTTTAAAAAAGGGCTGAGTCTCCACAAGTCACGTAGTTCTGAGCAAACGTGTTTGGTTAGAGGCTGTGGGAGCTGGGGTTGTTTAGCCTGGAGAAAAGGAGACTCAGGAGGGACCCTTGCTACAACCTCACTTCAGGTGGGGGTCGGGCTCTTCTCCCAGGCAACCAGCACCAGGATGAGAGAGCAGGACCTGGAGCTGCCAGGGAAGGGTTAGGTTGGATGTTAGGAAGCCCTTCCTCGTGGAAAGGGTGATCAGAGCCTGGACTGGACTGCCCAGGGCAGTGGTGGAGTCCCCAACCCTGGAGATGTTGAGGGACAGCCTGGCTGTGGCCCTTAGTGCCCTGGTGTGGCTGCTGCAGAGATGTTAGGTCCTGGGCTGGGCTGGATGACCTTAGAGGTCTTTTCCAGCCTCAGTCATTCTGGGATTCTGTATTGTGAATGTGAGCAGGTCAATAAGGAAAAACAAACCCCAAAAGCCACAACTGGGGATAAGCTCAGAGCAGCTGGGAGGTGGACACTTGTCCACTCTGCACTGCATCAGAAGACTGAAGCTTTTTCACTACAAGACATTTAACAACCCAGTAGCTTATAACGTTTGGCTGCCACCACGCTGAGGTGGGTGCAAATGAATTGGCACCCCCTTTGCTAATCCTCTTAGGGACCTGGTTGGCAGGAAAAGTTATTGCAGAAATGGAGTGAGAGGAAGTTTGCAGAGAGAAGCTGGAAAACAGAAAGGAAGAGTGAACTTAACCATGGAGCCAGGTTCAAAAGAAGAGGAGACCTTGGTGGGTGCACAGTTATAGCAGGAAGCAAAGCACAGACAAACCATTAAGTGTTTTTTTCAACAGGAATTAGCAATTCAAAGAAGGCAGAACATAAGGGATGCAGAGCCAGGAGATGCTTTAGGGACTTAAGCATTAACTATAAAACCTTAAGGCCTTTTTGAGACAAGTCAATAACCTCTCTCTGGGCAAACAGAGAGAGATCCTTAAGGCAACACCTTTAAAATAACAGTTGTGCCTCAGCCATAAAGACAGAGGATGTGAGAACACATGAGAGCAGTTCACACATTCATGGCTTCAGTGGATTAAAAAGTATTTACTAATAAAACCAAAGAATTCTAATGATGTGAGGAAAGGTACAAACTCATGTGGGGCGCATCCATGGGAAGCGGTTTGGCAAAGGCATCGTGATTTGGGCATCACCATAACAACACTATGTCAAGTGAGGAGTTTGACAGCCAGAAGCTTCTCATGTGAACATCTTTGTTTCATACACCATTGTGCAATTCCACCTCAGTCATCATCACATCACCTCATCATGACGATGCTTACCATGTCCTTGAAGTGTTTTGAGGTCCTTGGAAGAAAGCAGCTCTGTCCAGACTACTTTTGTTATCCTCAGCGGGTACCCTGTTGGTCAACAGAGAGGATGGAGTGTAGTTGAAGATCAGGTCACCACCCACCATTCCCTTCACCTGGCTCACCCACCAAACTCAACAAAGCATGTGTTAGCCAATCTCCTCAGCCAAGCACTTTTGGTTTCCCAAAGATCTTTGAGCTCCACAATATCAACCCCTGGATAAGGCACAATCATTAAAATAGGGGGAAAAGCCATAAAACCATTTGTTCCCAGGAGAGTAAAACAAGAGAGAGCAGAACGAGGCAGGGACAGGGGCTGGTGAAAGGCCCCAGAATTCTGCACCAGTCGGCGCCGTCACTGAAAACTGAGTTTGGGGAAATAGGAAGGGTTCAACAAAAGGTCAGTTGACAGAAGAGTGGGATTTGAAAATTAAGGTTACAGAGCTCATTTCATCTGGTATCAAAGAAAGAGCATGAGGAGTGGGAAGGCAGTACCTGGAGCCATGTGTGAGTTGTCTGTGAGGAGTTAACAGTCTGCCCTCATCCAAGAGTTCTCCTTTACATCCTGGGTTTAACCAAACTCTGAAACATGAGGTGAAACTCGAATTTACGTGGACGCACTCACGCAAGAAAGCATTTCATCTCCTCCTGCGTGATTTGCCGCATAAACCTCCCAAAACCCCTCATATTTCACGCGGTTTCAGGTCCACCAGAAATTTCACATCAGACTCGATTCACATAAAACACAACGAAAGCTCAAGGACCTCACTAACATTTCACATAAATCTAAGCTGTTTGGAGCTGCTGAGGTCATTTCTTAAGGGCTGAGGCTCCATGCTGGATGTGTAATACATCAGTTACTAAGTGGTGGATCTAAATTAATATGTTAGCCTAGAAAAACTTGGTCTGGTCAACATTTAATGAGGTTTCTTTTTATTTTTAATTTACTTGAAATTTCAGTAAAATCACGGCATGAAAAAGATGGTCACCTTCCATCAAGTCTTTCTTTATATCCTGAAAAAGCCAATGAGAACCGTACAGGTTGAGGCTGTTCAATTGGAACCTAAAACACAGGTTCAGCTTCAGAAACACCAGCAAAGTTTAGGGATGTTTTGGGAATCTGGCCTTGCAGGAAAAGTAGAAAATAAAATTTAAAAATTCAAATTAAGTGAGAAATCTGTGCGATGAAGAGTAGAATTAGAATGAATTCTATTTCGATAGGAGAGAAGTGCTAGGGTATCCTGTAGAAGAGAAGTTGTAATTCAGACTTGAGGGCGACTGCCTGCAGCCCAGGGATCCTGCTGTGGCAGGGGGATTGGACTAGATGATCTTTCGAGGTCTCTTCCAGTCCCTAATGATTCTATGATAAAATGGTCTATTCCCATCTCCTCTATGAATTCACTGTGGACCCTCAGTTCTACAGTCTGTGTCCCACTATCTCCTCCACAGCAGAACCAACACAAACCAGTGACATAACTACTGCACGTGAGGAAGGAGTTGTGCCTCCAAGCAAACACCTAATGTTTGTAAAGAGCCCGGAGACATTACAGATGTTACAGAAGACCTTCAAAGCACAATCATCCTTAAATATCTCATCAGACTCAGCCCTTTTCACCATCACTGAGGTTTCCTGTGCTCCAGCTAGCCTGCAGTGCACAGAGTCACAGAATCACGAAACATTAGGGATTGGAAGGGACCTGAAAAGATCATCCAGTCCAGTTGACCCAACACTAAGAAAAAGCCCAAAACACAAGGGCACATTTCTCTCAAGACAGAAGGACTAGTCTCAGCCACTTGTGATTACAAATTAAACCACAAGGTAGGAGACCAAAATAGTCTCTACAGCTGCTTGGTGGGCCCAACCATCCATCCCTGTGCAGGGACAGGCAGAAGTTGGCACAGAACCAGCAGGAGGAATCCCAGATCTGTGGTGATGACAGTGGCGAGGATTCAAAAGCCTTGTTCCTGTTCCCAGTCCTGCCGCTCAACATGCTAAGTGGTTTGGGCAAGTCTCTCCATCTCCGTGTTCCCCCTTCTGCCTGCCTTATCTGTTCAGACTGAGCTCCTGGGGACAGGAGTCTCTCCTCTCTGGGTATCTGCAGGATGCCAAGCCATTTAGCTATTGATGTCAAAGGAATAACAGGCTTGGGTGCTTGAACACGGCTTGAACCCTTCCCTCTTGTGGAACCAGACACAGAGGGCTTCTACACAGCAGCCTCTTCTCCGCTGGTCACTGGTGTGGGCAGCGCGTTAAGATTCACAAAGCACCAGATCACGGGGCACAGGACAGGCAGAACGAGTGGCAGAACGCGAGGACGACGACCTCTGAGGACTTACGCTTGGCCCGTCAGACACTGGTCTGTCTCTCCATGCCAGGAACGGCAGCGGGATGCGAGTGCAGCCGCCAGTCTCCCACTCCTGGTGCCAGTCTGTACTTCCGCATCGCTAAGCGCTGCAGGCTCCAGGACACCCAAAACTTCAGTTCAGTTGGATTTGCGATACAAAAGGACAGTTTTTCTTGGACAAAATGAAGACAACAAGGCGAGCAATCAAAATACTAGTATTTACTTATTAGAATAATGAACTGTATCGATTAGGATTTTAAAGGGTGGTCATCTTTTCAAGGGTATTTTTTGTATAAAAGCAGTATTAGGTTATAAATGTTGTCTGTTTTAACTAAGGAATGTCAGTGTGGACACAGTCTATAGTAAATACCTCCTATCTCACCTGCAATTCTATCATGCCTGTCTGTGAACAACTCCCATACGTTCGGTTCCTGTTCCTTTGGAGGAACAAAGACCTTTATTTTACAGACACGGCATGAAACCCCGAAAAATGTGACTCATCCAAGACGCCTGGATGCAGAACTTCAGGGTCTGCAGCAACAGCTTAATAAAAAATAAATAAACTGCTCCACTCCAACGGCAGAGGCTGTGCACAGCCCTCGCCCCATTAATAATAAAAGAAGACAGGCCCCATGAGCTGAATATGAAGCAGAATCCCTCACAGTGGAGACAGTTTTAAAATGACAAAGCTAACTCACAGTGTGCTTCAGAGAAAGTGGAATTCACGCTTCCCAGGAACAGCTCCTGCCAGTCACAAACACCGATTGTCTAGGTGCCTGTGACCACAGGGAACCACAGAACTGTCCAGGTCAAGTCCTGTCCATAAGCTCCAGATCTCAACAACTATGAAGAGCAGCAAAGGGAACTGGGGTTGTTTAGTCTAGAGAAGAGGAGGCTGAGAGGAGACCTTATGGCTCTCTACAGCTACCTAACAGGAGGTTGTAGCAAGGATGCTGCTGGTCTCTTCTCCCAAATCACTAATGATAGGACAAAGGGAAATGGCCTCAAGTTGCATCAGGGGAGGTTTGGATGGGATCTTAGGAAGAAGTTCTTTCCCAAGAGAGTGGTTGGGCACTGGACCAGGCTGCCCAGGGAGGCGGTGGTGTCCCTATCCCTGGAGGTGTTTAAAAATGAGTAGCTAGAGCACTTGAGGCCATGGTCTAGGGGTTAGGGAGCTGTTGGGATGAGGGCTGGACTTGAAGATTCTGGAGGTCCTTTCCAGTCATGATGATTCTATGATTCACAGTGAGAGTGACAGAGCACTGGAACAGGCTGCCCAGGGAGGTTGTGGAGTCTCCTTCACCGGAGATGTTCAAGACCCGCCTGGATGTGTTCCTGTGTGGCTTGGTCTAGGTGATCCTGCTGTGTTAAGGGGGTTGGACTAGATGATCTTTCGAGGTCCCTTCCAATCCCTAATGATTCTATGACTACAATTCTGATTCTCAGAGAAACCCCACCCAGACCCACACCTGGGATGATTCAGTACCACTACTCCATGATCCTGCTGTGGCAGGGGGATTGGACTAGATGATCTTTCAAGGTTGCTTCCAATCCCTAATGTTCTGTGACTCTTATGACCCCCACAGGCGACCCCATGCTGGAACAGGCTCTCCACATGGAACCAACCACAGCAGCAGGTCCTAAGTCATTACTTGATCGCTTTCCTGCTTAATTGCCATTTTTAATTCGGTAACAACAAGAGCAGCAAAGTCAATCTAGCTGTGGAAATCCATTCTTTGAACAACTTCAGGCTTTTTTCTTCGACACAGACTATTGCTCCCTAAGCCGTTCCTGATTAACATGGGGCCCCTGCGGGAAAGCCACTGCCTGTCTACTGGTTTCATTTTCTGTGTCTTCTCTTCTTCAACTGACAGTTCAAGTCTCTAAAACATAAGGGCAGAAGATCCCTGATTTTAGTGTTACAAGATGACAGTGTTTTTTCCCTTGCTGTTTTATTTCAGGAAGACATATCAGCACTACGTTTGCTCCTCCGTGCGGTGGGATTTCTCAAATAAAAACGTATGTTCTATACGTATGGGCTTGGAACCAGAGCTGTATTAGACTATTAACTATCCATATTTGCTTCAGACTTGGCCAGCCACCTAGAAAACCTGCCAAGACCTTTCTGGCAGCCTTTTCCCTGCAGTTCCAGGAAAACATGGAATATTCAAAGAATTTTAGGGCCTCCCGGCTTCATTTGTCACCACTCTCCTTACCCACTTAAAACTAAATCACAGCAAATTGCTCTAATGCCCTATTAAAGATTTAAAAATGGCCTTCTCCGCAGCGGGTTATCTGAGGACAGACCTGCATTAATATCTAATGCAAAGCCAGCGATGATGCGTAACGCGGTGTGGCATGAGGCACACCAAGGGCTCTGCAACGGCCACAGCAACTGCTGCGCGAGCCCTGAACTTCCCGTGGAGTGAAAACAGGCGACTGGGTCTGTCAGAACTCGCCGCCTCCGTGGCTCTCCGGAGCAATGCTAAGCTAACCAGAGTCCCACTGCTTAACCCTAATGCTAGGTGAATCCACACCTCCAAGATGATCATATGATGTGATTCACAGAATCACAGGACATCAGGGATTGGAAAGAACCTCCAAAGATCATCTAGTTCAATCCCCCCGACACAGCAGGATCACCTAGATCAAGTCACACAGGAACACATCCAGGTGGGTCTTAAACATCTCCAGTGAAGGAGACTCCACAGCCCCCCTGGGCAGCCTCTTCCAGGGCTCCGTCACCCTTACTGGGAAGAAGTTCCTTCTCTGATGTGGAACCTCCCGTGTTCCAGCTGATACCCATTGCCCCTTGTCCTATCACTAGATGATGTTGAGAAGAGCCTGGACCCATCCTCCTGACACCGACCCCTCACATATTTCTAGACATTAATGAGGTCACCTCTCAGTCTCCTCCAAGCTCAAGAGGCCCAGCTCCCTCAGCCTTTCCTCATAAGGGAGGTGCTCTACTTCCTTCATCAACTGAGATTCAGAGGAGGAATCATGGAAACGGCAACCGGAAGCATTTTCACTGCAGTCAAAAGCAGGTCCTTCTTCCTTGTAAAGCCATGGCAGGGCAAAGAAAAAGAATCCTGCAGTCATTTGTGTTTGACTCAATGACCTCTGGAGGTCCCTTGCAACCCAACACGTTCTATAATTCCATTATTCTATGATTCCATGATTACTAACCCAGAGCAAAAGTTGGCCCATCTGACTTGCACAGCTTCCCTCAATTTGAAAATGCAAGAGATTAACGCTTGAAAAATTTGAAGAGGCTCTTTCATTACACAGAAAGAGCCTCCCTGAGATCTCAGATGTCAGGGAGTCTTTCCTAATTCCAAAAGCTAATTTGTGGATTAAACATTTAACCCCGGACTTCATCTGAACTGAGGGCTCCCTTGGTTCATACAGAGATCTGACAGAGCTGCCCCACCGAGCACCTCATACCGCTGCACTGACACTCCACTGGGGCATTTCTAGGTGTTCACTCGGAACCTCTTGGGTCAGTTTTGGTGTAGGATTGACTCACTGCACTCAGGTGGTCTCTTAGGTTGTTCACCTTGCATCCCATTAGAGTCTAAAAAGTCATCAAACATTCTGTGTGTGCTCAAGATAACTGAATTACCAACTCATCCGTCACCATTGGAATCACAGAATCATCGAGCCTGGATAAACCCTCTGAGCTCATCCAGCCCAGCCCAGGACCTAACATCACCTCCCTGGCCAGACCAGGGCACTCAGGGCCACAGCCAGGTGTCCTTCAACACCTCCAGCGACGGCAACTCCACCACTGCCCTGGGAAGTCCATCCCAGGCTCTGATCAACCTTTCAGTGAAGGAAGGGCTTCCTTATGTCCAACCTAACCCTCTCCTGGCAGCTTAGGCTCTGCCCTATCATCCTGGTGCTGATTGCCTGGGAGAAGAGCCTGACCCCCACCTGACTACAACCCCCCTTCAGGGAGCTGGAGAGAGAGAGAAGGTCCTCCCCGAGTCTCCTTCAGGCTAAACACCCCCAGCTCCCTCAGCTTCTCCCCATCAGCCTTTCCCTCCAGTCCCTTCCCCATCCTTGTTGCTCCTCCAGATCTGCTCCAGCCTCTCAATCTCTTTCCTGAAGTGAGGGGCCCAGCACTGCCCCCAGTACTTGAGGGGAGGTCTCCCCGGTGCCCAGTACAGGGGGAGAATGACATCCCTGGTCCTCCTGGCCAAATACTGCTGATCCAAGCCAGGATGCCATTGGCCTTCTGGGCCACCTGGGCACCCTGCTGGCTCCTTTTCAGCGGGTTGCCAACCACTTGGCA
The DNA here is from genome assembly GCA_013400115.1 of Rhinopomastus cyanomelas. Lineage (NCBI taxonomy): Eukaryota > Metazoa > Chordata > Aves > Bucerotiformes > Rhinopomastidae > Rhinopomastus > Rhinopomastus cyanomelas. The sequence continues at coordinate 184,832 of VXBP01008528.1, forward strand.
CTTCACAGGGCAGTGACAAATCTATGCACATGAATACATACAAATATATATAAATATATAACATTTTAGGCAGCACCAAGCCAGAACACGTTATGAGACCCCCCACCTCTCTTCTTGAGAGGCTCTCGAGGGGCTGTCTGCACCTTGCAAGGAGGTTGTGGAGAGGTATTTTGCAATTAAAAATTGCCCCCTGTTGGGACATAAACCAGAATGCACCACAGAACCCCTCATGCTGTCAATCCCACCAGCCGAGCTAGGGATCTCCTCCTCTTTGGCTGGAGAAGGAAGAGACTGCAGTCCTTCAGTTCTGATGCAAAGTCCTGACTTGTCACTTTAGGAACTGCAGAGCCCCTGTGAATGTATTACTGCACCATGGTTACAGATTGCTGGCCAGGGACTTCCATCCCAGCGCAGACGTGCTGCCGCAGTCTAACTACATCGTTACTAACGCAGTCGTAGTGGATGCTGGGTTTTTCCCCCCACTAAGACCCACAGTGTTTACCTTCCAAATTCAATAACTGCTCTCCCATACAAAGAAGGGAAACACGTGACTGCAATATCTCAGGGCTCATAGAAAGTCACTCACTTCTCCTTTCGCCTTTTCCAGAGCTATTGGAGGGGCAGTTTCCCAGCTCAAACCACAAGATCTGCAGCAGAGAGCAATCACAGAATCAGAACATTAGGGATTGGAAGGGACCTCAAAAGATCATCCAGGACAATCCTCCTGCCACAGCAGGATCACCTAGATCCAGTCACCCAGGAACACATCCAGATGGGTTTTAAATGTCTTCAGAGAAGGGGGCTCCACAACCCCCCTGGGCAGCCCGTTCCAGTGCTCTGTCACCCTCACGGGGAAGAGGTTCCTTCTCATACTGTTGTGTCGCCTTGCCTTTGTTCCTTTCCATTTCCTTCCCCTTTTTCCTGCTCTTCCACTTTAAAACCTGTTCTCCAAACCTAACAACCTCATTTAGGAGAGGAAATGGGAAGCCAAGGGGAAGCTGTGGCATCTGACAGACTGCAAACACCACTACTGAAAACCACTCTCCGCTGCCACAACTGCTACTCCTTGTCAGAAGGGATGAGAGGCCACTTCAAACACAAGAAAAACAAACTCTAAAACAAACCCACATCAGTAGCATTAATCCAGGAATGGGTTTGACCTGCTATTTACAACTCCCCCCCCGTCTCACTTAAGCTAAGGACTACAAAGGGTCTGGCTACACTCTTCAGGGGACTGACTGTCATTATCCCACATCCAGCACCAACCTGGGCTCCTGTGGCCACAACCAAGGGCTGTTCTTCCCACTGTTTTGCCCTGGTTGTGAGTTTTGCTCTTCATCCTAAACCCTGAAACATGAAGTCTAATCTCAGCTCTGAAGTTATTACAGCAAATTACCACAGTTCTATGCACAGTTATTAAAAACATAAGTATCTAATCTCTTCTAGACTTGCAAACTTCCCATTAACTTCTAAAAGCAATTAGGATCCTTTCCTAATTAAATACTGGTGGAAAAGAATTGCTTTTTAAAACATTTTCCATTTGTCACCGTTTAATTTCGCTCTCCGTCTCCACGAGAATTTCTCAGTCTACCTCCTCACTCTCCCTTTTCTTGTCATTACAACATGGGTTTTCTTTTGATCCAGATGATCCTGCTCTGGCAGGGGGATCCAACTAGATGATCTTTGGAGGTCCCTTCCAACCCCTAATGTTCTGTGACTCTGATGGGGATGGTTCCCACATGTGGCCATTTTTGCTGCACCCTTTGGGCTACTCTTCCTCAGATTGGGTAGTCCAGCTCCATGCTGCATGTCTTGCTGTCTTTGGTCCCAAAAACATAACCATGTCAAGTGGATGGAGCCAGGCTCTTCTCGGTGGCATCTAATGAGAGGACAAGGGGCAGTGGGTGTGAGCTGGAACAGAGGAGGTTCCACATCAGTATGAGGAGGAACTTATTCCCCGTGAAGGTGACAGAGCACTAGAAGGGTTGTGGAGTCTCCTTATCTGGACCTGTTCCTGTGCCACTGGACCTGGGGGATCCTTCTCTGGCAGGAGGATTGGACTGGATGATCTTTTGAGATCCCTTCCAATCCCTAATGTTCTGTGGGTTTTGCAGGGCTCTATTCATCCCACAATTATGATAGGATCAAGCCCTAAAGAGTTCATAAAAGCTTCCATTCACGGCTTGAGCTTTATATCTGCACTGGATCTACAGCCAACAGGCAACAAGGGCTACTTGCCTATTGAGAATCCAGTGATGAGTAAATAAATAAATAAACAAATAGAAAATCTAGACCATTTGCTGACTGGTTAAGGGGAGTTTTGGACACTGGCAGCTGGATGTGTGAAAACAGGTCCCATTCACAAAAGTACTCACACAGCAGAATTGTCAGACACGGCTCTTAGGAGTCACTGTTAATTCTGAACGACTCGACGCTGACATCCCGTTAAGACATTGTGAAAGCCCTAATGAAACCCTACGAGCTGCATGTCACACCTGAGACACACACACTAGAAATCACAGTCCTCGTCATCAAGCCCTGGCAAAGGGTGGAAGGGAAAATCACAGCGGGGTGACTCACAGCACTGGAAGCAGAACTTATCCCCAGTGACCCAAGGGGGCAAGGGAGAGCCCTGCACCACAACACCTGCTCGTCTGTAGTTGCCTACAGGAATCCAGGAACCTACAAGAACAGGGGAAACAGAAATCACAGACTACATGAGCTAGAACTGCTCTTACTTTCAGAAGGGGTCTCAAGTGTGGTGGGCTTGTTTCTCACAAAAGAAAAAGAAGTGGTGCATCAAGAGCCATGGAGGGGTCTCCTGCAGTCACCAGTAAGGTCCCACCTGCAGCTCCTTCCCTACAGGTGAGTTCATCCACAGAAGCAGCAGCAACTCCTTCCTACTTTTTGGAAAAGAATTGCTCCAAATGGGTTTAGCTAGTGATGCTTCAGTTGCAGACATTCTTGCATCTCCTCAGCTGTCTTCTATGAAACTGAGGAGGAGGCAGGGAGAAGCTCTGGTGAGGAGGAGCCACTGCAGAATTTCCATCTAATTCCATATCTGCCCCAGAAACCTGATTCTTGAACTTATTTAACCAAGAAACAGGGCCATGACATTGCACAAAGAGGCTAATTTCACCCTATTGAATATATTTAAAAAAATATTTGCTTGGGGATAACACGTTTTAGATGTTGAATATATAAACCTAAATGGAACATAGGAGGTTCCATATAAATGTGAGAAGGAACTTCACAGTGAGGGTGACAGAGCACTGGAACAGGCTGCCCAGGGGAGGTGTGGAGTCTCCTTCTCTGGAGATGTTTTAAACCCACCTGGATGTGTTCCTGTGCAAATCGGTCTAGGTGATCCTGCTGTGGCAGGGGGATTGGGCTGGATGATCTTTCGAGGTCCCTTCCAATCCCTAATGATTCTACAATTCTATGTATGCAATTGGGACTGCCTGGAGCATCCAGCAGAATTAAAAGGAACAAGTTAGGAAGAAAAAAAACAAAACAAGGAGTGTGTTCAGACCTCTGCTCTGGCCTCAGACTGTTTGTTCCCAATAGAAATATTCCAAATATGATTTGCAGAATCACAGAACATTAGGGATTGGAGGGGACCTCAAAAGATCCTCCAGTCCAATCCCCCTGCCACAGCAGGATCACCTAGACCAAGTCACACAGGAACACATCCAGGTAGGTTTTAAACATCTCCAGAGAAGGAGACTCCACAACCTCCCTGGGCAGCCCCTTCCAGTGCTCGGGCACCCTCATTGTGAAGTTCCTTCTCAGACTGATGTGGAACCTCCTATGTTCCAGCTCACACCCGTTGCCCCTTGTTGTATTGCTAGATGACACTGAGCAGAGCCTGGCTCCATCCTCCTGACACCCATCCTTCACACATTTATCAACATTAATGAAGCTAGAATTGCTTTATTTTCTAGTTGTGCTTTGCACTGGTGATCAGTATCGATACCTAACTGAAAGGGCATCAGTATGACCCTTAAGGCTGTACATTTTTACTCTAACACACATGAAAAGAACTTCCTCCTCCAGTAACTTCTAATTTCAAAAGGAGAGAGAGTAGCAGCACTTCTGAGGTCTGAGCTTTGTAATGAAATTATCTTATTTTTAACTGTCTGAGCAGCTTTCAAGCAGAAACATGCTGGAAGCCATAAGAATCTGTGCAGCACCCTATCATCATCATCATTTTCCTCACAAGGTTGCTGTGCTTGGAATTCCAGTTATGACATGAATTCTATACATTTGATACAGATTTATAAATGGCATCAATAGAACACTCAGGGCCTTATTCATTAAACAATGAGTCATTCTGGCATTCCACTCGATTCCATCCCAGTTCTTACAAAACTTTTATGGACAAATTTGACTGCACTTAACGCATCTGATTTAGCAGCAGAAGGGTTACTGCAGAGTTGCATCTGGGTGTGGAAAGAGAGGAAAGATTGCTTTAAAAAAAAAAAAAGAGAAAGAAAACCCCTCTAACAGTGAAAGTTTCTGAGCTGCAACCTCTTTGCCAAAGGAACAGCATTTCACTACCTCGGGCTAGTCCTCAGATAAGAGAAGACTAATGGGGAACCTCATCCCTCTCTCCAACTCCCTGAAGGGAGGTCATAGTCAGGTGGAGGTCAGGCTCTTCTCCCAGGCAACCAGTGCCAGGATGAGAGGGCAGGATCTGAAGCTGCACCAGGGGAGGGTTAGGTTGGATGTAAGGAAGCCCTTCCTCACAGAAAGGGTGATCAGAGCCTGGACTGGACTGCCCAAGGCAGTGGTGGAGTCCCCATCCCTGGAGGTGTTGAAGGACAGCCTGGCTGTGGCCCTGAGTGCCCTGGGCTGGGCTGGATGAACCCAGAGGGCTTTTTCAGCCTCAATCATAGAATCAATCATTCTGGGATTCTTCAAGGAGAGCACAGAATGGTCAGAGGATGCTTATGGAGTTGCAAGCAATCAGGTGCCTATTTGTGGACAAGCAGATTTCCTCCTTCTGAAGGACTTCTAGGCTGCCTGCACTTGCCAGTTCCATGCCCATGTGAAAACACAAAAGGAAAAGAAAACTTGCCATAGTGCACTATTGCAGGGATTTTCTGCTGCCCAACAATCCAGAAAAAACCTCCTTGTTTCTCAACACAACCCTATAGTAGTTACTTTTAACAGAAGGCTTCAGGCTTCCCTTAGTCTGCAGCTTACGAGTGTGGCACCAACAAACTCATGGTGGTGCCACACAGAGCTTTCCAATTTCCCTATTGACCTAGAGCTGTTCAGAGGGACTGGTTGTATTGTGTGTGTGTGTGTGTTTGAAATAGGAATTGAGTCTAAAATAAGAACATTAAAGCAAAACATGACCTGTCACCTATCTTTCAGGAAGGTGTCTGTATTAGAGAGAGTAGTTGGTGTGTCCACACAGCAAATTACGGGACCATTGTTGGGTAAATTCTACCTTAACCTAGACAGAGCACTTAACACAGCGGTGATGTCAGGAGGGTGTAGGTTTTAGCATGCTCTAGCAACTGGAGTACCAAGTCTTCCAGGACTCACTGGTTTCTAGCTACTGGGAATCTGTTTGAACTCTTCTCATGACTTCATTGCATCCAGTTACTTCAGGTAAACTGGCACATGCTACAGACTGCTCTCCAGTTTATAAGCTGGGACACCTCAGCATGTAAAACTCTGTTTTACCTTCTCTTTGTCCTTCATCCTGACTGCTGGACACATGGCTGTGACCGCTGTCAAGCTTGCTGGAGCAGAATAGTCTTGGAAGCCACAGCTTTGCTCCTCTAGCAAATCTGACTGAGATTAGAAAAAGAGTTTTAGAAGTTGTTGGGAAGAAAGAAGGCACCGACACACCGGTGTATGTAAAGCAAATGAGCACACAAGCTGTCTTGTCACTGGAAACCATTCCAAGACCTCCTCATTCCTCAAATGCCTGCAGTTTTCCTCATTATGTCTATAAGCATCGGTGCCTATTTTTGGTCTTTATCCTTAATAAGCCACAGTAAATTTGGAATCCATTTCACTCCAAGTTCTCCTGCATTAAGGCCGCTCTCCACCAGGCAATCACCATGCCAAGAAAAGCACAACTTTCTCTGCACCCACTGTCCATAGGGGAGATGAGGGATGTGCGCTTGAGTGTCCAAGCATATCAGCTCCTTTTCGTTAAGTCTCACTCCACAGCATTTCTAGCACTTGGCTTTATGTTACAGAGCTCAAGGGACCAAACCAAGATCAAAGTTTACATTTCATTATCGTAGGACAAAGTGTTTTCTGGGAGGTGGATTGTTTCTCTTCCATTTTACATTCCAGTGGAGATGTTCTCTGAAGCAGAGTTGCTGGCTCTCCAGCTAGCTCTGGGGATGGAAAACAAGGAAAACGAGACACTTCTGGCTATTTGCTTCCCCAAACAGGTAATTAAAGGGATTTTTTGGGGCAAACCACCTTCCTTTTGCTTCCTCCTCTTTTAATCCACAGCCCATAGAATCATAGAATCATTAGGGATTGGAAGGGACCTCGAAAGATCATCTAGTTCAATCCCCCTGCCACAGCAGGATCACCTAGACCAAGTCACACAGGAACACATCCAGGTGGGTTTTAAACGTCTCCAGAGAAGGAGACTCCACAACCCCCCTGGGCAGCCCCTTCCATTTTCTGTTCCTTTATTCACTGCAAAAGGTCCATAACTGCCACACTGCCATATTCTCCTGGAAATCTATTTCAATGGCATATGATAGAAGCCATATGATAGGAGCTTAATTACACAGAGGGCATATGGAAGGCATATGACATGAGGACATATGGAAGGCATATGATAGGAGGGCATCTGAGGACATATGATGGAAGTCTAATTAATTGACAATACAGTCCTCTCGTCAGGGGGAGAGCTGGAATGCTATTTTATTCAGAAGAAAAATATGCACATTGAATTATGTTTATTGTCAACTCCAGCGCGGCGCTGGCCAGTCTCCTCTTCAAATATTATTCCTTGTTTTCTGGAGCAAGAGAGAGCGTTTTATTTACATATTATATGATTAGCATACTTAGAGTTCAGCCTGATAGCTGCAAACGTTTGTGTTAGTATCAATAAACCCTATTTTTGAACCTTCTCAAGTTCCTTCATCCCTCTGCAAAGCAGAGCTAAAGCACTACCACCGAAAAAAGAAAGGAGACTGTTCTGCGGAAGCTGTTACCACCCATTCATGAAGCTATTGGCTAGAGAAGCACCAAGCAGGCCACAAAAATAAAGACATGAACCCTTATGGAACAGCTCTACGTGGGACACGAATCAACAGAGCTGGTGGATTTACAGCTGAGAATTTGTACGTTCATCTGCAAAAAAATTTATGGGGGGGAAATAAGGTTCTGCCTAACACATGCCAGAAAAAGATTCCTCTTCTTTAACTACCTGCATGTGTTTAATGCATGTGCCTTCCTGCAACACAGAGGCAGCATTGTGTTAGCCTGGATACTTGCCTTATCCTAAGGAATTGCAGAGCTATAAACCATGCTAGTGATATCTGTAACCTCTTTGAAAACAAGATGAAATGAAATCCCACTAATCCACTCCCTGAATAACTAATAATTGAGCACTGGGTAACCCTCGAGAAGCCAGCGGCTTCTCTTTGCATCCAGTAAACGAGGATTTGCAGATGTTCAAGTTTTTAAGTGATATTTTACTAGGAAAAAAAAATCCCAACCCTTTTTTCTGGGTTGTTTAGATACGTTGAAGTACTGTTATCATTTTCACATGTTCAGATTAGCCTAAAGAAATGAACCTCGTGCCTTCCCTTTGTTTTTACACAGATCATTAGGGGTTGGAAGGGACCTCCAGGGGTCCCCTGTTTTCTTCTCTCACTCTGAAAATTTACACACCAGCACACAGTCCCTCTTATTTCTGGGAACTCAGAAACTCCTGCCAGAATTAGTCACATATATAGAGTCAAAAGAGCACAGCTCATGTTCTGGGCCTTGACCACCTCCATCCAGGCTGCCAGGGGACCTGAGCCCTGAACTCTGCCAATGAGAACATCTTGACTCCTGTGTTCAAACTTTACTAGATCATCGCCAGAATCGGAGAGGCAGTTTCAGGGCAAATAAACCAGCAGATCTGAGGCCTGGATATGTCTGTCTGGTATATTCCTTGCATTTTGGATGTGTGAGATACAGTAGAACTGTGGTCTTCTGGCCAGCACTGCGGTCTCACCGCGTGCCTGTTCTCCATGCAGCTCCTCAAACCCAAGTGCTGTGAGCGAGCAGCCAACCACATCTATTGGATGAGTCCAGCAGCATCACCCTTTGAAGCACCCACTGAAAATGTAAAAGCCTAGAAAAAACAACCTTAAGAATCACCTTTTTAGCTGCCTGAAGTCACTAATGGTTATTCCCTGAGAACAGCTCTCCTGAGGAGCGTAGATTTAGGTACTTTCACAAACCCCCTTACAGGCTTTATCTGGAAGGATCAGCCTCAGCCTCCTACGCTTCCTGAGAGACAAGGACTGTGCCAGGTCTGTACTGCTAAAGGGCACAGCCTTGCTTAACTCCTAGTGTAGACCTAACCCCACCAGCCAGAGACTGATGGAAAGGGAAACGTGCTCACGCACCTCAACAGCAGGTACCATCTGGGATATTTTTCATGTTACCTTCGGAGACTTCTGCTCACTGACCATGAGGGGAGATTTAGGTTAGATATGAGGAAAAATTTGTTGAGTCTGAGGGTGGGAGATCCCTGGAACAGGCTCCCCAGACTGGTGGTGGACACCACATCCCTGGAGCCATTCAAGGCCAGGCTGGCTGGGGCTCTGGGCAACCTGGTCTGGTAAGTGATGGACCTGCTAGTTGGACTGGACGGCCTTTGGAGGTGCCTTCCAACCCTATGATTCTATGAACATATATGCTGACATGGTTGCTTTCAGGAATGACAGACATGGCTCTGCTCAAAGGCAAGCAAAGCAAGACAAGCATCACTACTTCACCAGATTTACCGAACACACTCAATAATGTAGAACCAACAGGTAAAAAAAAGCTGAGAGGTTGAACAGTTCTGAAATTCTACAGAGGCAGAAGAAAAGATTTTGCAGCTCGTCTTACCTGCTCCTTCCTGTTCCACGTGTCCAGAGCAAACACTGCTGAGGAATTATGGCCGCTCATCACGCCGTTCTGTGCAAGACCCAAGGAAAGCTAGGAGGTTGTACAGTTATCTCCCTTGGTGTAATTCTAAACTATACAACCTACTACCTCAACCTGGATGCATGCAGTCAAAAATGCTGAAAGCTACCCAGCACGCTTCACAGCTGACACAATGTCAGGGTGTCTAGTTAAAAACATCAATCCTCACAATCCTCAGCAGACTAGTTTAGAAGTAAGAAATGGTGAAGTGGCACCAAACCCAAATGCAGCTCCCAGAGACGAGACACAACGAGCCATGGTGGTTACTGTTAGATAGACGATCGTGGTCACTTTTCACACAAGAAGGGATGTTGGCCCTGGCCAAATGATATGGACCCCCCTCCATATCAGAAGGATCTGCACTACAGCACAGAACACACACATACAATTTTTTAAGAACACTTTAGAAGATTTAGGGTGAAAATTGTCCTAATACATCTTTTCCTTTCTGAACACATGTGGCGTTGACCTTGGAACACGCACCTTGACTGCAAGGATGACTGCAGAAGGGGGAGAAGAACTGCAAGAAGGGTGGCAATTTTCAAGTAAATTTTGCACTTGTTTCAATCTCTTGTTGAGAGGAAGGACTTGAGAAACACAACCCTGAGCCTCTCCCAGCAGGCAGAACAGGACTGTGCTCCCTTAACAAGGAACACACTACGTTTTTCACTCGTGTTGGTTTGCAGTCAAACAACCAGGATGTTATCGTTGTGACTCATTCCCATTACCCACCAAGGTATTACTTAAAGCCGTACGCTGCCTGTTTGTGGTGGCTTACAGACAGGGATTAGCATCTTAAAATATGCTGGTGCAGGCAGCACAAGTGCATCAGCCCCGAGATCCTGCCTCTCAGGTGAATGCATCCTCAGCACCGTGCTGGAAGGGGATTACAAGGGAATCAGCTGCTATGAATGAATGCTGAGCTGTGCTGAAGAGACGGCGTCCGGCTTGTTTTCTATTTTCTTAGGATAAAGTAGCATTGCTGATTCTGAAAAAGCTCAGTGCCCTACCTTTCCCTTCAAAACCCCACTGGAAATAAAGGAGGAAGGTGAGAAATAAGACTGCTCTTCACAATTCAGCTTGCAACAGCAGAATACTTGGACAAAAAAACCACCCCCAAGCCCAATCTTTCTGCAGGATTTAAATGTACATGATGCTGATCGCATCTGTGGAATTTCTGATGACTCCACATTCAGCAGAGTTTGCTTTGACCTGATAGGCTCTGTGGAAACACAACACATTATTTCAGCTCACACTACAGTCCCCTAACAGTAGAGTCACTGTTAACTGCTTTCTTAAAACAGTGATCCAGCCACAAATCTGGAGAAGGAATCCACGGTGCTCTGCCTCTGTACTGCTGCTGTCTAAAAGCATCCTGAAACCATTCCAATATTGGGACATCATTTGTGCACCATGAACATCTCTTCTCCGACATGAAATCCAGTGAAGGGGCTCTGTGGAGGGAACGAACCTGCACAATCAGGTAGGGTGATGGAAGATCTCACATCCCACGCAATTCCTACGTGATGCAGGAGACGTAGCTCCCCTTTAGGCTTTTGGAAATGTCCTACTTCATACTCTGCAGCTATAACCTAAACCAGTTCAGTATCACATAGCCAGGACACTCCTTTTTTCTACAGCGGTGATGGGTTAGGTCAAACCAGCACAACAACTTACCCTTGCAGTATTTTCCTGTACTCGGTCTTGTCATGAGTGTTGGTTATATACATATTAAAAATTATTTAATATCATTATTACACATATCTAAACAGTTTAATTAAGGAAAGGACAGTTAACATCATCAGTTCATTGAGACCAACACAGACACATCCTGCAGAGCAGGTAGTTATAAGCAAAACCAAGCAAAAAATTCCCCGATACGTTGCTCTAAAACAGAAGATGGTAAAGAAGTCTTTAGCTATTTACCCCAGTAAGGTCCTTTCATGGACACCTTGCAACAGAAAATTCCTCTGGAAGAAAATCCTTACTCCCAACTTACACCTAAATAACCCACATTTCTCTCTGGTTGGCCAACGCCGCTGACCATTTTGTTCAGGATTCGCCACCTCCCCTCGCGGCTCTTCCATCACAACTTCCTCTCCATCACCACATCTACAAATCCTTGAGCTGTCAGCTCCGCGCTGGCACTTGTTCAAGGAGCATTCTCGTTCCCTCCCCCGTCACTATCTTGAGCCCGGGAGCGGTGCCCTGCTTGGCACACACGAGCTTCCCCTGCGAGCACCAAGACCTGCTCCAAGGTGCTACCACAGTGTCCAATCACGAACCGACGGGAGAAGGTCCTCACCGAGAAAACACCCTCAGCCAAGTTCCCACACAGGTGAAAATAGGAGAGGAACCAGCCAGGCTTTATGTGGACCTGTAGGCAACCTGTGCTCATGGTACAGAGGGACTTCAAGATGATGTTTCTGTCCCAGGGTCTGATACCTAACCCATCGTCTGGTCATCTCAGCCACCTCTGCAACCTGCTGCGTGGATTATACCAATGAGTTTTCCCCATTAATGGGAGCTTGGTTTCACAATTCCAGCTGGTTTGCTCGCACCACTTTAAACCCAGATGAAGCTTGGACAGATGAAAGTGCATTTACAACCCAGAGGAACTGCAATTTCAAGCAGAAAGAAATGCCATCCTCCTAGTTATCCTGTCAATTAGAGTATCTGCTGCTATTACTGACATGAAGTATTGAGGTTAGGAATAGAGGGGAAATATTACAGCAGAAGTCATCTAATTACCATTAGTTCTGCTCCTTCACAACATCTATCAGCGGCTCCTTGGTAACTACCTGGGTACCATAAACACTCCTCTTCGGGGAGGACAGCGAGACAGATTCACAGCGCTAGCGACTGTTAAGACTCTTTTGGTGCCATCAATCTCCGTGTTTGTTTTCTGGTGATTTTTGTCAATTATCTCTTTACCCAATTAGCACAATCATACCTAATTATGTAATTAGGGTAAATACGTAATTTAATGACAATGTTCAATTACGATACGTATCGATGGCACGCAAGTCCCCAGTAAATATTGTGGGAGGCAGAACTTCATTACAAGCAGAGCTGTGCCTTCCTATTTCAGTTCTAGAGCCCCAGCTCCTATTGTTTGTGAACCCTCTTAGGCCTCCCGCTTTCTCAGAATCACTGACATGATTTCACACTCGTGTGGACAAAAGGAAATCTCTGTCCCAGCCCAGCTCGTTTTATTTTAAAGCAGCTGAGTAATCAAAAAAGTGAGTCCTCTTGCTTCGAGTAACCCTCTGGTTCCTGCCATCGAGTGGCTGTGACAAACGGTGCCGCACGGTCACCGAGAAGACAGAATTCAGCGATCACTTGTCACAAGATCACAGAACGTTAGGGATTGGAAGGGATCTTGGAAGATCATCCAGCCCAATCTGCCTGCCAGAGCAGGATCACCTAGACCAAGTTGCACAGGGACGTATCCAGATGGGTTTAAAACGTCTCCAGAGAAGGAGACTCCACTTATCTTCAGATGGAGAGGAAATGCCATCGCAGCAGCCCTCCCCAGACAGACCAAGGGTTTCAGTCTCTGAAGTTAATGACATCCCACGCCACTGACCTCAGGAGATACCAGGTCCAGGTGCAAGCTTTAGTCTGGACTAGGAGATTGCATCTCTGGACTAGGAGGCATCAATCTTCTTACTGCCTGTTCATAGACTTAAGGTGAGAGAAGAACTCAGAAACCTGCACCCCCTGCTCTACACAAACCCAGATTTTATATTTATTTCCCCCAAGAGTGAGGAAAGAATTCAAATCCAGAACTGACTTCTGAGGACTGAATAGTTGGGATATTACATCCCTTTAAAACTTGCATCAGTCTAGCAATGACCCACAGAAGAGGAGGGCTTTAGAGGGCAGAATATGTCCAAATAACAATACAGGGACCAGTGCCATGTGTGTTGGCCCCCCTGCATCCTCACCACCCTGTGTATGTACAGACCACTCCTGTTCACTCCAGACACAAAGAGGACACTGAAGGATACCAGCAGTGAACACTCAGCACAGACACACTCCAGAAAACCAAACCCAATCTTGTAGATCTCACCAGCAAAATCAGCAGCTGAGATTTGGCTCTGATGGCTGAGAATGATGATGAAGAAGGAGGAAGCCACCTTCACTTTCATATCCCAGGCAGGGGGGTAGCAAGCAGAAAATACTCGTGAAGCAAACCTATCTCCTTAAGCCATTAAGGAGAAAATAAAGCAATAGCTAAACCCCACAAATTGGGTTGTTCCAGTCTGAGGGATGAAGCCTTGTTGGCTAAATTTCAGCCTGGAGTGATCTATTTTTTACAGCTGACTTTCAAAAATCTCAGATAGAGGAGATTTTCACAGTGGAAACGCTGAGTCCTACTGGTCATCCCACCCCCATCCAGCTTCACTTGATGAATCTTTGCTATTAGAATTTGATTGGGATGAGGGACCTCAAGAGGTTCAAAGGATTGCTCGAGCTCAGAGAACTCTCCTAGAAGCCTGGCAGACAGACTAAGCAGGGCTGGAACTTCAAGAGTACTGCAAAACAAGGCAAGGAGTTGCATCTGGGCTCAGCTGAAATCCAGAGCAAGCAAACATTTTGAAAGCTCTCCAAAATTTTTCAACACATTACAAAAAAGGTCGCTGCTTCAACTTTTAGCAAGAGTTTCAGCAATGGGCAGATTTACTCAACATGACCTTTCAGTATCTGGTACTTTCTGGGGGAAAGGTAGCCACGCTCACGCTCCTGAACCCCACAGAGCAGAGCAGCTGGAGCTGGGTCAGACAACACACAACAGAGACCCTCTGTGCTGGGTCTAGGGGTGGATCAGGGCTGCTGTGAGCAAGGTACCAAAAGCCTGCAAGGCTGAAGACTCTAAAAGCCCCCAGACCCTAGGGTTTTGCCTAGTCTGTGATTGAGCAGTACCCTGTGCTTTTGGTGTGAAGCTCAGTCAGCCCAGGTTGAAGGTTCTTGTTGAGGTTCTGCAGAGGCTGATCAGGACCCAGAGCCAAGGCTGGTTTCAAGTGCACACTGAGAGGTAAAGGAACGGAGAGGTGGTTGCTAGGAAGCTGCACCAAAACATGGTCAAAGATTGGAACAGGCTGTCCAGGGAAGGAGTGGAGTCACCATCCCTGGATGCATTCAGAAAACAAGTAGATGCAGCACCTGAAAGCATAGTTCAGTAGCCACGGCAGGGTTGGGTTCATGGTTGGGACTTGATGACCTTGGAGGTCTCTTCCAACCCTTTATGATTCTATGGTGCCACTTCTAGGGTGGTAGAGTGAGACTGCTTTTCATCATGGTCCTGCAGATCTACAACCAAAGGCTTCACAGTCCTGACAGACAACATCTCTCCTCTTTTGGATCACTGGAGTTAATGCTATTTATTGTAATGTTTGTAACCAGGAGAAAGTTCTTGAATCTGAGGGTGGGAGATCTCCGAGGCTGCTCAGAGGGTGGGTGAAGGCCCCATCCCTGGAGCCATTCAAGGTGAGGCTGGCTGGGGCTCTGGGCAACCTGGTCTGATGAGTGTTGGCCCTGCTCATTGTCGGGGGGTTGGGCTGGATGACCTTTGGAGGTGTCTTCCAACCCTGTGATTCTATACACTACAGAGAGTTCCTGGAGTAGGTATCTTCAATACTCTTCGATTCCTCCTCTAAGACTACCCTCTCCTTATTTTCTCCCTTCCTGAGGAAAAGCAAATAAACAAAGAGGAGGGAGGAGGGGGAAGAAAAAAAAAATCAGATTACTGAAATAGTTATTTATCTGCCTTTTAAGAGTTTAACCAGATTTGATTATCTGAATAAGAGTATTTGGATAGGGTTCAAATTCCAGGGTACACAATTACATTCTGCTTATCATGAATCCCATTTGCCACTGCATATGGTTATCCTAATTACCCGAATGCTATTGTGTGCTCCTCTGCTGACAAGGGCTCACTGTGCTCCCGCAGACCAGACAAGGCTGGGAAAAGGGGGAAATCACAAAACTGTAATAATCAGCCTCACACCCCAGTGGGCACCGTGCAACACGCTTGTCTGTGAGGGACATCTCCTTCCAGCAGCCTGCAGCGAGAGGTGTCAGTAACAGGAACGGGGAAATGGTCTTGTTGTGTTGAAAGAGAAAGATGTCATTTACCAAATAGGAATAAAGAGAAGTTTTCTTAGGAAAGGCTCTAGTCTCCTTCTTCAGACAAGAACTAGTGCTCCTGGTTCAAGCTGCATTGGGCCAAATGAAGCACCATTGCAGCAAAGCCTCCTCAGATGCCGACACAGCCCCACGTAGCTCCACAGAAGGCATTTTTTCCCCTCTTGGGAGGTACTGAAGCAGCACCTCTGCTTATTACTAGAGGAAGGGACTTCATTAATTAAAGTAATGATTTTTAGAGAGGATATTGGGACTTTTTCACATCCCCAAGGCCTTCTTGGTACTTTCTACGTGCAGGTGCTCTGGTTTCTTTCCAGAGCCGGTAACTGCCTCCTATTTCTTTAAGTTCCCCAGCCAGCATGGGGCTGGGTGAAGAGCTCAGTGCTTCCTGCCCTTTGCAGTTCTGCAGTCGCAGTGCCTCGGTGACAGATGAAGAGCTCCCTGTGCACTCTGTATGGCACTTGGATCAAAGCTGCTGCATTAATGCAAGTTCCTTATCAACAAAGTGAGGGGAAAAGCCGTAATTCATAAGGAACGTACAGGTAGAAGCTCCACAGACTCCAATTAGGTGGGTTTTCTCCATCCTAAAGGGAAGACGCATTTCAAGGTTCTTCAAATCATTTTGTCAGACTCCAGTTTCACTCTGAAACTTAATGAAGTGCAGTGAAACACAACCGGCTGCAAAGAAATACAAATGAACGCTGAACGCACCATTCAGCTCCTTTCAAAAGGCTGAGCTGAAAAACAAAGGGGTGGGGGAGACTACGAGAGGCTACAGTCAAGAAAGAACAGGGCGGAACGTTACCAAGAAACACTAAAATACATTTTAAAATTCAGTAAATGGTAAGAGGAGAAGGAGGGAAGTTGGGAAAGGCACATGAGCTGGTGGCAGGGAGGCAGATGTTGGAGCCAGGCCATCCCAAGGACCAAGTTTGGCTCTGAGAGCTCAGCCTTAGCAATATCAAGCAAACAGGTAGGGTGAGAAAGCACTTCCAGAGTGAAATGGGATGTAGGATCGTGGCAGAAACCACAGCTACGCTCAGCCACACTGCTGCTCCTCATGCTGCCCAGGACCGGAGCATTCAGAGGCTTCTCTGGGCATGTTTACCCTGTCCCACAAAGCAGAGGCCACAGCATCTCCAAGCTCACGTCAGGCTGAGCTGACACATGCCCACGCAACAGCACAGCGACCCTCTTTCCTTGCCAAGCACCAGAAAACCAGAAGCAAGCAGAAAACATGCTTAGCCTCACAACACAACGCAATGGTTCTCTCGCAGCAGCACCAGGTCTGCGTCTCAGCCTCCTTTGCCGCGGCACTTCTCTTAAGCTTCGCTTTCCAAGCAGCCAGCCATGCCTACAGCCAAGTCTCTCACCAAAAGACTGGAAAAAAAAACCACGTTGGCTATTGATTAAGCAAATCCCAACCTCGTGAGAAACTGCACTATTTTATCATTTTCCCTCTCTCCTCCCTTTGATTCAAATATTGATCTTTCTGTTCTAAAAATGTACCTGCAAACCCTACCGTGGGATCTCATCTGGCAACACATCTGCCTAATTCTCCTCGCAAAGAAAAGTCACCTGAAGTGCCAGGAGCTAGGAACATCCACGACAAACTCCAGGCTTTACTCTGCATACTCTGCCAGAAGCCTGATGCCTTCGAAGGGTTCTACAGAGAAGAAACCACCATGCAGAGATGCACATTGTATTGGGGATGGGTTTCACCAGCTCATTTCTTTCTGTCAGTACTTTCCTTGTAGCCATAACCATGGGTATCTAACCTAGGGAATATTAACAGTGTTTTAAGAAGCCACCAAAAATACCCTGAAACCAGGAGAAACCAACAAGGGACATTAACAGGCCCTCCAGGAAAAACCAGTTTTATTGTCACAACTAGATGAAATCTTATCCCGCTTCTACCACAGCCTGTGACGATACTCTGCTCAGCCGACTACGGGTAAAACAACGTCCACTGGCGAAGCCAAAGTGGATGCAGGAACCAGCACCACATCCCAGAGGAGATCCTGACTCAAGGTCCACATTCGCAGCAGCATCCCACAACCAGGCTCACGTAGCTGAGAGCAGGACGGTGATGCCCAGCGCACACCTGAGGACTAGCTGTCTTGTACTATAGAGGCAGCTCAGCCACAAAGTTCTGCTGGAAAAAAACACTCCTGCTGGAAAAACCTTCATTTCCTGCACACTGACCCAGTTTGATTTCTTGTGTAAAAGCTAGTTTCAAAGTCACTGGGAGAGAGGAGAGTAGTTAGATTGAAATTTTATTAGCAGAAGCCATCCTGGACGTTGTTTTATGCTTCTATAGCAAAGAGAAAACACATAGAAAACCCTAGAAATTCAGCAAGGAAGCAAAAAAAAGCAATGAGATCTTTTTTGGATTGCAGCAACGAGCGTCAAACCAGCCAAGTTCAAAAACCAGAGACATTTAAAAGTGGAAATGCAGACCAAATCTTTGGTAGAATTAACACTGAAAGCCGCTGGAAAGAAATAATCAGAGTTTATTTTGAGTTTACAGCCCCATTATTTTGATACAGAAACTGTATATTGGGGCTTTAAAAGATAAAATTACTTCTACGCCGATAATTGTTCCACTTTCACAACTTGAAATTGTTAGTTTTACACGGCAGGTTTTACAGTGCCTGCTTCCATGGAGGGGTTTTTCCCCGCTCTACCAGCTCTTTGGAATTTACAGCGTGAAGATTTTTCCCTTAAAAATGGTTTTAAAAGACACAACTACCATGAAATTGGCAGGAATGGGACCAGACAATAAACTAACATCTGAAACAGGAGTCTGAGAGGCGATGCCCGGCTCCATCGCAGAGCTACAAGCTGCACCCAGGGACCTCAAGTTCTGTGACAGAAAGGCCAACAGGAGGGTCTATTCCTCTCACAAGGAATTTGTGACGGTGGATCCACCTCACTTCATAAATGAAACCATTTTATCGGCTTCCCAACAACCTCAGACCCCAAGAACACTCCCTGCTGCGTCCCCATAGCCCGAGCGGTGCAGAACATAACTGAGATTTCATTTCTCCAGCCCGATGTCAAGTAGCTCCCCCCCCCCAATCCCATTTCACCCAGGCACAAACGAGTCACTGTTTTTGCAGGGGCTGGTTTTATCGCCAACCCAAGCTGAAAACTGATATGGGAATTGCAGGACACGGATCTGCAGCACAAAGTTCTCTATTTCTTTAACAAATACAAGCAAGTAAAACAGAAGGGCGGGGTGGGGGGGGTTAGGGAAGAGAAAATTAGAGCAACAGGGCAAGTTGAACGTCGTCGGTTGAAAGGCATCGTGAACCCACCAGTGTGTGCACTTGCCAGACAGACACATACCTATAGATACAAGCTTGTGTGGAATATGACCACAAGTTCGGATCTACGGGTTTGTGGCAACAGGCAGCGATCTCTTCTGTAATTTGCTAGGTTTGGGGTTGGAGTTGGGATTTAAAGAGGAAAAGCTTTTCTGCAAATGAAACTTCAGAGCTGTTAGGAAGCAGCAGCCTTCGTTCTCCTCAGCACCTTAAAACCCCCTCCCCTTGGAGGATGGAGAGGGAGGCAGTTGATTATTGACTTTGCTGTTACAGTTCCCTTCACCCTCACGTGAAACAAAAGGCAGGAAAATGGGAATTTTAAAATAGAATAAAATAAATAAATAGAGCAGAACCGTGTCTCCTCCTCGTGAGTATTTTGCTGAGCAGAATTACTGATGATGGTAACAACGGTGAAGAATTAGCAGCCAATACCGCAGGCACAACGCGAACAGCAGAGCAAATTACCAGACAGCAAAGTTTTTGCACGTAGCTGGGGTGGGAACGCAGATTCATACCCCCCACCCCAGCAGAAAGCTGCCTTGTTTCCATTCGGGCAGCCCAGTGAAAACAGACAGACGAAACAACTGCGTAAAGAGCTGTTTTAACTTCCAGAGGAGTCGTTGCTGCTCTGGGGTTGTATTTGAATTCTATTTTTAAAGAAAGAAAATCCTTTCCCTCGGCTAAACGCTCCAGAAATTTCCCCCAACTCCCCGCAAGTCTTCCCAAGCTGACAAACAGAAAAACGTTCTTCAGGGTTTTTCTAATAATTCATGAAAAAACAGTCACGAAGCAAAAGTTTTGCCACTGCAAGCGAGGAGCATCCCCCCCCCNTCCTGAGTAAATTTCCCATTAGTGAAATTTTATTGGGTGGGCAACTGGTGGGGAATCGGGCTGAGAAGCAGTCTGGCTTCACACGGAACCGGTGAACAGAGTCAGTGGGATTCACTGGTGCTCAAAGTGTCACAACATTCTCACTTTCTATCTCTTTCTTCAGAAGATAAAACCCGCTCCGCGCCAGCTAATACTGTCCTCTATAAAAATCAAGCAGTCAACGCTTGGAAAATTAATTTTCCTATCTGGATGCTTTTAGAAAGTTCCCCCCACTTCTCGTGGAGGTTCTCAAAATAAATCACTTCAACCTTTCCAGCCTGGTAAATCCGCAATTAAAAAGTACAATTTTCCTTTATTGGAAGAACTGCTTGGGCTGGGTTACAAGAAACTTCCTAGTCATCCAGCAACAGAGATGTTAAACTTCCACCATCTGTCCCAAGGTTCTCTAAATTGATCATCTAAGTTTAGATTCCTCCGCTTAGGCTCCGATACCTACCTTTAACAGTGTCCAGCTTCCCTAAAGTTTTCAGCATTCGAAAAATCCTGCCAAGAACAGGAGCTGCAGGGATTCGGCACCTTTGAAACTAAAATACCAGGACAACTTTTGTGCCATTTGGGAGAGCACCCGGCACACGGACGGCTCGCACCCTGCACTGATCGTGCAGCGGTCAAGGCAATGGGTCAGGGAGCACGTGGTCCTGCAGGCAGAACACAGTCCCATCACGCACAAACACACGTATTGTGCACTTCCTTGGAACCGGTCTGCAAACGGAATACAACAAATGTTACCCTACCAAAAATAACCCGGGCCCTCCGACGACAAAGCTCGTTTATTTCAGGGGACCTACGGCTAAAGCTCAAACTGCCTTTTGACCCTTCCTGCGGGTCCTGGTAGATGCAGCCGTTGAGGGTCGGTGACTCTGCTGCTGCAGGTACCAGCATTTCTCAGGATGGCGAAGAATTCTCCTGGCTGACTTGAACACTATAACTGAGTCTTCCAGAGTACATTCATTTTGACCCCAATATTCTCTAGATTAGTTATGTAAATGAGGGTAAGCTCATTTGCATGGCTCTCAGCTGGCACAGAACTACTTCATTTTTTTCATGCAAGACAGGAAAAGAGTCATCGTCTCACTGAAGACACCACGTGGAGGTTACCTTTGTCCCAGGTTCTCCTCGCTCTCAAACTTTTCTTGTCCCCTCCCCACCTCTAACAGCTCACAATCTCAGTTTCTAACCACTTGAACTATCCAGTGACATCATGAACTTGAACTATCTAGTTCACTCGTCCTTGAAGGAAAACCAAGATGTAACACTTGGGTGGCCTGTACATACCTCCCTGTGGTATGGGACACACATCCTCCATTCTCACTGGTCTGACTGGAAGTTGCAGGCGCCCAATGCGCTTCAGCAACTGCCCCTTATTACTGAATTACTGCAGCTCTTCTCAAGGACAGAACCGAGCCGGAGACCTTCTAAGAGCCCATCACATGCTTGTAAGGGCAGCTATTGACCCACACAGCCTTTATTCACTTGCCTAAAGAGGGCTGATCTCTGGCCAACCATCTCCTTCTCCAGTGCTACCTGATTGGCTTCTACAGAACAAAAGGAAAGGAGGGTTGGGATCCACTGCCATCACTTCCCTTGGTAAAAAAGGAAATAAAAAACCAGAAAACAGCATTGGCTGGCTCTAGAAAAGCACTTTCACAGAATTACAGAATCATCAGGGACTGGAAGGGACCTCGCAAGATCATCCAGTCCCATCCCCTTGCCACAGCAGGATCACCTGAACCAAGTCACATCCCATGCAAAATACACTTCTCCAGCAGGTTCCCCTCTGTAAGTCTGACTAACCACATCGACCTTCCTGAGAGCCCTGAAGAAAGGAGCTTGGTGGCACAGAGATGCTTTTTAGTGGCACCTGCATGCTGTAAATTACAACAGCCAGGAGCCCACCTCCTCCCTTCCCATCCATTTAGGAAAACAAACTCATGGGCAGTTTTTCAGACCAAACTGACAAAGGCAGCAGCAAACAACCCCAGGTTTGGGATTTTTTTTTTTAAAGATATGGATTTCTATTTATTCTTTTTTTTTTTTTAATGAGCTCTGCTGTTTTTTAAAGATGAATTTTGCTTACATCAAGTGTATTCAAGGAGATTGAATAAGTGCCACAGGTTATCCACGACATGGGGTTTGAAACATTTCCCTCCATCGATTAATCATATAGCTATTGTACCTTCAGAAAACCTGAGGAACACGCAGGCGGGGGCAGAAAATCCATGACAGGCAAGCAAATCAATCATCTTCGCACTGTCTGGAATGCTAAAATCACAAACGACGACGTCTCAACCTGCACGTGAAGGCTCACGGTGTTTATATCAAGGGCTGCGATAATCCTTGCGCTAAGGATCCTTCGCTTCCCTATTCATTTCATGCCAACGATCACGGGATCAACAAGGCTTCGAGACTAGAACCTGGGACGGCCCAACAAGTGAAAACCCCTTCGTTAGCATTAACCCTGTATGAGGCTGGTGGTTTGGAGGTTTCTAAGCTGAAGGAACATAGAGGGAATCGCGTCGAAGTGCAGCAATCAAAGTCCCCGAAGGCAGAACGTGGGCTCGGGGCTGGCTGCGGGCGGTGTTCTCGCAGACCACAAAGCACAAATGCCCCGTCCAGGAAAACCGATCATTAAGGAATGCTTTGTGTGTGCCCGAGTCCAAACCCAGAGAGCTGTTCCGCAGCCATTTCGTACGTCTGCCACGACAACAAGGAACACGACTGCTAAATAGGTCCCATTCTTTCCCCTCACCCCTTCCCCTCAGTTTTAACCCCAATCTACTTAAGGCCTTTCAACATCTCTAGGGTTAGACAGACACACGCAGACTCAACCTGCCTTAGGTTTTCAAGACCTCTGTCGATAGGTCTCTGTGCTACAAGTAATTGGAAGGAATGAGAAGGACAAGGAAGGTATCGAGTGGAGAAACGTATGGGAACCCAGATTACCTCAGGAGCAGCATTCTACAGGAGGTCGTCTCGAATGCGCGCTGCCATATTGCTAGGCCCAACCGTTGGAGGAACGTGTTCTGCAAGACAAAATATTTATGACTATTTCCACGGCTTATTTGCAAGAAGTGGGATTCTACCTTTCCCCACCCAGAGGCTACAGCTTTAGAAGCAAAAGGAACAGGCTAGGTCCTACGAGAGAAATGACTTCCCCCTCCCTCCCCCCTCTTCCTGATCTCCCAATTTTTATGGATTTTTATTTTTAAAGCTTCTTTTCCGTGTTACACCTTGGCTCGCAACCCACTCCCACCCTCCCACATCCAAACGAGCGAAATCAGTCAAATCAAACATCTCTGGGAACACGGAGCCGTTGGAGAAGTTTGCCAGCTCGATCGCCACCAAAGCGATCGAGAAACACAAAGCGACGTGGAGGTTGCGACAGCAAACGCAACCCCTGCTAGTCAGCAACGCCATCAGCTCCTTAAACCGGTTAGTGATCACAGACAGACCCTCTATCCAAGTACAGCCTGACAAAACGAGAAGCAAAGAGGAGGATCGTTACCTGCCGAGGAGAAGGTTCACCAAGCAAAGCTTTTTGAGCTTTTTGACTCTTTTAACACTGATACAAGGAACAATTATTTCTCTCTGCCGATGCGATTGTTAAAAGCAGCGAAACCCCGGATTGTGGTGGCTTCGTGGATGCTATTCTTTTTGCACCACAGCAGGATTCTTGGCTGCCAGTCCAAGCTGCTTTCACTTGCCAAGTTTTAAGATGCCGGTTTTGCCTTTCATTTTATTGTTCCTTTCGCAACGTTAAAGACCGACTTCAAAAAAAAGAAAAAACCCCCCATGCACAGCTGCTATCGGGGACGGGGGGGGAATTATTTGAATTTTGCACAAGAATGGAGATGAGGAAGGAGAGCGCTGTGATGTAACCACAACGACACCCACAGAAATGGTTCCAACACTGGGGGGGGATGGCCCCGCGCTCACCGTCCCGGTGTTTTCCTCTAACGCGGTCGGGATCTGGGATAAGAGAAGGAAATAATAAAATCTTCCAGACCTACGATCAGCCGTAGCCACATCAGAGGTGGAGGGCTGATGCCTTCCCCCCTGCCATCATCAATAGTTTTTCATTCCTTTCTGCTGCTGCAGACTGTTCTTTCTCATTGAGGACTTTCTCCAGGGGGTGCGTGGAAGCAGAGGTTGGGGAGCAGCCTAACAAAAGGATTCCCCTTGCACATCCCCACCCGTCTCCTTCTCACCCATGGCCCAAGCAGCCACGGCCTTTCTTTCGAGGCGATGCCACCGCCAAGGGACTTGGTGCAAAAGCTTCCATCGCAATTCAGCACGGGGCCACGAATTCTTTCACCAAACACAATCATTTATCGGAAGCACCTGATCTTTTGGGTTTAAATTCAATGTAATTTTTAAGGAGATTGTCTAAAATACAGGTGGGAATCGATATTTTTTTCTTCATCCCCAATTTCTTTGCGTATAAATCAATCTCTATTTTATTTGATGTAGAAACAAAACTATTGGGACTGGTACCAAGGCTCAAATGCTTTGAAATGAGCAACCACCACCAAGAAGTTGCTCGCGACCCTTCTCAGCCTCCAAGCAGCTATTAAAAGCCTCACGGTGGCTGGTGCTCTGCCTAATTACAAAGTACAGAGCGATGTAAATCTTCCGTCAGCCACACGCGCAAGAGCCAGCCTGAGCAACTGCGTCTTGCTGCAGATGTTGGAGGGATGCAGCCTTCCTATCCCGGGTAAAACAGAGCGCAGACACGAGACGGGTGGTGCGGATGGCTGGGGATGACTCTCTTTCCCGGGACATAGGTGACTGTTTATAGGGAGTGTGAGCCAGAAAATGGAAGCTGTTTCAAACATACAATAACCGAGGGTGCAAACAGCTCTGACACCAGCTGCTCGACGCGCAGAGGTTTATGGCTGCAGCACTACCAGGAGATGAAAACACCCCCGTGCTTCGTATTTTAAGAGCAACAAGACTTCAGACGCCCCAAAGTTTCTCTGAAAACCAACCGTCTTCAACAAAAGCAGNGAAGCGTAAGATGTGAAATTTCAAAATCAGATGGCGTGGTCTGTGATTTCTTTCATTTAAATGAATTGATCTGTTGCTAAACTGCTGCTCGTGTGCCAAGAAACTTTTAACTCTTTCGGCTCAAAGCTCAAAGCTCGCCGTGTTCTGCTACTTGTCTCTCCTCCCGAGCTCTCTGCGATACAATCAGAAAGCAGAAATTATAAAACAGAGTGGGAAATGAAAGAAGAAAAAAAAAGAAACCCCAACCCAACCCCAAGAGCATAAAAAAGAAAAGGGGAATTAAACCCACAGGCGCATGCAGAACACAAAAGATTCCACGATACGGAGCGTATCGGTGCTTCGTTCGAACTTCTACTGTACAAACAACGTGCTTCTTGTCCTTACGACGTCGCTAAGACTTGGAAAGGAGACAAAAAGGCCTTCAACCTTCACAATTCCACATACAGCAAGAACTCCGGGGCGAACCCAACAGAAACAGGGCTAAGCAGCAAGAAAAACAACAGAATCCCTGACCTCATTCATTGCAAACGTTCACTTACCGAGAACGCCTTAAGCATTTCCAACAGAACCCCCTTTCCTACTCATGTTCACCTACGGGGGAAAAAGGACTTCAAAGAAAAACCAAAAACCAAACTGAAACGCTTTCAAAAAGAAAAAGAGTCAGAACAGTAATAATAATAATTAATAATAAAACCAACCCAGGTGCTTTGGTAAAATTTGGGTGAGAGTTCCTAGTGCTTTTCCATTTGGGTCTGGATTTGTTTTCAGAAAAATAACAAAAATAAAAAAACACAAAAAAGAAAAGAGAAAGTGGAAAAAAAAAAATTGAAAATAGAGGTGCTGCAATGAGAGAGAATTCCGGGGTGGGGTGGGGAATAAAAAGTATTTATTAGCAGAAATAAAAAAAATAATAATAAAGTAAATAGAAATGATAGAGCTCTCTGTCTCCCACTTTGCAGAGCTGCTGCAGTTCCCCCTAAACTGCTGCCGCTTGCTCCAATCTGCTGCCTGCTTAACAACGGAATGACAGGCAACATCTGTTTGTATAGAAGCCAAGATCAAGCCTTCAAAATTTTTTTGGCCCAGTTTCCTTTTTTTTCCTTTCTATGTTTTTGGGGGGTTTTTCTGTTGGTTTGGTAGGTTCCACCCCCCCACACACCAGAAAGCTTTTAAAAAAAACCCAAACCCACAAGTAAAAGAAAAAGTAAAAGCACACGGCAAAAAAAAGGTCGAAAGCGACTCAAGTGAGGCAGCAACTCTTTTTCCCTCGAGTTATTTCAAGGTACAGTACTTCGAGGATAACTCTTTCCTCGCTCGCTCTCTCCACCCGCCATCGCCTCCTCCCCTGCTCTCCCCACCCTACGTCCTCTCTCTTGCCCCATGCTATTAATAAAGTATCACACAAACTGGAGGAGGAGTGGGGGGACAACAAAATCATTCCAACGTACCTTGATCCCTAAAAGGCCACTCCCTCCTATGGGAAGGGAGGGGGTTTCTTCGGGAGGCAACTTAAAAGAGCAGAAATTGTACTGGGAGGGGAATAACGGGACGGGTGTGGGGACACGGTGTTGCCACAGTCCTCTCATCCTCCTGGGTTTGTGTGTGTATTCCTTTCTTTCCTCCATTTTACAGACTACAAAATGTACTGTGCGCCGTGTCGAAGCAAAAGAAATTATCGAGACAAACTCCCCCCCACAAAAAAAAAAAAAGGTTAAAAAAAATTCCAAAACTCCCCCCCGAAAAAATCCCAACAACCAGCCCAGACCCAGATACAATTCAAATGACTAACGGTGTCAGCCTGCTGCCGATTCTGTGGCAAATCGGGAGAAAGCACAATAATTCCACATGCTGAGATGTGAACAACTGGAAAGAAACCAACTCTCGCTACAAGTCACAATGAAAACTATTGCGGTGCCCCCACCCCCAGCCTCGCTGCCGTCCCTTTCGGAGCCTCCCCCCTGCACCCCGACCTTGCACCCTCCTCTCTCCAGGGGTTAAAAATAAAATGAAATCAAATAAAACCACTAATTTAACAAAAGGAATAGGAGAAGGAGGAAAAAAATACCCCAATGAGAGCACCAGCCGAAGCTGTTTAAAAACTCAGGGAATGTTTTATTCACTGGTGGTTTGGGACACTGTGAACACAGACACACACACACCCCCCCCCCCAGGATGAAAAAAAATAATCAATTAAAGAAATCCTACAAGAAATCAGACAAGTTGCTAAGGAGACTTGTGTAAACTCCGCGCACAGGCACATCTCTGGCCTTTCCCCCTATATTCCATCTCGTATTCCGATCACGCACCACTGCGGCACGATTGCACCAAGGCACTGCATTAATCTTGGCCTTAAACGGGCTGACTGGCAAAGCAAACTGTGTGTATAGATCATCTTTCCAACTTAACAAGTTAAAGGGAGAGAGAGGGAGAGGGTGCTGGTGGGTGGGGAGGGCTTGGGGTGTATGGGGTCGGGGCCGGTGGGGGGAGAGAGGGCGGGAACCTTGGTGCTGAATATAAAATATAGGAGCCCAGCTTAGTAAGGGAATTTTAAAGAGGAAGTGTTATCCTGGCACATATAGAAAGCTGAAAGCCACCCCGAGTTTTCCTGCATCCCTCTTGCTGAGTCTCCCCCCCACTTCTCTCCGAACAAAATCCCCCACCCGTCCCGCGGCAGATGTCTGAAACCCTGCCAGATCTAACAATGTCGGACCCACTCGCTACCACCAGACATTTGGGGCCGCAGACTGGCTCATTCTCTCGGCACAGTGGGGTCATCTATACATATTAAACAACCATTTATGGGGGAGGGTGTTTTTCAGTCCCTCGGCTGTACAGTGAGAGATAATATTTTTCACCTTCTAGTTTTAGGAAGGGGCTGATTGAAATCAAAGGCTGAACCATTTGTGGAAAGTGCCTGTCGCTGCCCAGCTCAGTCATTTCACCACTAAGTGATGATCCACCAGTCCTTGGCTGGGACAAAATTGAACATGAGGGATTTTTTTATCTATTCCTTGTTTGGGTGCAGACACAGACATGGATCATTAGGAGATGGAAGTGACCTCTAGAGATCCTCGAGTGCAACCCCCCTGCTCAAGCAGGACAGAATCACAGAACATTAGGGATTGGAGAGAACCTCAAAAGATCATCCAGTCCAATCCCCCTGACGGAGCAGGATCACTTAGATCCAGTCACACAGGAACGTGGTCAGGTGGGCTTTAAACACCTCCAGAGAAGGAGACTACACAACTGCCTGGGCAGCCCCTTCCAGTACCCTGTCACCCTCACGGGGAAGAAGTTCCTTCTCATATTGATGTGGCACCTCCTCTGTCCCAGCTCACACCCATTGCCCCTCATTAGATGACACTAAGCTGAGCCTGCCTCCATCCTCCTGACACCTGCCCTTCCCATATTTATCAACATTAATGGGATTACCCCTCAGTCTCCTTTTTTCCAAGCTGAAGAGACCCAGCTCCCTCAGCCTTTCCTCCTCAGGGAGATGCTCCTGTCCCTTCATCATCTGCGGCTCCACACTGGACCGTCTCGAGCTGCTCTGTGTCCTTCTTGAACTGAGGGGTCCAGAGTCTAGGGCAGGTCACAAAGGAATGTATCCAGATGGGCCTTAAAAGTCTCCAGAGAAGGTGTAGGAAACACATTCATTAATTCAACTTCTTTAAATCTTCCTTCAATCTCATGGGCTGTGTCTTGGAGCTAGTCCTAGAGCATCTCCCATGCTTCCAGGTCTGGCTGAGGGGCTTTTCCTGAAGGGGAAATTAAACTGTCCTAAGGAGCATCATATTTGGGTTGTCAGGCATTGGAACCACCTGCCCAGGGAGGGAGTGAAGTCGCCATCCCTGGGGGTGTTTAAGGGAAGGGTAGAAGTTGGGTTGAAGGGCGGGGTTTAGTGGTGATAATAGGGCTGGGAAAAGGTTGGACCTGATGATTGTGAAGGTCTCTTCCATCCAAAACTGTTCTATGATTCTACATTTACTTCATCCCCAGGCCAGCAAGAGCAAAGTAAAGATGAATCTATTTGCTCATCCTCACACCAGAGCTACCTTCCTTTCAGCCCACTCTGGTTCACACATGGCACCACCTCACCCAGAAGAACTATCATCTTGTGTTGGGCACAGAGGGTCAAAGACTCATTCCCTGCCCCTCATGTGAGGGATTGGAACCCCAGGGCAGGTCTGGGGGTGCTGAACAGCCACACATCCCATGGGCTCTGCCTCAGCTGCAACTCAAGATGCAAACAGATAACTGTGACTAACACTCTTAACAAGGCACAAAGGAGGGACAATATGGAAATCTGAAAGAAAAGGTAGAGCTGGACTCTGAGCATCGTGTGGAGAGAGGCTCTGGCCATCAAGGTCAACCCTACTGGTATCTTCCATTTAATCTGATGAGCCTGTCACTCTTAAGACAATTACCACAGCACTCAGCGGGGCCAGTGCTGGCAGCGTGCTTTCCTTCCAGCTCCAAAAGACAGTGTGAGGGCAGTGCTAACAGAAGAGAAAGAGCATCAGAAAGTTCTAATTGCTAAATCTGGGCTCTGAAGCAAGTGAATCGGTGGCGCTGCGCAAACAGGACAGAACGAAGTATGTATTTGGAAAATGCCTCTCAGTGGGTTGGTGGCTCTAGAGTCACCCTGAACATCACCCTGTGACACTCAGAGGTATCTAGCACTGCCTCCACTCCTTGTTTCCCATTCCTCTTCCATACATCTACTGGGAAGTAGAGCATTTGACTCACCTGACTCCTTATGGGTGTCTGGGAAGAACCACCTGAAACAAAAAAAAAACAACAAAGGAACAAGTTAAAACTATTTATTTAAGAGAAAAGTTTGACTTTTGCCCTAGAAGGGAAAAAGTAGGAATCATCATAAAAATATTATTTCTCACACACTAATGCTTATTCGAGTTAAACAAAAGCAGGCAAAATACACATCTCCTTTTCCCTAGCCTGCTCCATCTCTTTTACCAGGTAGATGCTCCAAGCCCAACAATGTGGAGGTGACAGAGCCGCCTGCAGGACACTGAGTGTTCAGGTCCACACACTTAGGATGGCAGACATGCAGATCTGTCTGAAGGCAGTCCTGGGCTAAGATCACAGAATCATAGACCGGGGTTGGACTGGAAGGGACCTCCAAAGGTCATCCCATCCAACCCCCCTACAATAACCAGGGCCAGCACTCATCAGACCAGGTTGCCCAGAGCCCCAGCCAGCCTGACCTTGAATGGCTCCAGGGATGGGGCCCGCATCCCCTCTCTGGGCAGCCTGTCCCAGGGATCCCCCAACAACTTTGTCCTCCTGTCCAGACTCAGTCCTGCCGTTTTCCAGCTTCAGACCATTACGAACTGCACCTGCACCTCTTCTGTCCAAACTCACACTGGCCACAGAGCTGACGATCGTGTGGGCACAGCCTGCCTCCACCATTTTTCCAA
Source organism: Rhinopomastus cyanomelas (assembly GCA_013400115.1). Lineage (NCBI taxonomy): Eukaryota > Metazoa > Chordata > Aves > Bucerotiformes > Rhinopomastidae > Rhinopomastus > Rhinopomastus cyanomelas. The sequence goes on from VXBP01008528.1 coordinate 214,827, forward strand.
GGAAAACACAATCCCCAGGTCTCAGACCGCTGGACTGCTATTCAACCATCAAGCCCAGCGAGACAGGATATTGACCAGGTGCTGGTACAGACTGTGCTACAACCACTGCAGATGCAGAACCAGGGTCTTTCAAGTACTTTCCCTAAGGAATTTCTGGTGTTCGGGTTGACTAAGTGAGGCTACATTTTTGTTTTGGCTGCAAATTGGAAGCCAACTATTTTTATCCACAAGTCCCCCAAAGCATCTGCTTCTCTCTAGCTATTTAAGACTTCCTTTTATGAGACCTAGTTAGAGGTGTATCATTATTTTTACATGTTACTCCGTGCAGTCACACTCATCATCATTACATCTGTCATTATCGGTGCATGTGAACTGTGTACTTTGAAGATGAGGAGATCAAATGCTTGCAGGGGGTCTGCGAGTCACTTCCCCTCCAGCAAATATTTTGGTTTAATACCTCCCTTTTGGTACAATGGAAGTTGTGTTTCTCCCAAAGAGGAAAAAGATGGGGGTATATCAAATTGTTTCATGGCTGGGCTGTAAGGCAGAAGACACTTCGTCTTATTTAATGAGCTATGTGGAGTCGTAACTGCAACAGACCTGACAGAGCAGTAGTTTTGGCACTTCAGGCTCTGTGTAATATGATGCAAATGCAACTCAGGCCATTTAATTCAGGAGACCACTTCAGTTTTGCTCTCTCTGTGACTGATCTACTTTGTGCTCCTAATGGCTATGGGGACTTCTTATTGCCTCATCACCACTGTCCCTAAGTGACAGGCAAGTGAATGAGATCTACTCCAATCTCTTCCTCTAGCAGGCAAAACACACCCTCCTGTTAACTGACAGAGAATCATCAGGTTCCACCACTGTGAGGCACCAACAGCAAGATCCAGCAGGACAAGGAGAAATGGCCTCAAGTTGTGTCAAGGAGAGGTTTAGATTGGATCTCAGGAAGAAGTTCTTTCCTGAGAGAGCGGCTGGGCACTGGAACAGGCTGCCCAGGGAGGTGGCGGAGTCCCAATCCCTGGAGGTGTTTAAAAACTGAGTAGCTAAAGCACTTGAGGCCATGGTCTAGGGGTTAGGGAGCTGTTGGGATGAGGGTTGGACCTGATGATCCTGGAGGTCCTTTCCAGCCTTGATGATTATATGTCACCACAACATGAGCAAAGTAGCAAAAGACCAGAAGTCTCAACCTCAGGGTCTAATCTGAGCAACAGGCACACGCAGGAGTGATGTCTGAAGCTGCATTTCACAGGGAACAATCAGACGTGTCCTGCAGCCAGCAACATGACAAGCAGAACTTCAGTTCCTGACAAGCGATGGCCCAAACGTGACCTCAGAGCGTGTTGGACCTGATACTGTACTTAGAGAAAAAGATGCACTGCTGTCCAAGAGAGGGTCAAGTGCACCAAGTGGTGCAGAGTCACACATGTTATAAATGGTTTGGGTTACATTTTTCACACCTCTCAAAGCCCTCTAGCAAGAAAACTTGTCCTCTATATACCCTCTCCTAAAGGTCCTCATCCTAAAGAGAAAAAGATCTGCCTTCTTCCACCCTGAAGTCAAAACTGTAATAAAGAGACCAAGATAAGCAAAGGGAAATTTTTAGCAGACTAGCAGTGACTCTCTGGGAGTGAGAATAACCTTATGGAGTCTGTAGGGGAGCAAAACACTGGGAGTTTATTTCTTCAACTTCTACAGTCCAACCCCAGTTCAGAGCTGCTCACTCGACAAGCTGCCACGTTAAAGTTCAATAGGGGATAACCCACCCGAGTGTTGCAGCCACAGCACCGTACCCACGGGTTTGCAGTCCTGTTTTCTTTACCAAAGCGACACACCTTGCCAAGGGAAGACTTTTTCAATAAGTGTGGGGAGGTGTGTTAGCCCACGGACAACCCTCCAGACAACCAGCCTGGATAGCACTGGGAGGTGTGCGGGGTGCTGGGACCACGGTGGGTGCACGTGCAGCTCGCTCCGGCTGCCCAGCCCTCCCTGGAGCTGCCACTGCCTGCCACGCACCCCCTGGGAAGAACGCGTGCTCACACCTACACATTCCTTCAGCATTATCCCATGGAAGGTTCATGCCTTCGGCCACGGAGCTCCAAGCAGAGTAGCTCTCCGAGAGTCAGCACGGAGACAGAACACTCGACTGGCATCTCATCCAACTGGAGAGCCAGGTTTGTTCATACAAGAGAGATGATCTGTTCAACACTGTCGCCATGGTTATAGGACTCCAAACCTTCAAACAAGAACCACTACACCCCAAAACAGGACAAGTGACTCTGTGTGTTATTCCAGACCCACAAACCTAAAAGGAGATACAAATAGCAGTGGACAAACCCCACAGAAGTCTCTGCTAACTGCTTTTCCCTCTTCCCTTCTCTCCTAGAAGGACTAGATGGTCTTTTGAGGTCCCTACCAATCCCCAATGATTCTGTATCAGGTGTCAGGGAGGAAAACCTTCATTCCAGTCTTCCCATGAGAATTTTGACTGTTGTTTGTGAAGCAGTTCTCCAAGTTAGTGGGTTCCAGCAATCAGAACTGCTGCATCTAAAACTTATTCTCTACTATACTGCACAGATATGTAGAAATACAAACTTGATTCTTTCACACCAGCCCTTCAGCATCACTCATGGACACTCATTCCTTGGGCATCTGACTGAACCCAGAGAAAAATGCACCTGACCTTCATTTCCAAGCGTTGCTGCCCCTCAGCCACTCAGAGTCAGGCTGCTTCTCGCTGTCCTCAGGCTGAGCAAACAGCATTAATCACCGTGTCCTTCAAACTCATCTGAGCTTTTGTGCCCTCACTATCCGATTTTAAGCAGTTTCCCCCTTGTAGGCACGTGGGGCTAGAGCACGACACTATCTCTAAAGCTAAGCCTTTCAAATAATTCCCTGTGCCAGCAGTCAGGGGCTCTCCGCACTGCGAGCTGGCTACTGAAATGGGGAGAGCAGAGTGTGAGGTCTCACAGGCAGGGATTGGGAGCACAGGGAGAAGGAGCAGCTTTCAAAAGCTGACAGAGGAAGTGCCTGGAATTTATCTCACATCTCTTGGTTCCCAGCCAAATGCTTAAACCACAAGATCATCCTTCAGGCCTAGGACACCATCAAAACCCTTTAGCTCTCATACTGCAAGATCCTTAAAGCATTTTCAATGAATAGTTTTGTAGCAGAGGTAGGGGGGCCCCCAGAGCCCAGGCGGTGCCTGATCTGAGTGCCCAGTGTTCCCAGAGCGACAGAATCTGGGACCTGTCTGCTGGATGACAGCCCACACTGTTTGCAAGAGCTGATTTGGGCATTTCACACTCCGGACGTGACGTAGTGCTCCACATATTCCTGCCTCAGCTCTGCTCTGACAGTTTGCTGGGAGCTGGAAGCGATGAAAGAGATTTTTCCAGATACAAAATCTCCTTAAGAAATTGCCCCTTTCTTTCCTGGTACAACCTCAGATGGGAATAAAAGTCAATAATCAGATAGGAATACTCTACAGCACTGGGTAGAACTTCAAAATCACTTGGAAAGGGAGCCTTTAAGAACAAAGCAACCAGTTTTCTCAGAGAGGATTTGTTGGGAGGGAGAAGGGAGATCTTCTGCTTTTTATTGGGTGTAAAAATCCGTAACCCCATTTCCCTTCAGTGCAGAACCAGGCAGAAAATAAAGTGGAAAATGTTGATTATCACAGCAAGAGTGATGGCTGGGGAGGGAATGGAGGAGTAAGAGACATGTGTCTACACGCTCAATACCAAAGGAAGGAGGGTTGAAGTGGAGCAGATGTATATCTGAAAGGCTTACTGGAGCATATTAGCCAGTCTTACTGGAGAGAGCGGGGCAGGACAAACAATCCTCATGGTCACAAGTCCATCCATCTCCGTTTTGGCCATGAGACTAGAGGAAGAATGAGTGAAATGAATGGGGTCACAGCTTAGCACAAACCACAAAGCCACCTCATGGGGGGAAACCCCTGCCTTTTCCCATCTCAAATGCCTCAAAGAGCAGTTGTTCTCCACTTGAGCTTTACTGGCTGCATGTCCCCTTAGCACGGAGTGTTGTACCTCATCTCCCTTTTTCCAAATCTAGGTCACCTCAATCCATGGCTGTGCTGCTGGGGAGACCTCAGTGATTTGCCACAGCCCTTGGCTTCAGGTAAGTCAGCAGCCACCTGGGAAATGCAGAACAGCAGGCAGCATCCAACTAGCAACTGGAAGGGGCTTCTTATAACCCAGTCTGCCCAGTCATTGAAGGACACAGACCTCCTACCTTTAGTGACGGCTTGTTCACGGGCAAAAAAGTCTTAGGGCTGATAATAAAAACCATAAAATTCAAAGATAGGAAGACATTCACTTCTTAGTCTGCTGAACACCACACCAGGAGAACTCGTAGTTCATTACCACCAGGCTATTGCAGACAGCTACAAACCTGCCTCAGGTGCAAAGGAGCAGGGAGGGAACAGAGCAAGAAAGTTGTTCATACACTGCTGCAGGCTTGTTGGAGATGTTCCAGATGTTCCCCTCTGAAATACTTGCTGATCTAAGACCAACATCACTGAAGTAAAAAAAATAAATCTGAAACCAGCCCTCTGAGTTCAGGAGAACTCAGGAGATAGGTTAGTGGCGGGGGGTTGTAGGGCAGATGGTTGGACTTGATCTTGAAGGCCTTTTCCAACCTTGATGACTCTATGATTCTGTGAAATGGAGTCTGTTCCCTTTCCTGCCTCATGTGGGATTGTCCCTCACAAAGACCTAAAGGATGACCGTGTAGAATCCATTCTCATTTATCACAGCAACATCTACTGCTGCAAACTGGAAGCAGGAGAAGCGCCTGAGACCTGCTTTAGATTAGGAAGAGACAGGAGAAATAAAAAGAGCATCTGACACCAAAATGAAACTATTTTGGTCACTGCCATCTCCCTTATTCTAAATGAAGCAATTGTGGGCTACGTTTGTTTTGCATTCATAATTAGCAGACAGAACAGATGGCAAAGGCGTCACTTAAAGCCACACGTCCGACAAAATAGCCCAGGCTGCCAGTGCCATTTTTCACTGGGAACAAGGAATACTTTCCCCTCTTCTTCCTATTGAAACGTATCCCCGCGAAATGAGGCCAGTGAATGTTTGCATCGAGTAGGGGATTCACCGCAGAAAGGGAATCCATTGTGTTCTGGAGTGTGTTGATTACTGGCTGAGCGAGGAAGAAAAGGGCAATAGCAAATGGATTGCTAAGGGAACAAAAAATAGGAATGGAAACCAGCGCTGCATTGTCAGCAGCGTAACGAGGGGGGCTCAACTGTCATCTACTGTCCCCTCCCTGTGGTCCGTGGTTCAGCAATGGGCTGGAACTCAGGACATCTGCGTTTGTTTAAAAGGCAGCTGAAGAGGAGGATGTCTCCAAGTGAAGGTATCTGCTGTCCCACACCTGACTCCTCATGGGAAGCTCTCTGACAAACAAGCGAGGCGCAAAGTTAAAGGCACTGGTTGCTACATGCAGACAGCTCACAACCACAGCCAGGAGAGACTATTTCACTTGGAGTCTGGAGTGTAAGACGTGTGTGGGACTCCATCGTACTTCCACTGCCATGAGCAGAGACAAGGAATGAGATAAAAAAGCCCTAAAACCATTTACCGCCTTCATCTGTAGGATAACACAGCACCGTGTTCAGCTTGTGACATCCAGAATACAGGTATGTGAGAACCCCAGAAGAAGTTGTTCCCTGGAGAAGCCTTCCTGACAGCTTATCTCATGTGAAAAAGTCCCTTCGTTTTGTTCTTCACCTCCTCCAAAGCCCCAACAATTTAATCACAGCGAATATCCCCGTGTGTTAGAAAGCAAAGGGAGAGACAGACACTGACAGTGTTTCATTCCTTTTATAGCCTTGTGAGGTCCTCTGACAGCCCTGCTGATGGGCTACAAGAGGATTTTGGCGCTCTGTTCTCTGAGCGCCGTGGATAAGTTGTTCCTAGCATGCACGACTGAGCACCATCAGGACATGGGCTGATGGGCCCTATAATAAACATCATGAGCCTTGCCTCTCTCGTACTGCAAATGTGCTGGTCAACAGGAGCTGCCACAGCAGTCTGGAAACCTCCTCTCTGATGCTATTGAGATGATAAACAACAGTGACTCTTGTCCAACTCTTGCAGCCACAGCCTTCCTCTCTCAGGTGCTGCAAATTGTGCACCTCGATGGCTACAGCAGCCTAGAGCTCTGCTCCATCTGATGCTGCACACACACCAATAATGCTGATGCTCAGTACGACTGGAGCCTGCTCAGCTGACCCTCAGCAAAAGAGCAGTGCCTAGAGACGGCGCAGATTGCACTGTGACTAGGCTATGACTATCACACTACGCGTGGAAGCCCTGTGGTATGAAGAAAGGCTGAGAGAACTGGGTTTGTTCAGCCTCGAGAAGACTTAAGGGGGACCTTATTCCTATGTCCCAGCAAACAAAGGGTGGCTGCCAAGAAGATGGAGACTCCTTTTCACAAGGAGTCCCACAGAAAAGACAAGTGATGGTGGATACAGGTTGCTCCTAGGGAGATTCCCATTGGACTCCAGAGGGGAGTTCTTCATCGTGAGAGCAAACAGACATAGGAATGATCTTCCCAGGGAAGGGGTGGGTTTCTCAGCTTCAGACAGTTTTAAGGCTCAGCCTGACAGGGTGCTGGGCCAGCTCATTTAAACCAGATTTCTTACAGCTTAAAAGGTTGGACTGGATGATCCTTGGAGTCTCTTCCAACCTGAGATACTGGGATACTCAGATAAATCTCCACACAAGAGCACAGGCTTGGGGAAAAAGAAGAGAGTGTAGACCTACTGGAAGACAATAGATCTCTGCAAGAGAGTTAAGTCTGCAGGAAAAGCCCACAGACCTAGGACAGATCTTAGCAGGACTCAAAGCTACAATCCCTACCTCTTCTCCCTGTTCAAAGACCTTTCCAAAATGGAAAGCCTCACTGGGGAGAAACACATGGACTAAGCCTCACCTATCTGTGAGGTGCCTCCATGAGGAATGGGATGTTTGGTCAGGCTGCCTTAACAGTGTTTCAGTGAGGCTCATGGGATCCCTGTGATGCTGTGAATAAACCCTTTAGCAGTTCTCCCTCAGGCCTTTCCTTCCCTGATTAACCTCCTCTTACCCCCAAAAGCCTGTAAATTAGAAACATCCAAATAATGTCAGCACTGAGGTGCTGGTGTTCGTGCAACTCACCAAGATCTTTACTTGTAAGTGACTCTCCTGGGAAATCACAGTGGAAAATCTCTCCCAGGCACTGCTGCCCCACTCAGCGACTACTGGGGTAGGAAAGGGCTCAGAAGTTTCAGCAAGTTCCACAATATTTTCATAGCTAGCATTAAGAACATTCAGCTCTGTAGAGAAAGCCCAGACACGTTATTTTCTGGGGAAAAAGAATTAATACAAAGCAGCTCTGTTAGCGCAAGGTCTAGTTGATCCATCTTTCCAGACCAGATGGTTCTAACAGTTTTGGACACCTTGTTCCTATTTCCTCCCTGTTGTATCGCAGAGGCTTTCATTTGTTTTCGTGTCTTGCCACAGTTATCTGAACATTCATAAGCAGAGGGTGCTGTGCAAGAATCAGGCTGACGCCAAACATCACCGAGAGCTCCCCTCAGCTTCAGCCTCCAGCGACATTTGCTTTGTGCCACCTCCACTCGCTCTAAGCTCCCTGCTTGTCCCAGCTGCTCAACAATCCAAAAGGAGGACCCCTCTGCTAAGCCATCAGGACACAGAGCCATGGAGCATGGCTTAATCCCCTCCAAATTTAGAGTTGGACAGTGGTCCATGGGCATAACTTGTGAGCGTGCGGCAACCGCTCTAAATTAGGAAACTGCCCCACAAATGTTCCTAGAGCTGGTCTGCACCTACTGGGAATTCCCTCTGAATTTGTATGAGAGGGGATAGCTGCAACTAGCCCTGGCAGTACTGACTGACAACCGGCTGAACAGGAGCCAGTAGGGTGCCCAGGTGGCCTGGAAAGCCAATGGCATCCTGGCTTGGATGAGCAATAGTGTGACCCGCAGGACTAGGGATGTCGTTCTCCCCCAGAGAGGCCTTCCCTAGAGTAGCGGGGGCAGCTGTGGGCCCCTCACTTCAAAAAAAGAGATTGAGGGGCTGGAGCAGGTCCAGAGGAGCAATGAGACTGGGGAAGGGACTGGACGGAAAGCTGGCGAGGAGAGGCTGAGGGAGCTGGGGGTGTTTAGCCTGGAGAACAGGAGACTCAGGGACTTTCTCCCTCCTTCCCATTCCCTGAAAAGAGGTTGTAGTCAGATGGGGATTGGGCTCTTCTCCCAGGCAACCAGTGCCAGGACAAGAAGGCAGAGTCTGAGGCTGCTAGGGGAGGCTTAGGTTGGATAATCTCCCAAGATGCTCAATGAAAAGATGCTACCACGACCGCTGCTGCCTACTGCTCTTCCATCTAGTCGCAGAACCATTGAGGCTAGGAAAGCCCTCTGAGCTCATCCAGTCCAGCTCAGGACTCAACATCACCACAGTGCCAGACCAACCAGGCTGTCCTTAAACACTTCCAGGGATGGGAACTCCACCACTGCCCTGGGCAGTCCATTCCAGGTCTGAGCACCCTTTCCATGAGGAAAAGCTTCCCAACGCCCAACATTCTGTTAAGCAGTCGGGAAAAAAACCGGGGTGGCTGGGAGCAAAAAATTCTATTTGTGGGGGGAAAGTGTCGACAATTCTCCCTTAAATCCCTGAATCTGCCACTGATCTCCTTTACTCTTCCCATCCCTAAAAATAGCCCATTATTCACACAACCCAGGAACACAATAATCCCACTGAAGTGGAGAGAAGATTCTGAAAACTTGGCACGCTCCTAATTTAGGCGCCGATGAATCGAGCAGATTAACAGGTGTCAACATATTCATGCACAGGGCTTAGCCAAAGCAAAAGGCACTTGGGCCCAGGACTGGGCAGCAGCGGAACAAAGCTGGTGTGTTCATTGTGTCACACGCACACAGGTCAGTCGCCTGCTCACGAGCCACGTCACCACACTGTCTACGACCAGAGGAGTTACTCGTGGTGTTACACAGTAGGAAAACACACAATGTGCAGTAGTACAGGGGGACATCAGCTAGGGCCAGTGTGTGCAAGCTGAAGCACAGGAGGTTCCACATCAAGACGAGAAGGAACGTCTTCCCAGTGAGGGTGACAGAGCCCTGGAAGGGGCTGCCCAGGGACGTTGTGGAGTCTCCTTCTCTGCAGTTGTTTAAAACCTGCCTGGCCATGTTCCTGTGCGACTGGATCTAGGGGATCCTGCTGTGGCGGGGGGATTGGACTAGATGATCTTTTGAGGTCCCTTCCAATCCCTAATGTTCTGTGATATCTTTTAGACCACCCTTCCGTAGAGAGAGTTGAATCTCAATGCAAAGAGAGGTCTTTCTGGAATTCAAATCCCCGAAGGTGGATTTGAACAGATTGACTAGGTCAGTTCACCTGTGTGCACAGAGCTCCTCCAGGTCTCCAGCACTGGCTGTTACATGGTGTCCTACCACTTCTCCATGGTGGGAATTTTCCCTGGAATGTTTAACACCTCTCACTTCCACAGCATTAACTTTTGCCCACGGGCGAGATTCTCACAAGTGCCATAAAGTATGCAGTTACCTCATTCCTAATCATGATTTCAAGAGAATGAGGTAACCAATCTCACCACCAATAAATCTCTTAGCATTGTTCAACCCAGTTTTCCTTCTTTCTTTTCATTTAGGCAGTTAAAGCTGGTCACACCTATGCTCTTGTGTTAATGCCACGCATTTATGGCACTTTGGAAGAACAAATCCCACCGTGGGAGGCAGCTCTCAACTCTATCTTGAATCCCAAATGTCCTGTTGGAAAGACAGTGGCTTGAGATGAGGTGTTTGCAGTCAGTTATGGGCTCAGGAAGGAAGGGATGGGTAGCACCACCAGCAGTGCAGAAGCTCCTAGCGGCACCTGGCACCAACATAAAGCACCGTTGGGCACAGGTCAGGTAGGCTGGAAGTCTCCAAGCTGTGCTTTTCCCTTAACTTCTTTCTAAGCTCAGACAACTAGGCTGAGATACCTTAAGAACGCGTAAGCAATTCTCAGAGCCTCTTGAAAATCAAACCTTGTATTGATTTTTGCAGTTCTGAGCACTCCAGAAAGCCTGAGAGCTGCCTATTACCCGTCACTTCTGACAATGAGACTGTGATACCGCTCAGGGCTTGCAAAACGTAGGTAAACATTATCCCAATGTTAAGACATACTCTGGGATAACAATCTTAAGGTTCCTTTGGCTTCCTTTCCTCCTGCCAGTACTGATTCTCATACAGATTTCTCAGGAAGGGAGAACTCAAATCCCGTGCAGTAATAAATAAAATAACAATTAATAGGTTGCTTAGATAAAGCCTTTCCATCTTAGGACAGAGGAAAGTATTAGTTAATTAATCATCAAGCTGGCATTAACTTATCTCTTGGCATTTACAATAAAATGTAAATCCAAACCGAGCAGCAGGGCGGGGACAAAGGAGTAAGAAGCCAACAATAGTTTTGGAAATGGATGACAAAATCCAACTGTTCTGCCTCACTGCTGCTAAATTAAGCACAGTGTTATCAGTGCAAAGATTAAAGAAAGAGAGATTTTCCTCTGAACCTTAAGTCACACTTCTTAGCTGCACCAGGACATGGCAGTGGTAGTAAAGACAAGAGAATTCACTCACCCTGAAAATGAGTGGAAACAAAAAAAAGGTCTCTTCAGTTCTTGATTTCCCCAAAAGCAGCCCTACAGAAAAAGAAAGAAGGACATTAGTTTATTTTATGCAGCAGAACGAGAGGTGATCCCCCACATCCCATCTTTTCCTAGACATCATACACAGAATCGCAGAATCACAGAACATTAGGAATTGGAAGGGACTCGAAAGATCCTCCAGTCCAATCCCCCTGACACAGCAGGATCACCCAGACCAAGTTGCACAGGAACACATCCAGGCAGGTTTTAAATGTCTCCAGAGAAGGAGACTCCACAACCTCCCTGGGCAGCCCCTTCCAGTGCTCTGTCACCCTCACTGGGAAGAAGTTCCTTCTTATATTTACATGGAACCTCCTCTGTCCCAGCTCACACCCTTTGCCCCTTGTCTTATCATCAGATGACACTGAGCAGAGCCTGGCTTCATCCTCCTGAACACCCACCCTTCACATGTTTATAAACATTAACGAGATCACCTCTCAGTCTCCAAGCTAAAGTGGCCCAGCTCCCTCAGTCTTTCTTCATAAGGAAGGTGTTCCACTACCTTCATCATCTTTGTGGCTTTCCCACATATACAACTGATCTTTGCCCTCTGTCATCGTCCAGTTTCCCTGCAAAGAACAAGGTGGGGGGGCGGTGTGACAACCCCCTGCCCTTTCCCATACAGCTAAATAGGCTCTAGCAAGATCCTGGCTTTAGTTGTATATTGTTCTGGGAATGATTTTGATGTAACATGGATGAGAAAAATAAAATAATTTTTATTTCCCTAAGGTTTTCCCACCTTCCAGAGGCCCTCAGCTGATGAGCAAAGTTGTAAGGTCCTCACAGGAAATTTACTTTTCTGCAACTGATTTTGTTTGGCTCCCTTTCGAGTGAAACTCACTCATTCAGAGACAGGTCGGTTCCAGAGGTGTTCAATGCACTTATTGAATCTGCGTATTTGAGTACGTGAGTATTAAGGGATTCATGGTTCTCCCTCTGGATCAACTGCACCTCATCTGCCTCTAGCTCTCCACGAAAGGTCATTTCAGTTCTTGTTTACTCTGATTCTCAAGCAGAAGAGGTCTCTCAACATCTCTGTCCAGATGACGCAGCAGTGACAGCACAGAAGACACCAAAAAGGGACATTAAACACTCCCAAACCTCTTGAAAACTCATGACGCAGTGCTTGGGGTCTTTGGGTGCTATGCACCTGGAGGTTGTAAGATGGAGAGATGTGCTTAGATGCTCTTGGGCTCAAAAAGACAGCTCTGCTGTAACGGTTTTTGGATTAGATAGTTAATCCTAGTCTTTACCATTGACCCACTCTTGATGAAATCAATTAACCAACCTACACCACCACGTATTTCTCAGAGAAACCTGACAGCACGTTCCGCTCCAAAGACAAATAGTGAAAGCAGTGCTTTCCAAAACACTGTTAGAAGGCAAAAAGCCTGCTCCACCTGGTACTTTTATCCCAAATCCAGATGAGAAGCAGCAAGGGAAATGATGACACATTTCTCCTCCCAGAAATACAAGTTATAAACCTTCAGTTCACGTGCAGGGAGGTTGGACTGGATGACCTTTGCAGGCCCCTTCCAACCCAATCCATCCTATGACTCTATGAATTTTATGTCCCTATTTGTCTCACCGCAGCAAACTGCAAATCAACACTAAGGAAACTGTCCATGGCCCTCTAAAGAAACAGAAGATGCAGTTTTAGGTGTCAGGTTGGTTCTTTCAGTTGGGTTTGGGGGTGGGGGTTTTTTTTCCCACCAAATCTCACCTTCATTAATTTCATTTCAAGAATGAAGTCAGATTTTTAATTCAATGGGCTTTTTTGAAGGCGGCTGGTTACTTGACGAGCAGAGCATTCGATGTGCGAGTTGTTCTGCAAGCCAAAACACGCTCCTTTTCATTCATAACACTGAGCTGCTCCGCGTTAAACAGCCGATTATCATGAATGAAGTGGGTGTAACTTCCTTGAAATCCTCCAAAGACCTGTCAAAGCAGAGCTACCGCCGCTCGGTTTTCTCCTTGAAGCGCACAGATCATTGGTTTAATTGTTCCACGCTGATCCTCAAACGTGCTCTCCGGGTTCAAAGCGTTAGGCGGTATCATTTTATTTTCATTTTTTTGAGGAAAGGGGAAGGGTGGAGAATGGTGCCTCAGGATAAGAGGGAAAAGTGGGTCTACGTCCCAAGCATCAAATTTAGATTTTCTTTTTTGGAACCTAAATTGAGCTTCATCCCATTTAAAAGTGTGTCAGACAAAACCTCATGAATCAAAGCCCTGGCCTGTTTTGCATGGATAATCAAGAGCCTCTGGCTCTTTTTGTAAGAGGAAACATTCAACCCTAAAGAGAAGAGGACTGATCTTACACTTTAAGTGCTGGCCAGTGACTCAGAAAATTTCAATTTGACTCCAGCTCTGCCATTCTCCATCCCATTTCAAACCTTTTGCTGTTGCCCCAGTTGTTCCCCCTTTCACAAAGGAACATGCTGCTATTTGCAAACCGTGATGGTCTTTGAGCCTAGAGACCCAAGGACTGCACACACACCGATAAATCACCCCACTGCAGCCCAAGTCTGTGAACTTGCTGAACACAAAGACCTTTCCATGGATGGCTGTTACCTTCCACAAAAAGACCTGCAGCACCTCAGCTGTTTATCACACGTCAGGACACCAGTGGATGGACCTCGGCCGGTTATAAGAGCTGATGGTGCCACTGGCTTTGTCAGACCCACGTCTGATCTCGTGCCTAACACCTTTTAAGCCTGGTGAGCTAGAGGTGACAACAGGAAACCCAGTAAAGAACAACAAAACCACGAGTACTAACACACTCTCAAGGGTTAGTGTCAGCAAACACTGGGGAAAGCGAAAACAACTCAAATTTTTCTATTTCAGCTCAGATTTCCTGCGAAACTTCATTATCTCACCCGCAGCCAAAACAACAAGTCTCGGCGGTAGCTTCATGACAACAGTTTTTACACATCTCTTAACAGCTCCGACACTAACAAAGGCTGGCACTTTCAGACAAGAAACAAACATTTGTCCAGCGTTGTGGAAACCTCAAAACTCGCCACACGCTGCAGCCAGCTCCAGAGACAGCTCTGCCTCCCACCTTAAACACCTCCTTGAGATGAGCTGGCACCCTCCTGGTACCTTTGGCTGGAGACTACGGTTTGGGTTGGAAGAGACCTCACCCAGTCCCAACCCCCTGCCATGGGCAGCGACACCTCTCACCAGACCAGGTTGCTGTCCCCTCTCTTACACCCCCATGCATTAAGCTAACGCTGCCCGCAGCAGGGCAGGTTGTCTACCAGCTCCACCTTGCAAAAATCCACATCTCTTCCTTGCTCATCAGCAAACAGAAACCACAAACCCCTGTCTTGAGGGATTCTTCTGCTCCTGTTCAAGGGAGCAAGCATTCTGACACTGGTTTAAAAAGCACCGAGAGCCAGCTGAGGCAGAGGCAGGTCTGGCAGGTTGCATTTTCGCTCTCGTGACTGTTACAGCCACAAGGACTCATTTCTATTTCTCTTTAGCCGGCGCCGGGTCCCGCATTCAGACTGCATCTGTGGTCGCATTGCTGTGAAATGTCTCACTGCTCCTGACTCACGCTGCAGAGGACACGTTTGTAAACTGACCCACCATTGACAAAATCCTGCCTTTCTTCACTTGGAGGAGGCGAGATGAGGCAGAGGAACCTCGTCTGATTCATTTCCTGAGGAAATTTTTACTCTATGCGCCTCTCCTTTTCAGCCCTTATTCAGTCAGAGCGCAGTGAAGTGATTAATACAAAATCCACGCTTGACACAGAAGTGGAAGGAGGATTCATTCAAATTCTTTTAAAATCAGCTCTTAATTAATTGCTTAGAAAAACAACCCATTGCCAAAAATGGGGGGGGGCTCTTCCCCCCCCCCCTTTTTTTTTAAATCCAGCTGAGAAAGCTTTTTTCATTCCAGCAACGAATCGCAAGCAACGGCAGACAGCGAAACGCACGAAGGATAAAGCCCAAATCTGGCACCTTTTGATATCAGCCCCCTCGGAAGGAAGAATTAGCAACCTGGACAGAGCTGCAGGCAACTCTCCTGCGGCTGGTGCTCGATCTCATTCACTTACAGCCAGCTCTAGGTCCTTTCCTCACAACACTGCAGAAATCCTAGGAGAGCTCGATAGCTAACACCTCTGACAAACACAGGCAATGATCAGAAAATTAAAACTGCCCCAAATCAAGCGATAAAACAGCGAGAGAGCCCTGAGGAAACTGCAGTAAGTTTCTTGACAATTTTTTTTATCAACCTGATTATTCATATCAAGACAGTACTAACCAAGTCCAGATCAGGATGGGGTTGTGAACAATCCCTGGGGCTTGGAAGGCTGTTCAGAACTTGGCACTCGGGATCAGGCTCATTTCTCCGTCCTAATAGGGTGGGCAGCCTACAGAATTAGGGAGAAAAATGAGTGTGTCCTTTCCCTTCATTTCTTCTCCCTCTCTCTCCCTCTCTCTCTCTCTCTCCACATTCTTCTCCTCTTGTCTTTTTCCCTGCGAGCACTGAATGATGGGATTTTTGACATCAGAGGAAAGTCATCCTTTCTCCACTCCCCCAGCTCCTGGCTGCTTCCTCCTTACCCACGGCTGTTCGCTTACATGCTGTATCCCCACTCAAAGCACAGGATCAGCTGCTCTCACCACAGCCCCATCTAACTAAGCATCCTAAATCCTGCCCAAAGTCGAACAGGCTGGCCAGTTCATCCCCCCTTGGCAGCCTGCAAAGTGCATTTTGTAGCTACGACATAGCTGGCACCGACTATAGCAAAGTCATTGTTTAGTCAAGGTAAAGTGACCTCCATTTACTCAGGCAGCTCAGCTGCCTACAGGGAATAACTGGACTTGAGAGAAGTGAAAATTTGCTGGGAAAGTTTCCCTCTGGCCGGGCTGGTGCTCTCTACAATAAGCTGAATGTTTGGGCAGTTCATGCCCTTTCTCCTGCAGTTTCTCCAGCCCTTTGATTTATTATCTGCGACCAGACAGCAAATGACCCCGTCCAGTCCCAGCAAGTCTGTGGTAAACCAAGGACAGATGAGAGATGTGTTCGGCTCGAGTATGTTTTCTGATCCCAAATAAATGCCCCATTGATTACCACGAGCTGACAGGCACCTGCCAATAGCTCTTTATTCAGCTTCTTTACTGAAATGGATCTTTTCCTACGCATTTGGCCTCTCCTTCCCCCTCCTCAAACAACACCAGGAGTGCAAGTTCACTCCAGCTGCACTTTGGGAGATGGTGACTGAGACTGTACATAAGGTCAGGGTAAGGCTGGTGGGAGCCCAGCAGCACCCCAGGAACCTCACAGGCTGTGACTCAGGCATGACTCTGAGTCACAACCCTTCTCCTGCTTCCTCCTTTCTCCGGTGGGGGCGGAGGTAGGAGTTTCCTGCTGGCCTGTCCTTGTAAATCACAACGTCCTGTTGCAGCAATGGTGCTGCGAGGGTCAGTGAGTGGGAGAACTGGAGCCACTGCCCAGTCCACCTGCTCTGGAGAAGGAGAGATGGGGCTCACTGTCCCACCTGGACATGTGCACCGGGAAGATGGCAGAGAGGTACAAGAGCAGGATCCTACACCCCCTTGCTGTGCACTGTAGTTCAATTTGCAGAGTAGCCCTGATACCCTCAACACCTGACAATTTCACTGCAAATGCAGATTATCCATCCACCAACCCAAGAGTGCAACTATCCTCTTGCATCCTGGCAGTTTCTCTGTCTTTCTTCAAGACAGCACCATAAGAGAGAGAGAGAATCAAGTCCTAAATGTCTGCATGGTGTCCCCTACACCTGTGAAGAAGAACATGAAACCATCCCTTCCAATCCGTAGTGATTGATTCTATGATTCTATGGGTGGATGAGCTGTGCCATGATAACCCTGAGAAAAGCCAACATGCTGCTGTGAGAAAATAGGTCCTTCATAATTAGGCAAGGAAGGAAATGTATTAGCCCTGTGACAACCACCTTCCAGTGGTGATCTAACCTACTGGAGGAAAGGGTGATGCTGCCAGATAGGGTAGAATCATAGAATCCCTGTGGCTGGAAAGGACCTCCAGGATCATCAAGTCCAGCCCTCAACCCAACAGCTCCCTAACCCCTAGACCATGGCCTCAAGTGCTCTAGCTACTCAGTTTTTGAACACCTCCAAGGATGGGGACTAGACCACCTCCCTGGGCAGCCTGTTCCAGTGTCCAACCACTCTCTCAGGGTACAATTTCTTCCTAAGATCCAATCTAAACCTTCCTTGACACAACCTGAGGCCATTTCCCCTCATCCTAGCATTAGTAGTTTGGGAGACCAGCACCAGCCTGGCTACAACCTCCTTTTAGGTAGCTGCAGAGAGCAGTAAGGTCTCCTCTCAGCCTCCTCTTCTCTAGACTAAATAATCCCTGTTCCCTCAGCTGCCCCTCATTCCCGGTCATACTCCAGGGATGGTGAGACAGAACCGAGTTACCTTACACCAGACACATGGGCAGGAGGGAAAACAAGCTGGGTTCACCATGAGAGTCGTTCATTTGGACCCTACACAAGCAGTGGACTGACAGCCAGCGCTGACTCGCTCCACAGGCTCACCTGATACAGGGCTGATTAATCACTTTCCTGGGAGTAACTGTTAAGTACCACACAGTGACAAATAACATCACACAGCACCATTACCAGCACAAATCACAAGAGGATTATGTCACTTCAGCTATGTTGGTGGACTTGCCACAAGTGTGGGCTCGGTGGGTGGGACTGTTCAACCTCAGTCTCTCTATTTTCAATCACCCCCTTTATGCTGGTTGAATTCCATCCCTTCTAGAGTTCCCTTTGCTCTGGCAGGGAAAAACATCACCGTGCTCAGCCGATGGAGACACAAAGGCACATGCATGTGAGGAGATCACTGCTTCAGACCAGGATGGTTACAAAGCTTTTTATGACACTGATACTGGAAGGGGAATTTGTGGGTAGTCAAGCCTGAGCAGGTTTGGGCACTCTCTTTGAAATGTTTGGCTTTGGAGAGAGATCAATACAAAGTATAGGTTTTGAGAGAAATCCAATGGTTCCAGTCTGACTTTCACATCTTACAGGGAAATCGGCAGCTTGTGGAGCATCATTTGGAGCATATCTGGGTATCAAAGCCTTCTACAACCAACCTTCATGAGAGCTTCTCTGCCTACAGACAGAGGTACCACCAAATGCACTGATGAGGAAACCAAAGCTAAGCAGATTTTTAACAAAAATAAGATACTCATTCATCACAGCCAAAGGCAATTAACCCCCAGAAGTGTTTCTGATGGGCAGTGGGTGATTTGCCATTACTCAACGTTTTAAAACCAAGGTTAGATATATTTTATCTAGGCAGAGGCAGCTCAGACAGGGAAGTCTTACGGTCAGCTTTACACAGAAGGTCAGAGCAGACAGATGAGGATCCTGGCTGCCTCCCTCACCTACCCAGCCCCATCACCTACTGACTCTGGAGCGCTGCTCTTGCAGTGCACAGCCTTGTTGTTCACAGTCAGTCTGTTTCCCCACGGATGACCAGACCTGACCCTGCTTAGATTACAAAAGCTAAAGGGTTCAGAAGTGAGGAAAACAGGAAATCCAAACAGTGAAAATCTCAGCAATAACGTTTCCTAACAAAGACCTTCAGATCTCACTCTCAGCCAACAGCTGTCTTTGTGACGTCCACAAAGGACCATGTTTAGTTGTGGTGAAGACCAGCTTGCTGCCATTTATTTTTACCCTGTTTATTTTTTTCCGCACCCTGACGTTCTCCTCCTTGTTCAAAAACTTGGTCATAAATGAGGGTGCTAATCCAGACTTAAGAAAACATACACGAACGCACGTACTCCATATGCTCCACGGGCTCGCAAGATCCACCCCTCCCTGCAGCAAACCAGCCAGATCCCACTGACATTCCCCCTTGGGCCACAAAATGGGATTGAATGCAGCAGAGCCTTTTTATTTCGAGAGAACTGAAATGAGATGACCTGTAGCTTAATTTATTGCACCGCAAAGTCTGGGACTGTGAAGCAACTCAAATTATCATCCTGTGGGGAAGCCTGAGCGAGAGCTGAAGAGTGAGGAAAGCTCAATTTTAAAGAAAAATGTTTGGTTTACTTTATTGCTTCTGTATTTTAAACGTTACCCAAATTTCCTGACCTAATATCACATCCACGCAAATGCAAACGCAAACCACGGCTGCGCTACGCACACGAGCTCTGCAGGCCAAACCTGTGGGTGGTACAACCCAGAGTAGCTCCTATTGGGTCATAAGAGAAGACCTCATCCTAGGGCTTTGCAGAGAGTGTTACTGGACCTTAAGGAGGTTGGAGAAGCATTTGAAGGGTTGGTTGGTTTGAATTTCAAATTTTAAATGTCACCCACTCCTTTTTTTCTTTTTTTTTAGGGGAAATTAGCCTTTTCTCCCCGCAGCACAGGCAGGTTTTTGCCCTTGCACTGCCATCTAGTGATGCGAGTCTGCAAGGCTGAGGAGCTGGCGAAAGATGGTTGACCTACTGAAGAGCCCTACGTCAAGCCCTGAAAGGTCTAGAGTTAAGTGGGAAGAAAGTCAACAAAAAGAACTGCCAAAGGCACAGCCAGTGGAGGTCCTCAGCCGTTTAAGGGGAAGATAAGGTTACAGTGCATGAGATAACTAAATGCATTCAATGGAAAGCGTTGCAGAGGAGCTCACCCATTCCCCAGCTGGTGGACGCTGAAGACACGCAAGTCTGCAACGAGCTCCAAGTCCATCTGGCTCAACCGATACAAGCTGCTATTGCTCCACCAGTTTGTAACTTTCACAGAACCATAAAATGTGTTGGATTGGAAGGGACCTCCAAAGGGCATCTAGTCCAACACCCCTACAACAAGCAGGGCCATCGCTCAGCAGACCAGGCTGCCCAAAGCCCCAGCCAGCCTGACCTTGAATGGCTGCAGGGATGGGGCCTCCACCCCCTCTCTGGGCAGCCCGTTCTGCCAAGTTCACGTTCAAGCGAAGCCTGCACGCAAGTTTTTCACAAGGATACCCTTCCAAGCACCCAAATACCTTTGGCCATGTCTCCTCCAGCTTTACTGGATAGATTCCTCAGTACTAATCCATCCTGCATTGAGCCCAGTTGTATCAGACCATCTGGGCCAAATTCACTCTCTTTGTAACTCATTTAAGTGCTTTTCATCGTGGACCATTTGGACAGTCTCTACCCACAGCCAATCCATAAAGGATTTACTAAACAAACACACCACGCAGCTTAAGAAAACCCTCCTTTATGATCCCCATGCTCAAGGACTGGACAGCAAAGTTACAGCTTAACCCATGAACCTGAAAGAACTGACCTTCAGGAGTTAAAATCCCAGCCCTAATGTTTTACTCATCTCGAGGATATTTGCCCTCAGTGGTATGTGTGTCAGAGGGCGTGAAAGTGAGAGTGTCCCGAGGTTAACAATTGTTCATCCTCATAGTGGATGAATCATATGATAACACCACAGCAACATCCTGTATAATTGTCAGGAGCCTCTATTTCTGGCAGTGTGTCCCTGGTCTGCCTCAGGAGCAAACGTTCTTTGTGCTTTACTATACAAAAACCAAAACCAAACCAAACGAGCCGACGGGACACTCTTCTGCAGGTGCTGGCCAACTTCACAAGTGCCTAATTCAGTTCCCCACTTCAATGATTAATTGTGTGGTGAGGTTAGCAGGGCTGAGATGATATCTCTGTGCTTCGTCTGATTAGTGCATGAGCAACTCTCCACATGTGAGCAACAATATTTGTGTTTCCTTAGCCACAATGGAACTCAGCGGGACTAGCGCATACGTAAAGATCTGGGACATCGCTCGCGAGGCGCTGGGTGCTCAGGGAACAAGCGCTGTGCGGCAGGTCAGAAGATTTATGTTTTCCTTCTGGATGACTCCAAACTACTCATTCCCCCCTTCTCTTCCCCTCCCTTTTGTCCCTTCAGACCTGCAGGCTTCACTGCTCTTGGAACCACAGAGCTGCACCACATGAGGACACCCAGCTCGCTTCACCAGCCTAAACCCAGAACTACCTGTGGAGAAGAAAACACTGGGCTCAATGACAACACTGTCACCGAAGTTATTTCACCATCTAGAGTGGATATGTTGTTTTTTAATTATTGAATATTTTTATTAGATGGTTAATTCTGCTCAAACTCTTTTTTTTTCTGAAGGAGGAGAGGGACGGGTAGAGGTAAAGCATCCTCCAGGGCATTTCCAAGCATGGGTCTGTTTCTGAAAATAACCAAATTTGAAATCCTTTGCAAGAACTGTCTGCTGTTTAGCTCTAAAAATAACACATTTCTCAAATGCCAGCCTAGTTCCCTGATTATTAACATTAGGATTTTCTTCATTTTCAATGGAAATGCTCAGTTCAGGGTTTGAGCCACCACTTGCAGTGCAAATTTATCGACACTAATAAGAAGGAGGTTTTTAAAGCTATCAGGGGATTAGCCACACATCTTCCATCAAAACTAAAGTCCCCTTGACTGCTTTAAACTCTCAGGAGATTAATTTTAAGAAAGTCTATTTAACATGGAGACAGAAGTGGGCCAGTATGGGAGTGTGGGATCTGAAACCCTTTTCATTGTGGTGGAAGCAGATGGGAAGTCTCTACAGTCCCTGGATACTGAGGAGACTTGAAATGATTTAACTCTGCAGCCCAAAACAAAAAAACCCCAACCTCAAAACAAACAAACACACACACAAACCCCAAGCAAACTTAAACAAATGAGAACATCAGCAAGGGAGAGCAGAAACACTATCTGGGGTCAGGTTTGCTCTCTTGGTTTCAGCTCTTTGCATCATTCACTTGTATTTCACCCCTTTGAAATCCCAAACCTTCACATGAACTTGGGTCCAGCACAAACCCAAGTTTGTGGGGGCAAGCCTGGGGCCCTACCTGCCTGGGTTAAGGGTTTCAACAACCCCCCTCGCTGCAGGATCCACTGGGCTGAGCTTTGCCAGCTACAAAGTAAGGGGGGGAAAAAAAATCCCGTCAAATTCAAAAAATATCTTTGCTGCTGCCTCCTCATTTCCTGGCTGCAGCCGAGAGCGGAAATAGCTACATTTCCTGAGCAGGGCTGTTCTCCAGGGAACGGCAGCCGGCTGCAGCGAGCAGCCACTGGATGCTCGGCTGGACTGAGGCGTCTCAGAGGGTTTTCAATGAGAGCTGGGATTCCAGCACTGCAGCACCTAACAGGAGATGGGGAAGGGAGAGGAGATGTAAGGAGCAAAACAAGATGGAAATAACAGAACATCTTTAAGAAGGCAAAATAAAAAGGAGAGTGTGAGGAAGACTGAGGAAGTGTTATCGCCTGCCTGAGACTGTGCTCAGCAAAATCTGCTCTAATTCCATAGCCCCCTCCATATTTTAAGAGTCTCTTTAGTCCATGTTCTGTACGCGGGGTATCTATTTGGTGTTGATCTCTTTGAGGGAGGTGTTTCCCTGCAAAGCACAGCCACATGCAGCAAGGAAAGCAATTAATTAAGGAAATATGAAGGCTTGGTTTTAGCAGAGTGGGAAAAGATTTCATAGCCTGGAGGGAAGGGGGAAAGATGGATGAATGCAGGCAACTCGTGAGAAACTCTGCAAATAGGTGGAGCAATCCACGATCCAATAAACCCCAGAGGGAAAGCCTGATCCTCCCTTCCCACATTGGAAATCCATTCTTCCTTGGCTTTGTGTGGTGGGGAGAGTCTTTAATTATCCTGAGAGGTGCAAAGTCCAAAAGAGCCTATACACCTTTCAGGTAGTCACTTTGGATTGCCCCTGTCAACAAGCTAAGGAGGACTGCAGAGATTCTACCACATCATCCTCACAATGTCTATGGGAAACGGGTGCTCAAGGCTGAAAGACAACTACCTGACAGGAGGTTGGAATGAGGAGTGGCTCAGCCTCTTCTCCCTGGTGGCAAGTAATAGGACCAGAGGAGGTGGCTGCAAGCTGCACCAGTGGAGGTTTAGGCTGGATGTTGGGAAGAATTTCTTCATCAAAAGGGTGGCCAAATCTTGTAACAGGCTGCCCAAGGCCATGCTGGAGTTCCCATTTCTGGAGGGATTTAACCCATGTGTGGACCCGAGGAACAGGGTTTAGGGGTGACCTGGTGGTGATGGATCACAGTATATTAGGGATTGGAAGGGACCTCAAAAGGTCAGCCAGTCCAATCTCCTTGCCACAGCAGGATCACCTAGACCAAGTCACATAGGAACATGTCCAGGTGGGTTTTAAACGTCTCCAGAGAAGGAGACTCCACAACCTTCCTGGGCAGCCCCTTCCAGGGCTCTCCCACCCTCACTGTGAAGAAGTTCCTGCTCAGGTTGATGTGGAACCTCCTCTGTTCCATCTCACACCCATTGCCCTTTGTCCTATCATTAGGTGCCACTGAGCAGAGCCTGGCTCCATCCTCCTGACACCCACCCTTCACATATTTATAAACATTAATGATCAAAGGTTGGACTTGAAGCTCTTACAGGTCTCTTCCATTCAAAGAGATTCTGTGATTCAGTGCTCCTGTCACATTGAACTTTTAGCTGGAAACCATTGAAAAGTTGGGTGTCAACTCTCTCCTAGTTGTTTAGGTGCTTTGTTTCATAAACAGAGAGATACAGGCACCTGTAGGGGTAAATCAACCAACCCTGGAGCAGAGGGAAATGATAGCCACCACCCGTTAGTCCTCTGAGCTTGGTCTGGACAGCTGGATTTTAGATGAGTGAACTTAGTCAAGAGAAATCTCACTCAGAGAGGCAGTTTAAGGAAACATAAAACTATATATATATAAAAAATATATATATAAAATATATATATATATAAAAGGGCCTAACTCCCACCGTAATGAAATAATAACATCCAAAACAGGCTATCAGTGACCTAAGGTCACACAAAGAGTTTACAGCTGTGAACCTGCATGAATCCCAGAGAGCCAAAAAAGCAAGCCTGGACTTAATCTGCATCACCCCGTGAAGATGATGTTGGTTGATAAAACCACGTCGTCTTTAATAGTTGCAAACATCACCTCAACCTGACCAGCATATAACCCTCTCAATCTGCTGAGCCTTCACAATTTTTACGCACAAACCGTCTTTGCTTTGGTAATTATCAATCACCCCGATGCAGAAAGGTTCCTCCACTTTTTTTAACTACTCAGTCCTTTGAGAGACAGATGAATTTTAATGATTTAGATTATTAACCTAAAGGTTGATCCAGACGGGGAGGAACAGAGTAATTTGTTTAATCATTATTATTATTTATAATTATTTAACATAGGGGAGAAAAATATCACCTTAAATGTCATCGCGTTGCTTTTTAATTGCCTCGGATGAAATTCAGAGTAATCATTACTCTGAAAATGTATACAGATCTAATTTTAAATACCCTCAGATGCTGGATATTTATCTGGAAGATGCAAAGAATGCATATTCCTTACAGTATGAGGACTTACAAAAAGACAGAACAGAATCGATTGACTGTTTATTGAAAATTAATTCTTTTCCCAACTGGGCCATAATTTGATGTGAGGCAGAAAAATAAGCTGAGTCAGGTAATTTTTCTTATTTGCTCACTGCAGTCTGTGCCCTTTACGAGGAGGTGTGTTTTATGGATGCTCTAAGAGCATCCTTCTACCTGCTTTAATTTCTAACCTTGTGGAGTGGCTGCATTTAGAGTGGTCCCACTGAAGGATGCCCAGCACATGGAGAATTGCAGTGTTGGAGGAGTATCGGTACCCAAACCCACGTGGGGAGTATCAATACATAGAAAGCACAGGAGACTCTATGGTTTGAAAGGGAGGGTGTTGGTTTGGTTTGGCTTGGTTTGGTCTGGTTTGGAGGGGTTTTTGTGGCATTCATGTGTCTACTTCAGGAAGAGGCACGTTCATGGGAAAGACAACCCTGTGGGACCATCTCAAGGGAATGAACAGCATCAAAATGGGATATGGGACAACACAAGAAGGATCCAGACCTATGATTGTACAAACACACCATCATTCAGCAAGGAGGCACCAGTATGAGTTACTACCAAATTTAAGTGAAATGGGAACTGCTTGATTGAGGGTTTTTCCCCATGTTGGAAAGATGGTTTGTTGTAGAAAACCCTCAGAAAACAAACGAAGAATGAAGCAATCATCTTTCCATGTTTAAGATAATGGCCAACTTTGAGCATTGAGACAGTCATGCCAGAAATTCCAACACTGGCATTGAGCCACCCACAAAGCCACCCAGAAAATCCTGCTCCAGCGTGAGGTGGAACAGCTCTCACAGAGATCTTGGGCTACAGCAGTGCTGACAAGGAAGTGCTCAAGCTATCAAGCAGATCCATCAGCTTCTGCTTTGACAACAGCTACATCACCACATGCAGAAACATCACTGGTATCTCCCAGCCTGCTCTTCATCTCTGCAGCAAGAGCCTGGGATGAGTCTGCAACCTTAGTTCTCCTGCAGTGAGACTGTCTCCACTGAGGCACCCGACACCACTGGCTGTAAGGACACAGTGAGGGCATCTCTGCACACGAAAGAACAGCCTTTCTCCTGACAGGAAACCTCCTACAGTAGAGAACAATTAAGCAAATTGGTCTGGCTTAAAGCTGTGGCTGCCCCCTCCCTGGAAGTGTTCAAGGCCAGGTTGGATGGGGCTCTGGGCAACATGCTGCCCATGGTAGGGGGTTGGGACTGGATGATCTTTAAGGTCCCTTCCAACCCAAACCAGTTTGTGATTCTATGGAATTGGTTAGACTAGATGATCCTGGAAGTCTCCTCCAACTTTAACGATTCTGTGAAAGAAACCACTAAGCAAAACCACAAAGGGATTGATTCCAGGTTCCTCTATGGAGCAGGAAAGGATCCTATAGGGTGCTAGATACGAGGATCACGGAATCACAGCACAGTAGGGATTGGAACTGAAAGATCATCCAGTCTAATCCCCCTGACACAGCAGGATTCCCTAGACCAAGTCACACAGGAACATGGCCAGGAGGGTTTTAAACGTCTCCAGAGAAGGAGACTCCACAACCCCCTTGGGCAGCCTCTTCCAGGGCTCTGTCACCCTAACTGGGAAGAAGTTCCTTCTCAGGTTGATGTGGAACCTCCTCTGCCCCAGCTCACACCCACTGCCCCTTGTCCTATCACTTGATGACGCAGGGCAGAGCCTGGAGCTCCATCCTCCTGAACACCCACCCCTCACAGAGAAGCTCCTGGGCATATGCAGTTCCAGCAGGTACCCCCACATTTCCCCCCGCCCCACTTTACCTTCTCCCTTGGCCAAAGCCCTTTGTTGTCCAGGCCGCGCTAGCTCGTGGCCTCCCCACTTCCCATCCCGAGCGCGTGTCCCCTGCCCCGCTGCCGCTCTCGGGGCTGGGGCGCAGGCCCTCCGTGCGCCCGGGCTCAGGGGAACATTTGCATTTTCATTGGCACAGGTACAGCTCTGGGATTCTTTCAGGCCAGGCCAATTAAAACAAGCTGAAAACTGCTGAGTGAAGCATTTTCAGCCAGGATCTGCTTACATTCCCCCTCTGAAAAAAGCGGGGGGCCCACTTTCTGTAACTCGCTCCCTCTCCGCACAGCATGGCGGGGAGGGGGGGGTGGTTTTTCCTTCTTTTTTTTCCCCTCCCCTTTTTCTTTTCTTTAAGGTGGAATAACTGAATAACTTGTGCCCTTCACAGGGCGGCTCTAAGAGATGGGTGGCAGGACTTGGGAATGTGGCTTCGGTTGGAAACCAGAGCCCAGGCTGCAGCAGTGAAGGGAGATGGCAGAGAAAACGAGGAAGAAAATCCCAACGGGAAAACAACCAAAGTGAAGAGAATGGAGAAGGGGAGAGAGACTGAAGGGGGGAAACTGAGAAAGAAAAGATATTGTTTAAAAAGAAAATATTAAAAAGAAAATGGGGGGCAAGAGGGGTGAGAGGGGCAAAGTGGGGGAGAAAAAAGAGGGGGAGAAGAANAAAAGAGAAAAAATAGGAGGAAAAACCACCAACCCCCAGACTGGTAACTCTGCAGACATTAACACACTTTACTTCCTTCACAAGCCTTGCCTGGTATTTTCTTAACAAGGAATAGAGCCACATAATTAGCAATCAGTGGAAGCCTAAGGCTTTTCTACCACCGCAGAGACTATTCAATGCCTACTGGCTCTACTAACACTCTCTTATTACTCTTGGATTTCTTTTTGGGCAGCCTCTTTCAAACCTCAGATGTGTTGTAAATGCATACTGACAGGTTAAAAGATACCATTTTATACCCCTGAGCCAAAACCAGAGACAAAAAGCTCCCACCTCCCGGTGCTGCTTTAGTTTGTATCTACAGTCCTCAAGTGCTAGAACAAGGCGCCAGGTTCTAGGAATGAAGAACCATCTCAGATGGTGCCAAGGAGGGAAGGACATGACAAGGGTCAGGGTTCTGCACACACACTCCCTCCCCTCCTCCCCAGTCAAGAGGCTGGCAACGAACTGCTCATGGCAGTAGCCTAACCAGAGCCCAGGTCTGCTGGCCACAGTGTCCACTGTGCATGCTTGGACCAAAAGTCAAGCAACGATTGCCACAGAGAAGATACCTGCAAACACCCTTGAATCACTCTGGGGGGAAGTAGGTTGATTAGGTGAAACAACCCACAGCACATTGGTTTCCATCACTGTGTCTGTCCTGGACTCAGTCTGGATTGATATGGAACGTGGACTGCACATAAAATCCTGATCAATTCAGAGATGATTTGGATTTCAAACAACAACAGGACACAGAGGTATCAAAATATCTTCCTGCCTTCTTCCACTTAAATGATCTCACCTCGGTTAGTGAGGTTATACAGGAACCTACACAACACAGCCCCCATCAGTGCCAGTGCCCCCAGGGGCTGCTACCCCATGACTAGAAACTACATCATGATGCAACACTGACACGTTATCTGCTCATCTCATCATCACAGAATTACTAAGGTGTTAATAAGGGGAGCACAGGAGAAACACACTGGTGACAGCTGGAGTAAACAGGGAAGGATCTGAGACAACAGAAACACCAGATTTTGTAGATTAGCCCTGAGAGAAGACTTCTCTCCTGTTCTTTTCTATTTGCTCTCAGAGCCCTGTTCTAGGAACAAGCTGGCCCAAGGGACTAGGAAACTAGGACATCCTGACTATTCTGGATCAAAATGCTGCTCTGTTTCAAAGGCTGCTGGGGTGCCCTCCTCACTGACCTCGAGCAGCTCAACTTGTCACCTGCTACACAGGTGACTACAAAAGCCACCGACTGATTTAATTAGGGCAGACAAAGAACAGACATAATCAGTCCCTGCAAGTACAGGGAAGGTGCCATGAGCATCCTGTGATCCCAGTTCTGCCTGCTCAGAGATTGTGGGACTACTGATCTTTCAAAGAGCAAACAGCTCCCCAACTTTAATAAAAATAGATGCTGGTATCTGACATTCGTGTGACAACTTTCATGTTGGAGTGTCCTGAAGTACTTGACAAGACACACAGCTGTCCCCCTCCCCTCCCTGTCCTGCTTTCAGCTCCACCTCCGCCCATCTTCTCAAACAACCTGCAGCTTGGAACAACCCTCATCCCTTTAATCCAAGCACAGAGATGCTTTTTATCTTCTAGAAACCTTTCTCACCCTCTAAGGTGAGAGCCTCATTTGGTCTCCATTCCGATTTGTCACCCCACAGAAAAAGCAAACAATAGCTAGCAAACATGGGTTGAATGTCCTCGAGGCAGAGAGGTCTCAGAGCACAAGGTCTGGACTGAATCATGATCCTCACTAGAAATCCAGGTATCACAGAAAAGGATATAAAGAAAATCTTTGTGACTGAGCAATCTTGGTGGGTCAAGGCTACCACCCACCTGGGACACTGGGCTAAGGGCATCACTCCTGCTGGGATTCCCCTAGTTGTGCCCCACGAGGGATCCTTTCTTTCTGTGCCATATGGGAACAGACACAAAGCAAGAGGGGATCAGGAAACACTCACTTGGTTGTGTCCTGAGCAATTCCCAAGATGCGAATGAGCCCCAGCTTCCTGCTGTCCCCTCAAATGTGTTATTTTCCACTCCCACCTTTCTTCCACCTACTTATCTCCCTCCCCCCTTGCCTTCTGAGCCTGACTGAGTCAACTGGTGCAGATTAGATGCCAAGCAATGCAGTCTCTGTGCAAAGATCCAACTCCCACAGACAGACTAGCAAGATAAAAGCGGTCTAGTCAAACACTGTCCAGAGACAGCGCAGGCAGAGCCGGGCTCCCAGTGCCTCTCACTGGGTGATGGCTTGAGCTGGTGACACTCCACAACCAGAAGCATTAGCACCGGGTTCTGGTGCCTGAAATGAAATGGGTCACTTCTGAAATATCTGGTGTCTGGGGAAATGACCGACCAATGGCAGCCTTTACTCAGGCACCAAAGCTCTGCTGCTCAGAGATGCAATGGAACATCCCTCCTCTTCCTACACAGTACTGGGACCAGGCAGGTAACATCAACCCTGCGCCAGGTACAGGAGCTTTTTCCCTTGCTGTGGATACAGCCAACAGACCGCTATCCAGTGACAGAGGTACAAACCCATTCCCCCTGCCACTGAAGTGTAAGGATTTCCACAACGCATAGCAAAGCCCATCTCACAACGCGTGCAAACAGCTCACAAAACCTCTGCTGGCGTTGCTGTAGCTACAGAGAACCTGTGAGCGTTTAGAAGGTAATGGATGTCCCATGGGAAACGCGGGCAGAGCCTGGCTCTGCAAACCTGCTGTCAGAACAGGCACTGCGAGGCCATCGTGCCGTTCAGTCCACCCTCGCAGCGCTCTCCTGTCATTATGAACTGTGTTGTTTTCCCCCTCAAATGACACATCTCCTCGTCCATTGGGGTAAACAGCCCCGTGCCAGAGCGCCTGTCCATCTGCGGACCTCAGGATGACCCCAGCGCAGAGGTAGGGAAAAGCTTTCTGCCTTCACTTGGCCCATCTCTGGTTACACGATAAGAAATTAAGTTGACACAGCAACATAAACATTATCACTGACAACGCTGAGATAGACAGTGGGTACAGGTCAGGCCATGGTACCCGGGGGATACTCTATAACAGTAGATGTCATATTTATCTCTGGCTTCTTCAGAGCCAGTTTTAGTAGCTGGAGACAGAGCGCACAAAAGGACTATTCAGTGCAATCCATGGTCTGAAATAAAACAGATGCGGCGGGGAAGTTTGCAAACTCCCCGGCACAGAAGGTTGGCAGATCTCTGCTCCGTAACCGGGGGCCCATCTTCTTAGCAGCACTGGGAGCTCTTCCACAGCCCTGGTGCCAGTGGTACTGCTCATGCTGTTTAGATGAAGGACAGTCTGGAGGACAAAGCACTTAGCCTGGCAGTTAACTGGGAGGCAGAAGTAAAGCAAAGCTCAGAGGCCACCCGAGCTGGTAAGCGTTTCCACCAGTTCTGGCTGGTAAAGCTGCTTTAGCTTTTTCTGCTTTTCCTGGCTGAATGGGAAAGCAAATTGCAGCCAAACCTCTGACTTGCTGGTAGTTTTCACTCTACATAAAAAACCCCGAGAGGTCAAGGTGCAAAGAATGCACAGAGAGGTCAGGTTTCAGAGGCTGCAGCGTGGCACGAAGCAGTTTGGAAGATCCAGCTGTACAAGAGGATGCGGTGAATGGGGTACAAGACCACGCTCTGACTTGAACGAGGTTAGTTTTCTGTCTGGAAAGCACAAGGGAAACTCCAAATGCCTTTAACTGGGCGGGGAGGGGGGGGAAGAAATCAAAAACAAACCCCAAACCAGCCCGGTTTGAAGCTAACTTTGTACCCGTTTTAAGAGCGATCCCAAACGCTTTTGTTCGTAGCTGGTATTTCAGGAATGAGCCCTGACCAAAGGCACCTGGTCTGGTTTTACAGGCTGAAATGCTTTTGGAAAGGAATCAGATATGATTTGGACAAAAACAATGGAGGCCCAGACACAGAGGCTGCCCTGGGAGACTATACCAGCTGTCTGCTCTGTTTCAAACCTCTAATCATATTCTTGGAGAGAAAAGCAAGGGGACCTGTTAGGGGTTGCTGAGCTCTGTGCTTGGGGCCAGGTCCAGACGGTGGAGCCAGCGAGCGAGAGTCCTCCCCACGCTGAGGCAGCCCCATCGCCTCCAACTCCACAATCTGGCACCAGCACAACAGCAAATGGGACGGAGCCTCCAAACAGGCACCCGGGGCTGGGAACCAGGCAGCGGGGTGAGAAACAGCAGCATGAGTGGAGATGAAATAGGGGAGCTGGGGAGAACAGCGGGACGAAGCTTGGCAGTGCCCCCAGAGGCAAAGCACCTGCTGGCACCGAGCGGAGGGGACTGCGCGTAGCAGGCAAGAGGTTTCATGGCCAGCCAGCATCAATCAGCGCTGCTCCACGCTGGCAGACAGGCTTTGCTCAGCACAAGGGGTTTACAGGCTGGCTCCAGCACTGATGGCTTGATCCCACAAAGAGAGGCAGCAATAGCAGGATGCGCAGCAGAGGAACCCGGGCTGGTAGCACTGAGAGCACTGCCTCAGAGTAAATTTAATGCTTGGAAAGAAACATATAAATCTGCTTTCGTGCCCCCCTCTAGCTCTCTAAACCCTCACCCAAGCTTGCAGACTACCCAGTAGTGTTCTGCCATCAGCAGGCCATGATGCCTCTTCTCTAGGAATCATTTCTGAGAGCCTGCTATTTTCCCTTTTGATGTGCCTGGGCCATGTGTGATGAGTGGACACCACACCTTGGCTTCCCTTCATCCCAACGAAACACAGGCAGTTAGATCCCTTGTCCAGAGCAGGGTCTTCTTGGGCTCCACTGCACATCAGCAGCACCTCCAAAGGGCATCCTGTCCACCCCATGGACTCCTGAGAGCTCTGTGTGACTCAGGTACTGCTGTTCAACACCAAAAAGTCTTGGAGAAGGGGGTGGGGGAGAATTAAACCAGGTTCTGGTCTCTATCCAGGGCCTCTTGTTGCTGCCACTAAGTAGTAAAATGCCAAACGCGGCTCATACCAATTCCACCTCTCACTAATGTGTTTTGTCAGCTCATCAGAATCTTAAAAGAAACCTCTAACTGCTGGGAGGCATCTTGGTGTCTAATTAGGCTCAGGCAGATTTTGCGGCTTCACATGCCTAAGCAGTCGAGTCTAACCTGGCTCAGGCTGCCACTAGCTTCAAACCTACAGGGTTGAGATCAGTTTTTCCATTCAGAAAAAGATAAGGTCTACAGTTTCCTCCCCACAGATAAGCTTATGAAGGAAAGAAAATGAAGTCATGTCCCTGCCACCCAGTGTGGCTCTGTGTCCCATCTCCAGAGCAGCTCCCAAACCAGGACACCCCACACAGAGGTCTGTCAGTATGTTCAAAACCTTGCGCAGCACCACCCTGGGTCCGTCCCCTTTCAGCTTCACCCTCAGCTCAGTAGGACAGACAGACACTTTCAGAGTAATAGTCTATCTGCCTGAGGCCTGGGTTACCTTCCACACCTGTTTATTTCTCTCTGGTGAGTGAGTGAGAAGCACAGGAGTGTGACCCAGGTGGCCCAGGCACGTGCCCAGTATCAGACACAACCAGTCCTCACCAGAGGCGTTTGCCCACACAGCACAAGAGAATTAGGATCGCTCCCATGCACTTGCACCTAAAAAGTCTTCAGTCCCCAACTAAGCCCCAAACATGAAGTGTGAAGGGTTTGCACCAGCACCTGGTCTTCTCAGCAGCTGAGTGAACCACGCTGAAGTTAACTAAGAATGATCAAAGCACCAGGAAGACATCATAAAACTCTGCTCTCCTTATGGGAATCATAAGGAACTTCGACTTCGAACAAGGGGGTTCAAATCCTCACAACCAGATCAGGGAATAACTTTCCCTGAAGGCACCCAAGACACAGGTTTGCACCAGCTGCAGACTCAGCTCTACCCAAAGCTCATTCAAAGAAAGTGAACTGCATTTAGTTTGTTAGGAGCTGCCCCAGATCTCAGTTGCGTGTTACTGGCATCTAAAGAGAGAAATCAAAGTGCAGGACACTTCAAGGGGTGAATCAGAGAGCAAAAGTATTAAAGGATTTCTAAGCCGCCACCGCAGACTCTGATAAGCTGCGGGTCGTTACCACTGCTATGATTTGCATTTGCAGATGTCACACTGTTCTCAGCACTTGGTAACCAACCAGACAGAGTTCACCGACTTCTCCCAAGCAAAATACCTGGTAGGGCTGATGCTAAACCCCAAAGGCCACCCAAAAAAGCAGAAAAATCCAAAGCTGACTCAGACTGCCGGTTAGAAAGCACTTCCCAAACCCCCTTTCCTTTGACCATTTGCTTACTGTAAACCATTTGATCCAGTACCATAGAATCACAGAGTCATCACAGTTGCAAAAGACCTCCAAGATCATCAAGTCCAACTGCCTTCCCTATAACCCCGAAATGCTAAATCATCTCCTCAAACACCCTGTCTGCCTGTTTGTTGAACCCCTCCATTTTAAATCCTTTAAGCCTGACGACTGCTAAATTCCTTCCTGCTACAAGGGAATCTCAGTTGTGGCATTTTTATCACCTCTAAATCCATCAGTAGGGTCTGACTGAGTTGTCATGGATGCTACGGCCACTGGAACAAGGTACTGACCTGTCGTAGTGGTGAGATGGGTCATGCACAGCACTGGTGTCCCCAGCACTTCTTCCCTTGTGCTGTCATTCCCTTCCCGTCCAGCTGCCAAAAGGAGACCTGAAATGAACATGTTTAACATCCATCAGTTACGGCTTCTTTTGCCTTTTCTTTTTCCTTCCCTTTTTTCTGGCTAAGCATCCAAAACATTATCTTAGTTAAACAAACAAAGCAAAACACTTGGCCTGA
Source organism: Rhinopomastus cyanomelas (assembly GCA_013400115.1). NCBI lineage: Eukaryota > Metazoa > Chordata > Aves > Bucerotiformes > Rhinopomastidae > Rhinopomastus > Rhinopomastus cyanomelas. The sequence continues at coordinate 248,381 of VXBP01008528.1, forward strand.
GCCAAATCCCAGCTCCAAACAAATCTGGATAAGAAACTTATGGTTGGGATCTGTTGTATTGAATCCAGTGAAGGCAATTTACGTCAGATGCATCCATTACTATGAGATCTGGACCCAAAACCATTTGGTGGGTTGGGAAATATCTTTGGCATCTTTCAGGATGCGGTCCAAGGATATGTTTGCACTTTGGGGTCAGGGACATTCCAGTTAAGTCTGAGAGGACTAATCCACACCCAGAATCACTGAGCAGTGCAGAGGAAGATGCACTCAGGTTGGTTTTAGTGGAGCAAGGCAGGATCAGAGCGCCTCTGTGACCCTGTGCCTTATAGGGTCAGGAGTATCTTTGGGATCTCTTTGTCCCCAAGGATGTGCCCTCAAGCCTGGACACATCTCACTCACCTTTAGGGACCTGCCTGAAGCAGCTCAATGAGGATCATCCCCCAAGGCATGCAGGCAATCAATAGTGAGAGAGGTACCTTTGGAGACTGGGAAGTCACACCATTAGCTTCAATGCCTCAGGGCAATTCAAGGTGACTGCTCTAAACAGGGCAGCTCCTCAGATCCAGCTCTTCCTTTGTCCTAGGTTATCCTGGCTGCTGTTTGGCTCACACCCCACAAGGCAGCATCTTGGGCAGCTGATATCAGAACCCAGTTCTCCCAGTCTGCATTATCTGCTATGTGTCTTCAGTTCTCATACTGCACATCCTCCCTTCCCACTGACCTTCCATTGCTGCTCTGACTTTCAGGAACCACAAGGGCTTTGCAATGGGATCCAGGACTTGAGGGACGACCTTACTGCTAAAGTCCAAGAGGATGAAAGGCTGCAGAGCCCTGGATGAGCTGCCTTGTCTTTGCCATTTCCACTGGGCCAAATATTTGCCTAAAAGGGCTCAATATTTGCCTAAAAGGGATTAATTAACACTGGACAACCCCACAGCGATTCCTCAGCAGCTCTGGAGCAGAGTTGGGGCATCTCTGTGGTGATTCAACACTAAAGGGCTGGGTCCAAAATGTGATTCTGCTAGGAAGATGCATGAACCTGTCCAGAATTTGAGATCCTGGGTGAGCTGGTTGTAACTCCAGTGGAGATATTCCAGGCTTAGCCCAGTGTCACTAGGGTGAGCCCTGGCTGGCAGCTTTTGAACCCAGTTCCATCCTGGTGTGCAGATGCTTCACCTTCTCATTTGGAGGGGGCTGAAGGACTTTTCAAACCTTTGATTCCTGCCTGGTGTAGTCACTCCAGGAGACATAAAAGTACAAAATCTCAGCATGGAGTAACTCTTATGCTTTATTTTCCTTCCCTTCCCACCACTCCAGTCCCCCCCCACCACCACCACTTGTCTTTTCTTCTCTCCCAGGACAGTTTTATAATTCTGGCCCGTGGCCAGAATGTCTGTCCCCATTAGGCTGAGCTGACTGGGAAACACCTGCAGCCCATTACAGCAGGAGGATAAAAAAAACACAACCCAGTTGTCATAGGTAAAGTAATGGCTGCTTATTCCTTTGTTTTACTGCACTAGAAGGATAGTTGAAAGGAGAAGTGAAACCCACATATCTTCACCATCACACCTGCCATTGACTGGACCCGACTGGAGACACCACGTCATATTTTTGTCTGATAAGTGACTCCCATAAATTATTGTCACTTCACACCAGCAAAGGTCCCAGTTTATTAAATATGATACACACTTGCTATATTTGAATAGTGTCCTGGGCACCTTTTTCTTCATGTATGTCTTTGTTATGAACTAAATAGGCTCTAAGAAGAAACTTCCCTCTGGGCAGGTTATAACTAGGCAGCCTGCTGATGCATCCCTCTAATATCCGAGCTGGTACTGGCTCAAAACCCTGCCAGATCCAGCAAAGCTTCTGTAACGGCAAGGCAAACGTGGTACAGGACAGGACACACACCAGTTCCACAGGCTGGTGCCTCAACCAGGAGAAGGTCTACACGTCCAAAAGACCGACCAGAGTACAGACAATGATGCTGGAGTGGCACTCGGGGTGTCACTGCGGCTCCCGGCTCTGCGGCGTGCAAAAGGACTTTTCACAGAATCACAGAATGATTGAGGCTGGAAAAAAACCTTCTGAGCCCATTCTGCCCAGACCAGAACCTAACATCACCACAGCACCCAGACCAGGGCACTAAGGGCGATAGCCAAGCTGGCCTTCAACACTTCCAGGGATGGGGACTCTACCATTGCCCTGGCCAGGCTCTGATCACCCTTTCCAGAGGAAAGGCTTCCTAACATCCAACTTAACCCTCCCCTGGCAGCTTCAGGCCCTGCCCTTTCATCCCATTGCTGGTTGCCTGTGAGAACTCAATCCTCAGTTGACTGCAACCTCCCCTCAGGGAGTTGTAGAGAGGGATAAGGTCCCCCTTGAGTCTGCTCTTCTCCGGGCTAAACACCCCCAGCTCCCTCAGCCTCTCCTCACCAGCCTTTCCCTCCAGTCCCTTCCCCAGCCTCATTGCTCCTCTGGACCCATGTCAGCCCCTCAATCTCTTTCTTGAAGTGAGGGGCCCAGAACTGCCCCCAGTACTCCCTAGTGCCCAATACAGGGGAAGAATGACACCCCTAGTACTGCTGGCCACACTACTGCTGATCCAAACCAGGATGCCAATAGCCTTTTGTGCCACCTAAATGACTCTATTAAACCCTTTACAATAAACACATGATCTAGGTACATGGTGAGAGAGTACATGGTATTTGCTCACCTAACAACCAGCTTCCAGAGCTCTGTCTTACCTCAGAGTAGCCAGCTGCACCTCTACAGGACCATCCATGTGGAGATGAGCTCTACACAGGATTACAGACTCTGGCTTCAAAAGCAGCGTTGGCACACAAGGATGGCTGTTACTCAGAGGTGGTGTTTGGTGTCTGCTAAGATGTTGACAATAAGAGATCAAAGCGTCCTCCAGATCCCCACTGCTTAGTAGCACCAAAACCAACACATACCTGGGCAGAAGGAAAGGCCACAGTCAGACCTCTTTGTAGAGACACCTCACGTCTCAGTGTAGAGGAATGCCAGAGCCAGAGAATCTGGGAGGACAGCTAGAGCACTAAATAATTTATCATGCTCTTGAACTCTGACAACAAAGTAGGCAGCTTAGCCACAGCTCCAAGTGCTCTGCTGCTGAAAGCCAACTCACTCTCCAAGGACTCGATGGTATTTCCATCCCAACAGCCCATTCAGTGAAAATGCCACAGTCAGGGTGTCAAGAGACCCAGAGCTCTGCCTGAAACTTTGCAGTGTTTTAATCAAACTTACTTGTCTAGCTGCAAGGCAGTTGAGACATTTACCCCAGCAGCAGCTGATGCTGTCAGTTCTGCATCAAGTGGAGACCAACCATTAAAATGTTATATAAAAATAAAAAGGAAAAGAAAAGAAATGAAATGGTGACCACAAGGGACTCTGCCAGATATCCCCACTGCTGTCCTGCAGCATGGAAACACAAGTCTGCTGTTGCACATAGGTCTGATTATTTGCATTTTTAATAATTCAAGAGTTTAATTAGTATCATGGCCTTAATCAGAGGCTGAAAATACAGCTGAAGTCATCAGAGCTTAATTAGAGTCTTTTTTAAAATACATATTCTGCACTCTGAAAAAGTCTCTGCTAACATGAAGGTCTGTCCTTAGCTGGATGTTCTGGGGTTCGGGTGAACTTTTACCTGTTGTTTCTGATTTCCTGTGTCATGGAATCACAGAAGGTCGGAAGTTGGAAGGGACCTGGAATGATCATCCCCTGCCAGAGCAGGATCCCCTAGATCAGGTCACGAAGCACCTCTCACAATAACTCCAAATCCCCAAACAGTACCAAGTCCAGTATGTCTGGCCAGAAGCTGCCCTATCGCTGATCCCCTGCAGCCCAAAGTGGCTGGTGAAGCTCAGGGGGTTTGGTGCTGCTTCTTTTCCCAGGTGCAAGGCAGGAATGTCCAGTCCAGAGGAACTATCACTAATTTGGGCTGAGGGAATGTGAAGCACTGGCAAGAGCCATCCATTTACTCTCTGGACAGGTTGATAGCATTGTACAGGACATCCTGGATGAACTTTCCCAAACAATATGTGATTTAGTGGTGGGGTTCATCACCACCCAACGCAGCGGAGGCCAAATCTATAAACAGGTTCAAAAAATGGATTAGCAAAATTCGTGGAAGATAGGTCACTCCCAGACAATTAAATATGCTAATCCGGATGCAACTTCCAGTTCAGGAAGTCAGTCGGCCTAATGCCCTTCCACCTCTGATTTACTCATGAAAAGGAAGCCAGAAAAATTCTCCCCATGCCAAAACCATCCCTTGGCTCCAAGCGTCAGCTCAGAACACAATAAATCCTGGTTTGGTTTTTTTTTTCCCCCTCTGGCAGGGGGAGGAGAAGAAGTTTTCTTTCAGTAATGATCTTACAACATGCTATTTATTTCCTTCTCTAGCTCCTGAACCTCTGCATAACCTCCCATCTCACTGTCCCCTCACAAATAAATTAGTGAAACCTACTGGAAGGTGATAGCAATCACAGACACCACTAAATTCCATTTAGCAACAAATCAGGAATCCAATCACTTAAGCACAGAGGAAAGGTCTGACTGGATCATACTAAAAAAAACCCCCAAATACTCTGTTGTTGAGAGCACTGGACCAAGGGAAGATGCTGGAAACTCAACATGGAAAAACAGAAGATGGTTTGGCCACACTGGAAGATTCTTGTAACCCCAGGACAGTTGCTGCTTGATTTATGCCCTGACTCATACCTCTGCAGATGCTAGTTGCTAGGTTCATAGATATATATATAATATTTTTATATATAAAATATAATTTTATATATAAAATTAGCACATATATATATACATAACTAGTATATAGCAAAAAACTATGTATAATAATTTTATGTACATAAACATACATTTATTTTTATATATACCTTTTAATAGATAAATTATATCTTTCTATGTATTATAGCTATAAATATTTGTAAAATAGGTATAATAAGTCCATTTCCTACTGCAGTGTTACCTATCCTCATCCCCACTGGGTCCTGCTATACTCTTGCAAACTCTTGGCCCAAAGAGCAGCTCAAGGCACAGGTTATCCACTCTCTGCTTGCTCACCTTCCTACCTGCCGTGAGCAGGTCTATCCATTGTCTGGTTTCTGAAGGTGTTTAGGGGGTTTGCTGGAGAGCAGAGGACAAGATGACAAATGAGCTCGCACACAGCACTGGAATGTGAGTGAGTCTCAGCTATTTTTAATTAAGAAGCGATGACAGCTGACTGAATTCCCTGACACCACAGTTAAAGGCTCCCTGACCCAGACATTATTGGACACACTCCTAAGACCAATATATATTGGTCCCGACGGTGCTTCTATTATTGTCCCCGCCGTCTCGACAGATGCAGGACTAACAAAATCTATGTCTATTATCAGCATGCAAATAGTGAGATAAAGGAGGGAATACTCATGAGCAGGAGGAGGCAGCAGGTGAGGGGAGGACAATGAAGGTCATTTCCAATGGATCGCTGAAAGGGCCAACGTTTGGTTCCAATAAATGTTAAAAAGGTTTGGATGAAGCTAACTGCCATTTTCATTTTTGCGTGGTTGAACCAGTGATAGATTGAGCATGAGAGAGGCAGAGAGACAGAAAGAACATTTCATGCTGTAAGGCAGATAAAAGGGGAGAGGCGAGGCAGTAGGATGCCTTGAACTGGCTTTTCTCAGCTCATAGATCACAGGGAGGGCTCAACTGAGAAACCTTTTCTTCTAATTCCCAGACCAGACAGCCAGGAAACCTGATCCTGGTCTCGACTTTGAAGGACAGGGATTCACCGGGTTTCCTATAAGGACTCTTTTATCAGAGATGAGAAGCCAGACAAGGTGTCCAGCTCCTACTGTCACAGCAGACCGGCAAGAAACTTCTCCAACAACAGAATGTCTTGGAAAGACATGAAGAGGAAGAGACCAACCACAAAAAACCAGTACAAAACCCACTCCTGTTCTCTGGGATTACACAGGAATTAACTGAGCCTCAGATCACTTTACCTTGAGCTCACTCAAGGCTTTAGTAGGATGGACAAAGAGAAGATTCCCTTCCACCCTTTCCAAAAGATCATGGAGGAAAGGGGGAAAAGTGCAGTGAATCGCATACAGACTTGGCACGAGCAAGACAAATACATTAAGGAACATCAGGAACTTTCCAGCATGGTTGCACGGTGGGAGGGGGATAGAGTTGCTTTCTGTTGTTGCTAAGTCAGTTCCCCCCATCCTTGCTCTCTCCCAGCCCAATCCTGGGGCTTTCTCTTCCCATTGGCTCACCGGCTGCATCGAACGATCATGACAGGTTTTCCTCCTCCTCACCCTATTGGCTTCTGCCTATGGCCTATTATCAGGGGAGAGCAAGTCAGACACGTAATCAATAGTTGGCGAGAAGGCGCGGGGCTGTGCGATGCGACATTTGCATTAAGTCTCTCGCCGCCCGTGTCTCTGCATTCAGATCAGAGCAGACCAGCCGCGCTGGCCACGCCGGCAGAGGTGAGCGGAGCCAGCAGAGCAGCGCTGCGGGGAGCTGTCAGCGCAGGCAGCTGCTGCACGCTCTGCTCCTGAACTTCAGGCCAAGCTCTACCTGGTGAGAAGCTCAGATCCCAGCCTTGTAGATGGCCATCAGCATCCTGCCTCAGCACCGGTCTGGAGCACTCCGCAAGCTTCCCTTGCAGAGGCGTCCCCAGCTCAGGTACTCGGCCAGGGCAGCTGGTTCTGAAAACAAGGGAAAGGTGTTCAGCAGGCGAGGGATCTACTCTCCTGCAGTGCCATAAGTGATGTCCTCTGCAGCAAGCTTTTAGAATGTTGCTTGGTCTGAGGGCACCTGGAGGTCTTCCAGGGCAGGCAAAGAGCACGGAAACACTCCACAAGGTCAAAGAAAGATTCCCTGGCTTGAAGCGGGACAGTCAACCACAGTCAGATGACCCAACAGTGGTGCCAGCCTTCAGCATCTCTGTCAGCTTGTCTCCCCTCCCCAGCAAAACCTTGTTACTGGAGAATTAAACACAGCAGCAATGGAACAGGACCCCAGTCCCACAAAAGACCAGTCAAGGTCTGGAACCAGATGTAGAGAAGAGGCAGATGAGTTGGAAGAGGTTTCCAACTAGAATTATAGACTCATTAAGGTTGGAAGAGACCTCCAAGATCATCCAATCCAACCATCGACCCAACCCCACCCTGCCCACTAAACTCTGTTCCCTAGAGCCACATCTACTCATTTTTTGAGCCACTCCAGGGATGGCAACTCCACCCCCTTCCCTGGGTAGCCTGTTCCAACCCCTGACCACTCTGTCAAGGAAGAAATTTTCCCTGATGTCCAATCTAAACTTCCCCTGGCTCAACTTGAGGCCGCTTTCTCCTATTTTATCGTTGGAGAGAGCTATGTACTTCAGATGACACCAAGCATCAACAGCTCATCACAGTAGAACACTTAGACATCGTCAATGACTTTAAAACAAAACAAAACTTACTTATCAGTGACGAAGACACTGGGCCACCAAGCTCAGGACCAGGTTAAGTGTGAGCAGCCACTCAACGGCCCTCAAGCCTTAAAGCTTTGCAGCTGAACTTGCCCAAGCCAAGCGGCTGATGAAATATCCCCAGGCACATCGGGCCACTGGGGAAATAGCAGCCCTTTGGCTATTTTCTTTCACCACACAGGTGAGTCAGCATCCGGACTACGGAAGAAAAACTGGTGTTTCCTTTTCTGTTCAGGGCTGTGAGTGACTGGCAGCAGAAGGAGCTCAGTCCAGTTTCTAGCCTGCTCCTAACAGACTTGTATAGAGACTACAAGAGGTCAGTGAACCCAGCAAAGCTATCCAGTGCATCGGGGCGCTCATCCATCGGATGTAGGCTGTCCCCTAAATCCTCAATCTTGCTAGCCCACACAGGCCACCTGCTTTATGTCCTTTCCATTACCCAGAGGTTGAGCTGGAAGAGTTAGAACTTCAACTGTTGTAAAATAATACAATTACGAGGGAAATTGTCTACGGAAATTTCCACAGCCAAACCTATTTGTTTATATCAGAGATGGTGGTGGTTGGACACAAAACACTGCATCAGTTTCCAAAAGCAACCCTAAGCGTCCGACCCGAATAGACCCATTTTTACAAAATCCAAGGGAACGGTTTCCTTCAAGAACTTCAAGGAGAAAAGAGAAGAAAAGGTGGTGCATGAAAGTCAGGTTGAAAACCCTGCTTGGCCTTAACACAGTAAAGACTTGAATTAAGTTTACAGTTACTTAAATGGCCTCACATATTTCGGTATCGCTCTCCAGTTCGTAGGAACTAAGTTTCATCCTGAGGCAGAACAGGAAGAACGTTCTGAGCTCTCAAAAAATGTTCATGACTTCGGACAAAAGCATTAGAGCCAGCTTCAAAACAAATCTGCTCCCTTTTTGATCTTATGTAATAGTCTAGATGTCTGTGTTTTGATTCCTCCCAATTGTGCACTCTAACTGGTACAGAGCCCCATGAAAGGAAATTAATGGACCGGAAGGGGACCTACACTTTTTTTTAATCTCTCTAAACCACGAGGCTCTTTTCCAGTTACCTTTCCAGAGGAGAAAAGCCTGACATTTAGCAACAACCAAGATGATAAAAATTACCTCAAATCAGAACTATCACGAGTTAAACCTGCTTGGGCCCCTCAAGAAGACAGAGGCTACAAACAAAGCCTTTTTGATCAATAAAAGCTTTTTGAATTAAACGAAGCTCTTGCAGGCTAATTTAAGAAGCAACCTACAACGGAAACTATGCAGTGACAGCCTGGGATCAAGCTTCTCCTCGCTCTTAGCACTGACAAAACATTTGTCTGGACCTACTAGATTTGCTGTAGATGGAAAAATAATTACAACCTTACCACAATCACATAGGAAATATCCAACAGAAAGGCAGAGCTGGGGTGTTAGAACCTGCGCTGCTCTGACTGCTGTGGTCACTTCATTTCTGACCGCTCCAGCACCCAGGGAGGAAGATGTTCTCCCTTACCTGGCAATACACTCAGTCTTCAATGATCACTCTGCCTTTCCTCAGCAACAAGGGCAAAGAGGGGGGACATGCTCTTCTCCACCTCCAGCACTCAGCAGCCATGATTTCAGGGTAACAGGAATAAGAAAGAAATGAATATAGAATCATAGAATGTACTGGATTAAAAGGGACCTTCAAATGGCATCTAATTCTACCCCCTTAAAGCAAGCAGGGCCAGCACTCACCACATCAGCTTGCCCAGAGCCCCAGCCAGACTGACCCTGAACGGCTTCAAGGACGGTACCTCCACCCCATCTGTAGGCAGCCTTTTCCAGGGATGCCCCACCCTGAGATCCAACAACTTCATCCTCCTGTCCAGCCTCACTCTGCCCTTTTCCAGCTTCAGACCATGACTCCTCATCCTGTCATTCCCTGCCCTTGGGAACAGCCTTCCCCAGCCTTCTGACAGCCCCTTTCAGGGGTTGGAAGGTCGCTAGATGGTCCCCCCAGAGCCTTCTCCTCTTGAAGCTGAAAAACCCCAAGTCTCTCAGCCTTCTTTGCTGGAGGCTCCAGAGCTGGCTGCAGGACTCCAGGTGAGGCCTCACCAGGGCAGAGCAGAGAGGCAGAATCCCCTCTCTTTATCAGCTGACCACAATTTTCTCGATGCAGCCCAGGACATTGTTGTCTAAGGACCTGATAGGACACCCCGAGCCTAAGCAAAGGAAAAATTATGCCTACAGCTGCATTTCTTCACCCCAGCTCTGCTTGTTATGATGCAACTGCTTCTGGTCCAAGGCTTAGACCTCAGGCTGCCATTCACCACCTTGCCTGGCATAGCTGACACAGACTAAGGAGCCAGAAACACATGAGAGCTGTTTCTGAGCCAACAGCCTGTGCTCACAGATTCCATTTTGTTTTCAGAACTGTAGTTTGGAAGATTTTCCTAACTCCCAGTGTATTTCTTCTCGGATTTGTCTCACCTTAAAAATGTCAGTCATTTCTCCTTTTTGCTATAGAGAGGAAACTCCTTTCCTTACACATTCCATATACAGGAACATAAATCTGAGGATGCAGACATCCTGGCACGTTGGATAACTGCCTGTGAGGGCACTCGAGTTCTGCTGCTGGTTTGTTCCCCAGCTCTGCTGCACTAAAACTGTTTCTCAACAACTTCACATCACTAATGAAAACCAAACCACAGCAACATAAGTTATTTCGCTGATGCCAAAGACTAGGAAAAGGTCTCCAAACTTTAATTTCATCTTTAAATAGTCCTGTGCAAAGGTACCTCAGTGTTACTAGTCCCATTTGGCTATTGAAGAGTGCACACAGGAGTGCTAAGAGCTGTCCCAGGCCATAAAATAAGCAGAAGATGACAACTGAACCCTAAATCCTCATCCAGAGCCTCTTGCTCTGTCCCAGTGGCCAATAGTCTTTCCTACAACTACTAAAAATATTGGGGTCTTCTGTGAAACAGCCTGGGATGCTGAATGTTGAGGTGAAAGCACCTGGGATGCTGAATGTTTAGGTGAAACAGCCTGGGATGCTGAATGTTGAGGTGAAACAGCCTGGGATGCTAAATGTTTAGGTGAAATGACCAATCCAGCATGGGACTCTAATACCCTCAACTTCCTGAACTCTCAGTACAACAAACAGCTCTAACAACTCGTTTCCCACAAATACACCTGTGTTGTAGTGGCAGATGAGGAACAACGCGTGCACAGACAGCAAGTTCTTTCTCTTCTAACTGTATGCACACACATACACACCCATTTATATAGGAAGTTGCACTCAGGTGAAGGTCAGGCTCTTCTCCCAGGCAACCAGCTCCAGAGTGAGAGGGCAGAGCCTGAAGCTGCCGGGGAGGGTTAGGTTGGATGTCAGGAAGCCCTTCCTCATGGAAAGGGTGATCAGAGCCTGGACTGGACTGCCCAGGGCAGTGGTGGAGTCCCCATCCCTGGAGGTGTTGAAGGACAGCCTGGCTGTGGCCCTTAATGCCCTGGTGTGGCTACTGTGGTGATGTTAGGTCCTGGTCTGGGCTGGATGGACTCAGAGGGCTTTTCCAGCCTCAATCACTCTGGGATTCTGTGATTTATGCACAAACATAAAATACATGCATATAGAAATGTAGATAGAGATACATATATATATATATAGAGAGAGAGAGAGAGAGAGATAAATACACACACAAATATATCAAAGCTATTGAAATGAGAAGGAACCTTCATGTAGGACTTGGCATGGTCTGCAAAAACGCTGATGACTCCCCTGCAGAGCTGTGGGAATCAACTGCACAGTACTCCAGGCACAGAAAATGCAAAGACCTATTTGGGGAAGAGCACAGAGAAAACACAGTCCCCCCAAGGATCCTTCTTCCCACCCATGACACCTATCACAGCTCATTGAAATTAACATCCCACATCTCCACTGGCCAAACCTTAATCCCCTTTCCTGAGCATGAGCCACCCCTCACTAGTGACTGGGTGCCACCACAACACCTGGCTACCTAACAATTACATGTTTTGTAATTGAAGTGCCACGAGGAGCTGGCTGGGTGCCGTTGGTCCTAATGCCAGTGCTCTCATGAATGTTGACTCCCACAGCAAAACAAGCTGAAAAACAAGCAGTAAACTAACAAGCTTCTGGCCTCATTTGTTTAGAGGGACAGATTGACAAACACAAGCATTTTTAAATTTCTTCTTCTGTTTTTTTTTTTTTGCTACAAACAGCTTTTTATAACTCCCAACCCAAAATAAACCCAGCCCCAGCTGCGGTGCCATGTTAAACAGTAATTACTCTATATAAGGCTGACCAAATGGGAATATTTGTGGGCCAGTGGAATGAAATTATTTTAGGACTTACACAAACTCACTGTGGGAGTGGTGAGCCTGGCTGTGGGGACTGTGGCTTACCTAAGAAACAAGCGGCCACTGGAAGGGGGTTTTTTATCCCTCCTCCTTCATCTTCCAAACCTCCACTAAACCTCACAAGGTGACACTAAATGACTTTCCCAAGGTTCTGCTCAAGGGAAAAGGGTAAATATCAAGAAGTAGAGGTGAGATTTGTTTGCTTCTGCACAAAGGAGGCTTCACTCTGGCACTTGAGATTCTACCTGTTGTGCCTGCTAAAGCACAGCCCCCACCAGCGCTGGACCCAGCGACGAGATTGAGAGACCTCCATCTCTGCTCTGCCCTAGAGAGGCCTCCTCTAGAATACTGTGTCCAGTTCTGGGTTCCCCAGTTCAAGAGGGACAGAGATCTGATTGGGAGAGTCCAATGGAAGGCTATGAGGATAAGTAGGGGAGTGGAGCACCTGCCTTATGAGGAGAGATTGAGAGATCTGGGACTTTCCACCTTGGAGAGGAGGTTGCAAGGGGAGTTAATCACTGTCTATAAATCCATGAGAGCTGGGTGCCAAGAAGAAAGAGGCAGTCTCTCTTCGCCTGTGCCCTGTGACAGGACAAGGGGCAATGGGTGCCAGTTGGAGCACATGAAGTTCCACCTCCACATGAAGAAAAACTTCTTTACTCTAAGGGTTAGAGAGCACTGGAACAGGCTGCCAGGGAGGTTGTGGAGTCTACTCTAGAGACTTTTAAGACCCCTCTGGATGAGTTTCTGTGTGACCTGTCTTAGATTCTATGATCCTGCTCAAGCAAGGGGGTTGGACTGGACCTCTGAGGGTCCCTTCCAAGCCTTAATGATCTGTGTATATGGCAGAGCAGAAGGAAGCCAAGCAAGACCCTTGTAACAGTCCAGCCTCGTCTCTAGCTCTCAGAAACCATTCAGATTGCTTCACCAAGAGCTGCTGTGCAACATCAGCCCCTGAAATGTCCATCACCAGGATTTTCCTGGCTAGGGCTGTCACTAGCACCACTCTCCCAAGCCTGCAAAGATGGTTCCTTGCCAAACTGATGCCACAGAGCCAAACACTTCATGAAGGCTGGCCTTGTGGTAAGGTGGACAATTTTGTTTGACCTTTGCTAAATTACATCAACACTCACTGCAGAGTAATTTCTCATCCTGTCTACACTAACGATGGGCTTGCACTCATAGAATGGCCTGGGTTGGAAGGGACCTCCAATGATCATCTAGTCCAACGCCCCTGCAGTGAGCTGGGACATTTCAGGTTGCCCAGAGCCTTGTCCATCCTCACCCTGAATACCTCCAGGGATGAGGCCTCAACTACCTCCCTGAGCAACTTGTTCCAGTGTTCAACCCCCATCCTGCTAAAGAACTTCTTCCTACCATCCAATTTAAATCTACCCTTTCTCTAATTTGAAACCACTCCTGATCTTTCTGCAGTGTTTGGGACTACTGAACGTGTGCTCAGAGGAAGCGCCCGCGAACTCAACCTCCCTCATCCTCACCAATCCTCAGTTCCTCGCTGCTAAGTGCCTGATTTTGAAGCGGGTGAGGCAGAGGAAGGAACACAAATCCTCTAACCTGGGCTGTGTCCTGCCTTGTAGGAGGGTGGGGATCTCTGCAGGGAATCCTAGAAGAGGCTGACAGAGCTCCAGAGTGGCAACGCTCAGCTCGACAAACCTGCACGAATTAGTGACGTGCCAACCTGGTGCAAGTGGCACTTCTCCAGCTTCCAAAATATCCCCCCTCCTTCTGTCACAGTAAAATGCAGCAAAAACAGAAAGTGGTTTAGCAAGCAGGAACACGGCAATTCAAAATAGAACCAGAGAGGATTAAAGCAAATACCCAGGCTGTTCTAGCCTGTGTTTACGGCACAAATATTGTACCAATTCCTGTTATTTTTCGGGGGGTCCTTCCTGTGTTGTAACCTTCTCTCTGGGTTGAACTCAGCCCGTGCAACATCTGACTCATGGGACTGCAGCTCCCCGGGCAAGAGCTGCAGGTTTTGCAGATGCTGAAGTCTGACAACCCATCCCACAGCCTCAGAGCCCACTGCAGTGCCCTGCATCTGGGCTTGAGCGGGAGGAAGAAAACGGCGGCATCTGCCAAACACTCCGTGTTCATCCTTAATTAAGGGCTTCAAAAATAAGTCCATTTTCTGAGCAGGATGGTGGGTGGAAAAATAAAATAAAGCTCATTTTTAATGATGGCAGTGAAAGTCAAGTCCATTTTCTAGTTAACATGCACCCCTGAACTCAGGATTTTCAAGTTAAAAACGTGTTGCTATGGAACTTGTTTAATGCGCAGCACCAGGTGCTGACAGTGGCCAAAGCAACCCCATGAAAGGCTGAGGGGAGACCTCATCACCCTCTACAACTACCTGAAGGGACACTGTAGAGAGGTGAGTGCTGGTCTCTTCTCACAGGTCATTAGTGACAGAACAAGAGGGACTGGCCTCAAGCTGCTCCAGGAGAGGGTTATGCTGGACAGTAGGTTGAGTCCCCATCCCTTGAGGTGTTTAAAGATGTGGTGCTGAGAGATCTGGTCTGGTGGCGACCTTGGTAGAGTTGGGTAATTTGTTGGACTTGATGATCTCAGGGATCTTTTCCAACCTGAATGATTCTATGGTTCTGCAATTATTCAACACTAAGTCCATCCCGCTGTTCTTCGTTCTCTTTCAATGACCCGCACAAGTGCCAACACCACACTGATACTCAGGGTCACAGTGATGCCATGTGAAATCCACCCATATGATCCATTGTGGCTGCATCAAACCACAAGATGTAGTGGGAGGTAATTCCAATGAATAAACAGTCACAGAACAGCAAGGAAGAAAGAGAAAAAAAGGACACCAGTGCAGAAGCATCGGACTCGTGTAAAGCACCAGAGCCTTATTTTTGTGCAAACAGAACAACAGGCCATAAAGCTTCTGAACTACCAATGGAAGTCACAACCAGTAAGGTTGGGAGCAGAAAATTAATCACTTCAGCTGGCCAGGTGCTGAACATCTCACCTATAGGCAGCTCCTCCTGATGCTTTTTGCCACTGGGAAGAAGAAATCTTGAGCTGGGAGAGCACTTTCTGTTGTGTGGTTCACAGCATGGACTCCACCAGCATTGGTAGATCCTGAAAGAGAAGGAAACTCACACTCAGTAGTGGAATTAGATGGGATCTCCATGTTTTACTGAGTCACTGTCTGGAGAGCCCAGCTCAGCTCACGTGCTGGAAGTTTGATATACAGCAAATAAATCCAGTGAATGTAGGCCTGGAGATCCCAGGTGTCTCAGTGCACTGGGAAGTCAGGAGAGTCCAGCTGCCCGCAGTGGACACGGCTGTCAGTGTGAGTTAACCACGAGGCAGATCCTCTTGCTGAAACAGCGCCCATGGCCAGAGCAGGCTGCACAGCCTTGTCCCGTGACTGTCTACTGCAATCAGCAGTGGTACCTGGGCACAAGCTCAAGGTACTTGTCGACCCTTAAGCATACACCTTCCCTGCAGAGAAGTGGAGATTCCTCACACAGGAGCTGTGAGCCCTCAACACAAAGCTAGGCCGACTATTAGGAGAGCTGGACTTCCATCTTGGGAGCCCTAATCCACTCTCATGATGCTTCATGTCCACATTTCTACTTCCATTGTCTAAGAGCAGACTCGCATGAATATCATCCTTAGTCTCTTCTTCTAAGGCACTGGAACAGGCTGTCCAGGGAGGGCGTTGAGTCCCCATCCCTTGAGGTGTTTAAAGATGGTTTAGATGTGGTGCTGAGAGATCTGGTCTGGTGGCAACCATGGTAGAGTTGGGTTATTTGTTGGACTTGATGATCTCCAGGGTCCTTTCCAACCTGAATGATTCTATGGTTCTGTGATTCTATATGAATCTGCAACCTTCTTTTAAGCCCCATCAAAATACACATAACACAGACATTGCAAGATAATGAAAGAGAACTGTGGAAAATAAACTACCTACCCTTTGTTCCATTGGGTTGCTTTATGAACACTGTGCTGGGGTTTGTTCCTTCTCTCTCAGCCTCTTGCTGATGCTCAGCAACCTGGGACAAAACAAACTTGAATTAATCTCAAACATTCCATCTACTTCATCACCAACACTCCCTGAAGAGGGCTGAATCTCTTCCATAGAGACCCTATGCTGTGAACCCAAACAACAGGGCAAACAGAACCACCACAAGTGACAGCAGTTACGGCCCTGGGCTGTATCCTGAATGAAAATGTAAGAAATAAGTAATAATAACAGCAGCAGCAAGAACAAAATCTGAGTTCTGCAGAAGTTACTTAACTTCCCAAGCCCAAAACATCCATTGCAGATGTTCAATTGGAGAGGTGTGTGCGCATGGGGCTCTGTACAAATATCCAGCAGCCATAGAATCACAGAACATTGGGATTGGAAAGGACCTCAAAAGATCATCTAGTTCAATCTCCCTGCCAGAGCAGGATCTCCTAGACCAAGTTGCACAGGAACATATCCAGGTGGGTTTTAAATGTCTCCAGAGAAGGAGACTCCACTTTCTACAATAACTGAGCCAGGTAGGATCACTGACACTACCCTTAACTTTACTGAGACACAAGGGTGGAGAGGATTGTCTAAAATGAATACGTAGCAATGAGGACTCCAAACCATACTCCTATCTCTGAGTCTATGTAGGGTTTTGTTTCAGTTAAAAACCAAATATCTGTGGCACAGGTCGACTCCAAGCCAAGTGAAGTTTGAAGGCTTAAGCCAGCAAACAAAGAAGGGACTTGAGCTCGTACCCCAGGTTCACAGCTAATGAAGCATTTATGTTACATGAAAAATGTGACTTAGCTTAATTATCCGTTTTTAACTACCAACTGAAGTGAAAACATTAATTCATGCAAATCAGTGTTCCCTAAACAATAATTTTCCTCTAGAACATTATATTTTTTTAAAAAAACTCATAAACTCTTATCTAGCAAGAGGAATTTACAGGATTCTATCGGCAGACTTCGGCAATTAGCTCTGTGAAATGTTTTCCTTGAGCGTACGGAAGGTTAACGTTACACGGTGAAACATGAAGTGTGTGCTACAGCGACTGAAAACCTCTCTTTGAACGATGATTATCTTTCAGAAAAAGCTGGGACAAGGGCCAGGTTACCAAAATGAATTCAAGCCAGCTAGTAGAGTTCTACTTGTACGTCCAAAGGCCTCGGTTATTTCACGCGAGCATCCCCTTTCAGAGCATCTTCAGGGGGGTTCAACTGTGATTGTTTGTATGAAATACCCACAGACTGTGTTTTCCTGAGAACATGGCCAGAAAAATCTAGTCTGAGGAACAAACACACAAGCAAATAGGAAATGGGTGCAAAGAAAAACACAGGAGGAGGGAATGGACAGCAGATGAACCAGGCAGACAACAGCAGGAGATGGCTTAGAGTACTTCAGATGCTGCTGAAGGTAAGAATAGGGTTGGAGAGGCTACCTCTCTTCCACCTGCTAGTCCAGAACAAACTCATGAGAGTCATAGAGGTCTGTAGAAAAAGAGTATTTTGGGTGGAGATTGTAAAAGACTGTTGCAAGTCGCTGAAGCAGTCCTTCCCCTCAGAACACAGCTAACACCTTGAAATAGAATCTCGTGTTTCCCACTCAAGCTCTGAAAACCCCTAAGAGTGGGGATTCCCATAGCCTTGCTGGACATCTGCTCCAATGCTGCACCAGTCTCCCAGGTTTGGGTTTCACCTCCCTGCCTTACAGCCAGTAAGAATTTCCCTTTTGCAGCTAATGTGGAACTTTCTCCCCTAGCCCCCAGTTTTTTTAAAGAAGGCTTCATTCAGCTCTTTCTCTCCATCAGATGGTTCAGAAGAGGTGCTCTGTATTACACCATCTTTGTGGGTCTTCCCACTCTGATCCTGACCCACAAGCTGCCAACACCCACTGCTACTCCTCTGCACAAGACACAAAACTCTCCTCATTTTCCCTCTTTGTCAGAGATCTGGATCCACCCATCCATCCCAACCCTCCAGTCACACGAACTATGAGCTACTTGAACACTCCAGGTTGAACACTTGTCCAGCTATGAACTCTTGAACGCTCCAGTCACAGGAACTATTCCACCATGCCTGCTATTCCAGCAGACCCTTAGTACTAATTATGACCTAAGATACTAATTAAGTAACATTACTCTTCCACACCCAAGGTGAAGCAAGACCATATGAGAGGGCAAACTGCCCGGCATCAAGTGTTGCCCAGGGAGGTTGTGGCTGCTCCATCTCTGGAAGTGTCCAAGGCCAGCTCTGGGCAGTCTGGTCTGGTTAGAGGTGTCACTGCCCTTAGCAGGGGGTTGGGACTGGATGCTCTCCGAGGTCCCTTCCAAACCTCAACCATTCTATGAAAAGCAGTGAACCCCACTGCTTTCAATGCAGCACTGCCAACATGCATCAGTTGACGATGTGACCTATATAATGAGAACTAGCTTGAAGCAGCTAAGGAGTAGAACCTCGATTTGTTCCAATAACACTACATTTAACGCCGTCACTGATATTTTACATGCCAGCCCGCACGCTCAGGAGACAGACACATTTGGATCCTCTCAGCTGGGAATCGTGTTCTTACAACGCTCCTCGATGATGCACATACTGTCTCTATTTGTGTTCACCCTTTCTCATGGCGTGATGCCCACAAAACAAGCTGATTAGCACTTGCCCTGGGCTATCACGGCAAGGCAATGGTATGTTTAGATCGGCAAACTGCGTAACAATATAAATGTCATCTATTCTACAAAGCTACAAAGAGCTTTGGCACTCTTTGCATCTTGTGCTTCATCGCAAGAACTGTGCCAAAAAGAAACTCAAAGACTAGCAAAAGAAAGACAGGCCTAGGATTTGCCAGACCTCCCGGTTGCCAAAACACGCTGTAGAGCAGTGGGTGCCTCATTATAATCCCCACGGACGCGCTACCAGGTGTCGGGTTGTATGTAATGTGGCCACCGCTGGGACAGACATATATGGCCAGTTCTGAGCCCCGCCAGGCTCAGAAGCAGCAAGCGAACCGCAGCGTGCCTGGCACGGCTCGAGTCATCATCTGTACTCTTGCCCAGAAGAGATGGCTTCCAGCCGAAGGAGAATAGTCCTGGGTGGTCACTAGCTGGTTGTGCAATGTCTTTGCTGACGGGGTGAGCTGTAGCAATACCTAGGAGATACAATGGGCTGAGGACACAGCATTTGGGACCCTGGCTGGAGAGCACGCCAGGCTTCAAGTGGCCTGGCACTCATTAGCATTTGATTGTTACTGGAGACCTATATGACATGAAATGATGGTCGCACTCCAGTTCCTGGTGAGTGAATGTCAGCACCATTATCACTAGGAGCATCCATCTTAGTGGTCTTCCCAGCAAAGCCAAGGGCTGAATGGGAAGAAAGGCTGATCTATGTCTCATTGTCAGTAGAGGGGGCTTCCCAGGACAGGGCTGTGGTGAACGAGAAGAGTTTGGAATTGCTGTCTGTACAAGTCCCACTGAATTCTTTAGCAGATGGGACAGGATCACAGAATCTTGTTGGTTGGAAGAGATCTTCTAACATCATCAAGTCCAACCTACAAACCAGCGCTGTCAGGTCACACAGAGCAAGAAAGCTGCATCAAAAGGGAGATGCATCAAAAGATGCTGCCAGACGAAGGTGGGAGAGACAACTCTGCAGACAGGCAGCAAAAGCTCATGGCATGATGAGCCAGGAGAAGAGCACAACTAAGGGCAACTAAGCTGGTGAAGGGCTTGGAGAATAAAGCTTATGAGGAAAGACTGAAAGAGCTGGGGCTCTTTATTTTGAAGAAGAGAAGGCTGAAAGAAGACCTCCTCACTCTCTGCAACTATCTGAAAGGATGTTGTGAAGAGGTTGGTGCTGGTCTCTTCTCAGAAGTGATTAGTGATAGAACAAGAGGGAATGGCTTCAAGTTACAACAGGGTAGGTTTAGACTTGATATTAGGAAGAATTTTTTCACAGAAAGGGTGGTCAGGCACTGGAATGGGCTTCCCAGGGAGGTGGTTGAGTCGCCACCCCTGGATGTGTTTAGAGGTCGTTTGGATGAGGTGTTGAGGGATGTGGTTTAGGGGTGAACTTGTAAGGTAGGGTAGCTGGTTGGACTCAATGATCTCATCAGGCCAGGTTGCCCAGAGCCCCATCCAACCTGGCCTTGAGCACTGACAAGGACAGAGCAGCCACAACCTTCCTGGGCAACCTGTTCCAGGGCCTCAGCAACCTCACTGTAAAGAATTTTCTCCTAAAATCTAATCTAAATCTCCCTATTTCTAGCTCAAAGCCATTTCCCTTTGTTCTATCACCACAAACTCTTGTAAAAAGTTCTTCCTCAGCTCCCTTATAGGGCCCCTTCAGGTCTGGAAACTGCTATAAGATCACCCTGGCACCTCCTCTTCTCCAGATTGAACAGCCTCAACTATCTCAGCCTGTCGCCATAAGCAGAAAGGCTCCAGCCCTCTGATGATCCCCGTGGCCTCCTCTGGATCTGCTCCAACAGTTCCACATCCTCCTTGCGTTGGGGGCTCCAGGTGGGGTCTTAGAAGAGCTCAGTGGGGGGAAGTCACTATTAATGACTATTCATTGCTTTATCACAGACTTATCTTCGCTACAAACACAAAAACCACTGGAACTAACTGGCCCAACATGTGCACAGTTCCCTTCTCCAAGACATCACCCTTCACTGTGCTGCCTGACCTCACTGCATTTCCATTAGACAAGTCTTTGGTCAGTGGTAGAACCAGAGCACAGGCGTAAGACTACAGAGCGACTCTCCTAAGGAGATTATGCAACGTGTCACTTAGCATTAAATTTCTGTTGGAAAAGGGAAGGTTTTTATTCTTACTTATGCTAATGAAGGTCAGCAAAGATACTTCATATTTCTAGTATTGCCGCGGAGCCCTTGACTTCACGAGGATCCTTAGTCATGCCCTTCTGCTTCCGCACATCCCTCATCAATTCATATTTACAAAACTTTATGGTAACTTATTTCTGAAAATAGAAAGCAGCCTGAAACGCTTTTGTTTGGTTAGCAGCACCCAGATGCATTAAACTTCCATTACATAAGAGGATTTGTGCTTTATGATAAAAGTTTTCAGCAGATATTAAAAGATTATGAAATATGCTCGTGAAAAAAAACCCCAACATATATGTTGGAACATATCCATCAATATTTCAGCATAAACTCTTGAAGCACTAGAATGACACGGTGCTGTTATCCTTCCCACTGTATAGCTCCTAGCGCTGATCTTTACGTTTGGCAGAACAAATGGTTTAATACTTTGTAAATGAATGTTAATTAACATGTTGGGGAAAAATCTGTCATAATTGACAAATGAAACTCATGCAACTTGTGCCTTTGTTTAAGGAGTCTCCGCTGCTCTGATGGTATCAAGCATCAGTAGCCTCTAATCACAGAACATTAGGGATTGGAAGGGACCTTGAAAGAACATCCAGTCTAATCCCCCTGACACAGCAGGATTCCCTAGATCCAGTCACACAGGAACATGGCCAGGCTGGTTTTAAATGTCTTCAGAGAAGGAGACTCCACAACCCCCTGGGCAGGCCCTTCCAGTGCTCCGTTACCCTCACTGGGAGGCCACATGGGCACGTTGCTGGCTCATGGTCATCCTGCTGCACACCAGGACCCCCAGGTCCCTTTCTCCTACGCTGCTCTCCAAACGCAACACCCTGGCCAAAAGAAACCTTTACTCAGAGTCCAATTCTTTCTGATTATTGACTGAATATTGGACTGGACTCCCACAGCAAGCGGTGCCACAATGGATGTGAAACGTTCAACAGTCAGTAGTAGTTAAGATGAGCTGGACAACGGGAGTGCGACTCCGAGACACCGTTACGTAAAAGGGCTTGGATCTCTCCCAAGGGTTTTGTTTTCTTTAAGGCAAAACAAGTAGGGATAATTCTGTTCATAAGTCAGGCAGTCAATTTTTTATCGGGTTTCTTTTCCCTTACATCCAGCCTTTGCAGAACTAGTTTCCAGTTGCCTATCGACTGATCTACCCATTTTCCAAAGCGTTTGTTGAGTCCATGTGGGGTTTGATCCCATACCGTGCCAATGTGCGGCCCGTGTATATTTAGGGCAGGTTTTGCAATGGTAATAAGAAGAACCCAAACAAAGGCTGCCATTGACACAGCCCTGGTTTGGATCAGGCCCACTGTGAATCTGAAGATGGAATGAGAAGCAGGATGGCTATTCCCTTCCAGTAAATATGCAAAGTTCTCTTCTCCCATACAATGGAAACACTTTGACACTGATGTAGATCATGGGCCATGGATAATCAGCCTGCTATTCACTTCCCCAGCTTTGCGGAAGCGCAATCAGGAAAGCATTATGAAGAAAAACCTGCCCTGCAGGGACAGACTTGCCTTAATAATGTTTATGACTTGTCCATATTGTATTTATGTCTGGAAGTTGATTTCTTGGATTTTCTCACCCTGCCCCCACTCTCAGCCCCACAGACAGTTTGCAAGCTGAACCCCCCACCAGCATAACCGGGGCAAGTACCAGGGACTGATGGACAGGACTCTCCTGTCTACCCAAGATCATATCCAGAATTAATGCCTGATTGTATCTAACACACAGGTCAAAGCTCACCCTTTCCTGAAGCGACTGGTCCAAAAGCTAGCCCATTCCTCACAGATTAACAGATCTGGACTGAAAGGGCAACACTTAACCCTGGCCAGCTTCTGGCCTCCTGTCACACTCATCTTGAAAACAGCCCACAAGCAGCAATCGTAAAAGAAAACGACGGAGGACTTGCCCAGGATCTGCCAGCCTCTCCATTTTCATTGAGAAATGTGTCGCCAATGGTGGGTCTTTTAAAGCCATCAATCTTGGCCACCCAAATCGATCAGGGCAAACAAATCCCAGAGAGGATCCAGCCCTGCAGAGCAACTGCAGAAAGAGGTGATGCACAAACCCATTACTCTGCTGCAGACTGCCCAATGTTCTGATGCTCTCAAGCTCCACTCAACACTGAAGTTGAGTTTGGCTTGGGTGGCAGTGAAAGGTCTGTGCTGAAGTGAAATTCCCAGGGAAGAAGACATAGAGGATATGTGGGATACATGGGAATTTCTCAGGCTTTTCATTGTGTTTCAGTGTTGTCAAAGTGATTTGGCTATAAGGACTTCGTAAGTGCTGCTGTAAGATATGAAGATTGCCAGGTACCACCTAATCCTGGGGGTGCCTGTTTGCTCAGGTCCAAAGCTGCCTGGACCCAGGGATGGCTCAAGCCATCAGACACCAAACCTTTCAGACACATCCCATATCCAAAGGGGTACTGGCCTCATCTGGATCTGCAAGCAATCAGCACCCCTGAGAACACAGACCACTGTGACACAAATACCCCAAAAGGAGAACAAAGCCATCTACTACCTGCTGGGACCCAGCCCAAGCTGCAGCATGGAGCATGTTTCATAGACTCATAGAATCACCCTGGTTGAAAGTGACCTCCAAAGAGCATCTAAATGCCACCCCCCTGCAGTGAGCAGGGACATCGTCAACTACATCAGGTTGCCCAGAACCTTGTCCAGCCTCACCTTGAACATCTCCAGGGACAGGGCCTCAGCTACCTTCCTGGACAACCTGTTCAACCCCTATCATGTTTGGGCTCCCCAAACCCCAGACTGCTCTGTGGCTGCTTCCAAGCCCCACAGCAGGTGCCTGCTTGCACATAAATGCTGCAGAGTAGCTGCAAATCTGGTCTGAATAGGCTGAGAGGCACCGAACTGCTCTGAACAGAGCTGCAGAGGTCAAAAGCAAAATGAGAGACGCCTTTTGTTCACGGCCTTGGGGCACTCCCTGGCTTTTGCAAGGAGATGGAGCAGCGGGAGTCACTTGCAATGGGTCTGCTGACCTCTCCCTGGCACCACGAATGCACAAGCAACCACAGGCAGGTGGAAGGGAGCATCGACAGCTCCTGTGCCCCACAGCTGCACCCGGCTTTAATCTTTGTTCCGCTTTCCAACACTAAGGATCTTCTAAGAGACGTAAAACAAACAAGTCAGTCATGTTGCCATTCTCCCGCGCTCTGCTCCGCACCTGTATTTGTCTGCCAGAAAAGCCTCCAAAAGCCCCAAGATTTCTTTTCTATTTACCTCTTTTATCTTTGCTTATTTTCCACGAAGCAAAGTAACCCAACCTGGGGTTAGTTATAAACCAAACCAGCAACAAACAAACAACAACCCCCCCGCCGCCACCCCAGCCCCTCTTGAATTCCTCCTCTTCATTACAAATGGATTGTCAATGTGTTAAATAAGTCAGTGAAAATGGAAATCCAAAAATAAATAGCCATCCTGCTGTTGCTATGGCAATTCCCATTTTTTACCTGGCCGGAGATTTTTCTGTTTCACAGTTTGCGATCGCTGAAAAAGGAGGGTCACAGTTTGGATTCGGGATTTTATTTATGACATCCTGGCACATCGCACCACCTACCCCCAGCAGAATCCAAATACTAGTCAAAAAAAAAAGGGGGGGGGAAGGTGGAAGGATTATTTTTGGTGACTCTTTAGCAAACGAGGGAAGATCAAAGAGAGGAGCTGGTTTTCTTTCCAGACGGGAGAGACAAGAGCCACACGCTATCGACAACAGTGCGGCTTAGAACACCTACCTGGCCCCAGAAGGACAGAGGGCACAAAGTGTTTCAGGAGGATCTCAAAGGCTTTAAGGTGCCCCTGCCGTGTGCAAAGGGAGGTTTCTACAGAATGACAGCAACTGGGCTGAAAAACGTCTTTTGGCTGACTGGTGACAAGCAACATCTCAGCCGCAAGAAAGCGTTCTGCAACTTGCGGCATCGTCGTGGGAGACTGAAGGAACTAACAGGCAGGACTGCAAAGTCAAGGCGCCTCCTACCTCCTAAAACGGGATAAACTGACCCAGTTGCCTCAAAGGTTGTGATTAAAGAAGCCCCACTGAAGAATCGAGGCCACCTGTTAAATTGAATTAACTTCTGGGTGATATCTGCATTGTGGTGGAAGTCATAGAATCATGAAGGTGGGAAAAGACCTTCAAGATCATCAAGTCCAACAGTCTCCTCTACAACCCCCAACCACTAACCCATCTCCTCAAACACCCTGGCTGCCTGGTTGTTGAGCCCCTCCAGGGATGGTCCCTCCATCCCCTCCCTGGGCAGCCTGTTCCAAGGGCTCTCCACTCCTTCTGGGAAGAAGCTTTTCCTAAGATAAAACCTGAACCTCCCTTGGGAAGAAACACTCTTGTCCTCTGGAATAGTCAGTAGCACAGAAGAGAGAGGAAAGAGCCATCAGAAGCTGGTGTCACCCGGAAATTCCTTGCCTGGACTGGAAAAGTCACATAAAGCTCTTTTACTTCATTTCACCTGCTGTCAATAGTCTACTCAGCAGCAACTTGTGTGGAGCCTGGTGGGTGGATTCACTGTGAACAGGTCAGCTCAGAGAACACCTTCATCACTGGGCTGGCTCACCTCTGCAAGGAAACCTTTTCTTCACCCCAAGAGGCAACCAAAGAAAAAGTCTAAATCTCCAAAAAGCTCTGAAATTCAAAAAGCAGCTAAAAATTAAAACCAAAAATACCCACAATCTCCCGAGAACAGTGTCCCTGGGCTCTGTTTCCACTGGTCAGTTTCTTTCTAAACGCTGACAGGAATAGGCTGAATTTTCAAAACAACTCATGTTCTTGACCAAAATATTTTCCTTTAGTTTGAAACTTCAGTTGGAAACTGGTTTCTGAGAAAACATTTTGAATCCGGAGGGGGATAGGGAGGAAGCAGCCCAAAACCCAAACCGCTTCTTGGGGGGAAAAAGCCTCCGTAAACCAGAATTTTCCACCCAAAAAATTACCTGGTCGTGAGTTGCATTGGAGGGAATGAACGAATCCCAGGGAGATAAAAGGGGAATTCCTCTCCAAATCAGGCAGCACATAAATTCCAGTGATAAATCACACATTTCAGCAACAGTCAATGTTGGATAATAATTTGGAAAGGATTTCGGGGAACCACCCCAAACAGACCTGGCCGTGTTAAGATATCTTTAGATACATTAAAACATATATTTACATAAATATAGAATTTATACATATACACACAAATATGTATACACACACAAATATAAAATATCTACTGATATTTAACTACTTTATATTTACTTATCTATATATAAGTGTACTATATTTCAATAATATAACTATATAATGTTTATCAATATTACACTATTTCTATATTTATATATAAGTGTAATATACTTCTATAATATAAAGTATCTTATATTTACATAAAATATATAAATGTATTTAAAATACAATTTTATTTCTTTAAATATATATTTTTTAGATATTTTATATTCTTAATGTATAGAAAACTCTGTAACTTTGCACAGTTAGTAAGTTCTGTAAGTTAGTCAGTTAATGTGTATATTTTCATATATGTTAATAAATTAGATTTTTTAAT
This sequence comes from Rhinopomastus cyanomelas, assembly GCA_013400115.1. Classification (NCBI taxonomy): domain Eukaryota; kingdom Metazoa; phylum Chordata; class Aves; order Bucerotiformes; family Rhinopomastidae; genus Rhinopomastus; species Rhinopomastus cyanomelas. The sequence goes on from VXBP01008528.1 coordinate 274,675, forward strand.
GTATAAATATAGTAAATATAGATAAGCTAATTTAGTAAGTTAACAAGTTATAGATCTATTTATATACATAAAAATATCACAGAACCACAGAGTTATTGAGGCTGGCAAAGCCCTCTGAGCTCAGCCAGCTCAGACCAGGATGGCAGACACACCAGCCAGGTGTCCTTCAACACCTCCAGGAATGGCAACTCCACCACTGGCCTGGGCAGTCCACTCGAGGCTCTGATCACCCTTTCCATGAGGAAGGGCTTCCTACCACCCAACCTAACCCTTCCCTGGCAGCTTCAGGTGCTGCCCTCATGTCCTGGTGCTGGTTGCCTGGGACAAGAGCCTGATCCCCACCTGACTACAACCTCCCTTCAGGGAGTTGGAGAGAGGGAGAAGGTCCCCCCTGAGTCTCTTCTCCTCCAGGCTAAACACCTCCAGCTCCCTCAGCCTCTCCCCATCAGCCTTTCTCTCCAGTCCCTTCCCCATCCTTGTTGCTCCTCTGGACCTGCTCCAGCCCCTCCATCTCTTTCTTGAAGTGAGGGGCCAGCACTGCCCCCAGTACTAGAGGGGGAGGCCTCCCCAGTGCCCAGTACAGGAAGACTCTGCACAATTAATGCTATATAAGTTACACATNTTAAAACATATATTTACATAAATATAGAATTTATACATATACACACAAATATGTATACACACACAAATATAAAATATCTACTGATATTTAACTACTTTATATTTACTTATCTATATATAAGTGTACTATATTTCAATAATATAACTATATAATGTTTATCAATATTACACTATTTCTATATTTATATATAAGTGTAATATACTTCTATAATATAAAGTATCTTATATTTACATAAAATATATAAATGTATT
>VXBP01008528.1:278746-303432 GCA_013400115.1 Rhinopomastus cyanomelas
CCTTTCTCTCCAGTCCCTTCCCCATCCTTGTTGCTCCTCTGGACCTGCTCCAGCCCCTCCATCTCTTTCTTGAAGTGAGGGGCCAGCACTGCCCCCAGTACTAGAGGGGGAGGCCTCCCCAGTGCCCAGTACAGGAAGACTCTGCACAATTAATGCTATATAAGTTACACATATTAATACATATATAAATATATTAAATACATAAAATAAATACGCATATGTAATAACTGTCCTATTTTTCTATATAGAAACATTAAATATATTCCTTATTATAATTTTGTATCTTAAATATATTGACTATATTAAATTGTATATAAATATATCATATATATTCCTTATTACAATTTTATACCCTAAAATATTGAGTAAATTGCATTATATATAGATATACTAAATACATAAGTATTATAGGTTTATATCACCAATACATTGAATTTATTGAATGCATCAAATATATTAGAGGTCCTATGTTTTTCTGTCTCAATGAGTATTTCGATAGATCTCTGACACAGTACTGTCACCCGTGTCGATCCCTCCCAGTGCCCCCAGTGGCTGGGATTTCCACGCACACAGACGATGCTGGGGAAGTGCTCTAAACAAATATGGGTGTTTGCATCCTGCCTGGCCCGAGAAGCAAAGCAGCCTGTTGCAGCAGCAGCCGCTGAAAGCAAGCATTCAATCCCACGCAGAGGCTCCTTCTCCTCTAAATGGGCCTCTCAGACTCAGTGACAACTCTTAGCTGCCTGAGGAAAAAAAAACCCAACACAAAAACACTGGAATAAAAAAAAAATTAAGAAAAAAAAAAGAGAGAGAGAAGGAAAAAAAAAGGAACCTATTTTCCAGTGCAAAGTAATCCCTGTTCCATTGCCATGGCACCAGACATCCGTCTCTTTCTTTCATTGACCAGGCGAGGTCCTCCTCAGCCTCTAGCTCCCTTTTTTTTTCCTTTAAAAAAAAATAGTGGGGTTTTTTTTCCTGTTTGTGTGTGTGCGCCTGAATTTGTTTCCTTGGGAGGAAAAGGAGTCATTAAAGTATTAGTTGAGGTTGATTGATTCTTCGGGGAGAGAAGGTGGTTGTGGGGCTTTGTCATCTCAGCCATGATCTCAGACCAGAGGCTCTGCAGCGTGAGGTGATATTGAAATAATAAAAGGAAGATGCAGGCAGCTTGTCCCTCGCGCAGCCAAAGAGCAGAGTTTACAGGCTGGAAGACAAACCTCTCCCAAAGACGTGGTGATTCCTTCAAGGTAGAGTGAACATCAGTGAAATAAAAGTCATGTTCTTTCTTTTAACTTTAGAGCAGTTTGTCCACGTGGTCTGAGTCCAAAATGCCCTCTACCATGGCAGCAGCTGAGAATCCAGCTGTAGATGCAGCAAAAGATATAAAAAAAGGGGGGGAGGGAGCAAAAAAACCCCAATAACGGACTCAACTTCAAATAAAAATAACAAGGGGTGGGAGAAACTTCTGCTCAAGGAGTGAAAACCACACGAACAGCGTGGAGATCACTAAAAAAATACTGCGGGGGTCACTAAAAGCACCTCAGCTCTGCCTCGTGTTTTCAGACCCCCTCCTAGTCCTCTCCCGCTTCCCAAGCGGAGGAAAACCACGGGATTTGCGGGTTCGTTGGGTGAACAGAGCAGTGCACGAGCGCTGGGCGGTGACTCAGCATCTGTTGCTTTGTTTCGGGAGATTCTTGCACTGGGTGAGATTAAGCGACGGATCTGAGAGCATCACAGGGGAGCTGCAGGTCTCCCTGCTTGCAGGGGCACTTGGTTCATTCAGGGGCGATTCAGCACCTCGGCAGGATGAGGCTCTTTGGTGGCCAGCAAAGCACTGCTCGTGCTGCCTTGTCTTTAAGGGAGAAGGAGCTGTGCAGAGCAGGAAAAACACCAGCAAATTCCTCTCCCGCACAGCCTGGCGTCGCCGGCTGCAATCTCAGGGTCTCTTTATTAATGAATAATCCCAAATAAGCACCCCGTGCGCCTCCCTCCATCGAGAGCCCTGACAAGACAGATGGCTCAGAATCGCCTACCGCCACGGTTCACCTTTCTGTTTCATAAAAAAATCAATTTTCTGTGGCATCCGCAGGCCAATGCAGGAGGAGGCAGGGGCAGGGGAGCAGATGCATCTGCAGCACTCGCAGGCTGCGCTGCGCAGGCGCCGGCACGCGTACGCGCAGCATTGATTCCCCGTGGCTCCTGCAGTCTGATCAATTTTGCATTCAGTGCAGACCCGGAGTGAATTTATTACTCCGCGGAAACTTTCGAGCAGAAAGGGAGATGGATCCATCATGGCAGAGCGCAGACACCTCCCACAGTCCCCCTGCAGATTTGGACTCATCCTTTTCCACAGTGCTGCCCTTGAAAGGTAAGAGGGCACCTGAGTGAAGACCAGCAGGTCCAGCACAACAGGTCACGTGAACGTTAAGGGCACTATGGCACGTCCCAGCGGCGCAATTTGGCAGAGAGACCCTGTTACACCACACAGACTTTGATGTTCAGATGGCAAGACACAGGAAGAAGGAGAAACAGAGAGGTGAGGTGATTTCAAACACACTAATGGCATCACCAGCAACCAAACATTGACAACCAGAGCCCAAAACATTTACCGATCCATAGCCCATACCCAGTTCCTCGTGCCCAAGGCCAAGTGGACCCTTCTCCTGGACACATAGGACAGTGTTACCTTGCAGCATGTTCTGGATGCTCTGGCACTTACACCTCTCAGAAATCATCTCCTGCTCCAGTAAGGAAAATATACATCCCCCAGTTAGACCTAACTTCTGTCTGGTACTTCCATACAAGGCAGAAGCACACATAGAGAGCCAGAAGAACCTTTCATGTGTGACAGAGCTCCATGTCAGGGTCAGGATTTCTAGGGCCATAGGAAACAAGCAGAGGTTTTATTATTCCAGGAGAATCTGCTCTCCAGGATGGCTCTCTGGCTCATTTTACATGCAGCAGCGCGTTCAGCATCCACGTTCGATCTCTTCTGCCATGTGCAACCAGGAATTACAGTCAAGTGAGCCCAGGAGGGATGAAAGACTGCTCATCTCATCACTGGCCCTGGAAGGGATGGGCAGCACTAGGGGAATGCGGCTTCCTTAAGGTGGGGAGGGGGAAGGGGAGGGGAAGGAGACAGGACTGGGGGGAGGTGGTGATCTCTCTTGCTTTTAGTTCTGTCTTGCAGTTCAAACCCCCTCTCTGTAATTCAATACCTTCCCCAGAATATTTTCCTGCCTCCTTTCAAACATCAGGGTAGAGGTTATGAACTCCAGTGTGATTACTGCTGCAAAAAGGAAGAGGAATAGGACGGAGCAAGATGGCAGATGTTAGACAATTAGTCAGGAGCATATTTGTAGCTCAATGACCTTTTTGATTAGATTCAGTCTCTGAAAGATGAAGCTTGGATGGGGATGTGAAGTTGGCAGCTCACCCCTACCTCTGCTTTGAGCCAGAGGAAATCTCAGCACCTACACCCAGAGAAAAACTGCAGCACTCACAGCCCAGAAATTTCAAACTTCATCTCCCATTTCATTTTCTCGCCCTCACGTACCGTGATGGATTTGCTCTCAGCAAGCGAGCCTGTCCGTGGCAGGCAAATCAGGCACTTGATGGGATTTTTTTGCCTCTTGTCTGCCCGTGCCTCACACAGCCCCTCCTGAGGATACTCTAGCACGGGCTCTAATCTGCCTTGCGCCCATCACGTCCTTATCCAGACAAGCAAGACGTAAAGCTCCACCGAATCGCAGCAGCAGCAGTTCACACCTTGACTTCTTATGGGTGCAACTGGCAGCACCAGGTGCCAGACAGGAGAGAACCAGCCTTCCCCAGTGTCCCCCACTGTCATCCTGCAAGATGCACTAAAAATAGAGCTGCACTGAATACAGCTGAGCTGCATCCAACCGTGCACCCAGCTCCGCTCCCTCATACCAGTTAACACCAGCAAGTGGGTCACGCTGGGGGCAAACTAACGCACAGCAAAACCATGTCCTTTATCAAACCATAGAGTCATGGAGTTGTTTAGGTTGGAAAAGACCTTCAAGATCACCAAGTCCAACCCAGCTGTCCCAAACTGTTTGTAATCTCCAGAAAAGTTCTTTGAACAGTAGTCCTACTCAGCCAGCCATCCACAGTCCAGGAGGTTCCTCCAGTGCACTGGTGACAATTTCCTGATGCAAGAGGTGGAGGAGCCTACTAGGAGAGGAGCACTGCTGGATCTTGTACTCATCAACAAGGAGGGTCTGGTTGAAGCAGTGAAGGTTGAGGGCAGCCACGGTTGCAGCGACCATGAGATGATGGAGTTCAGGATCTCATGTGGCAGGAACAGAATGCCTAGTAGACTCACAACCCTGGATTTCAGGAGGGCCAACTTTGGCCTTGTCAAGCAATTGCTGGGGGAAATCCCATGGGACAGGGTACTGGCAGGTAAAGGGCCCAAGACAGCTGGTTAATATTCAAAGACCACTTCTTTCAAGCCCAGGATTAGAGCACTCCAACAGGTAGGAAGTCAAGGGAGGGAGCCAGAAGACCTGCCTGGTTAAACAGGGACTGCAAACTGAAAGACTCAAGGCAAGCTCAAGAGGAAGAAGAAAGTCTATAGGTCATGGAAGGAGGGGATGGCCCCTTGGAATGATGATAATGTTTAGTCAGAGGGACGCAACTAGGAAAGCCAAGGCCTCCATGGAATTAAACCTTGCAAGGGAGGTCAAGGACAACAGAAAGGGCTTCTTCAAATACATAAAACTAAAACTAGAGGAAATGTAGGCCCCCTGCTGAATGAGGTGGGTGCCCTGAAGGCAGAGGACACAGAGAAAGCAGGGATACTGAACATCTAGGCCCAGCAAGGACAGTCATTAGGGACAGTCAGCTTGGTTCACCAAGTGGAAGTCATGCTTGACCAACCTGACAGCCTTTTATGAGGGCATAACCAGGTGGATAGATGATGGCAAAGCAGTGGATGAGGTCTGTCTTGACTTCAGTAAAGCATTTGATACGGTTTACCACAGTATCCTCACAGCCAAACTGAGGCAGTGTGGACTGGATGATCAGGTAGTGAGGTGGAGCGTGACCTGGCTGCAGGATAGAAGCCAAAGAGTGGTGGTCAATGGGACAGAGTCTAGCTGGAGGCCTGGATCTAGTGAAGCCCCCCAGGGGTCAGTACTGGGACCGGTACTGTTCAATCTATTCATTAATGATTTAGATGAGGGATTAGAGAGCACTGTCAGCAAGTTTGATGATGACACAAAGCTGGGAGGAGCAGCTGACACCCCAGCAGGCTGAGCTGCCACTCAGCAGGACCTGGACAGGCTGGAGAGCTGGGCAGGGAGACACTGAATGAACAGTGCTCTACAAGGGCAAGTGTNCAAATACATAAAACTAAAACTAGAGGAAATGTAGGCCCCCTGCTGAATGAGGTGGGTGCCCTGAAGGCAGAGGACACAGAGAAAGCAGGGATACTGAACATCTTGATGCTGTCTCTAGGCCCAGCAAGGACAGTCATTAGGGACAGTCAGCTTGGTTCACCAAGTGGAAGTCATGCTTGACCAACCTGACAGCCTTTTATGAGGGCATAACCAGGTGGATAGATGATGGCAAAGCAGTGGATGAGGTCTGTCTTGACTTCAGTAAAGCATTTGATACGGTTTACCACAGTATCCTCACAGCCAAACTGAGGCAGTGTGGACTGGATGATCAGGTAGTGAGGTGGAGCGTGACCTGGCTGCAGGATAGAAGCCAAAGAGTGGTGGTCAATGGGACAGAGTCTAGCTGGAGGCCTGGATCTAGTGAAGCCCCCCAGGGGTCAGTACTGGGACCGGTACTGTTCAATCTATTCATTAATGATTTAGATGAGGGATTAGAGAGCACTGTCAGCAAGTTTGATGATGACACAAAGCTGGGAGGAGCAGCTGACACCCCAGCAGGCTGAGCTGCCACTCAGCAGGACCTGGACAGGCTGGAGAGCTGGGCAGGGAGACACTGAATGAACAGTGCTCTACAAGGGCAAGTGTAAAGTCTGGCATCTGGGCAAGAACAACTCCAGGTACCAGTACAGGTTGGGGACTGACTTATTGGAGAGCAGTGTAGGAGAAAGAGGCCTGGGAGTACTGGTGTACAGAAGGAAGACCATCAGCCAGCAATGTGCCCTTGTGGCCAAGAAGGCCAGTGGTATCCTGGGGTGAATTAGAAGGAGAGCAGGTCGAGAGAGGTTCTCTTCCCCTTTTACTTTGCTCTGGTGAGACCACGTCTGGAATCTTGTGTCCAGTTCTGGCCCCTCAGTTCCAGGACACAGAGCTGCTGGAGAGAGTCCAGTGCAGAGCCACAAAGATGATAAAGGGAGTGGAGCATCTCCCTGATGAGGAAAGGCTGAGGGAGCTGGGTCTTTTTAGCTTGGAGAAGAGGAGATTGAAAGGTGACCTCTTTAATGTTGATAAATATGGAAAAGGCAGGTGTCAGGAGGATGGAGCCAGCCTCTGCTCAGTGTCTTCTAATGATAGGACAAGTGGCAATGGGTGTAAACTGGAATAGAGGAGGTTCCACATCAAAAAGAGAAGGACCTTATTCCCAATGAGTGTGACAGAGCACTGGAAGGGGCTGCCCAGGGGTGTTGTGGAGTCTCCTTCTCTGGAGACATTTAAAACCCACCTGGATGTGTTCCTGTGCGACTGGATCTAGGTGATCCTGCTGTGGCAGGGAGATTGGACTGGATGATCTTTGGAGGTCCCTTCCAATCCCTCATGCTCTGCGATTCTGGAAAGGAGACCCCGTCAATGGGCTCAGAGAGGCCCCGGCCCCATTGTCTGCGCAGCAACTTTTCCTCCGTAGCCAATTCCTCAGGCTACCAGAAGAGGGGGATCACAGACAGGACTGACCGAAAGGTGAGTTTACCACCACGAGCCGTTTTCCCTTTAGCAGACTTTTTTATTCATTTCATTTTGCCCTTTCCTCCTCCAATTCCCACTGGTGGCAGAGGTAAAAAAAACCACCCTCCTTTCCAAGAATCCCTGTGCCAAGTGAACAAAGGTGGACTCAGGGAACTTAAGGTGATAACATCACATCCATTGGTATTTTAATAGAACTGTGAGTTTAACTTAATTTTTAAAATAATGCTAATAATAGAAATTCTTGTTTCTGAGGCAAAGTAATAATGGGACAGAATGGAGTAATCCTGGGAAATCATGGGGTCCTGAGCAGCTTTTAGGAACCTCACTCAGGTTCCACATGAGGTTGTATAATGCTGCTCTAAGCTGCTGCAGAAACAAGAGCTACTGATATTTTCCTTTACTTTGAGAGAAGGAGTGGAGTAAAAACTTTACCTGAAGTAGGGGAAAACCCGGTCCCTGAACTGGCTCAGACTTCAGGTACCCCAGAAGCAACAAAAGACTTAAAAGACACAGTTAGAGGCATAGAAACTGTAGATTTCTAGAAAATAACCCCTTGAACTCCAAAGCTGTTAGTAGACAATGAAGAATTTATCAGCTTTTCCTGCCCCAGGTTGCAGTCTCAAGCCCTTCTGTAGGTAGTGGCTTGGCTGAAACGAGCCAGCTCCCTCCTTGCTGCCCATCACCTGCCCCTATTCCCGTTTCCCTCACTTGGGCACTGCACAGCACCCCGATTCCCACGTTCTCCAGCTCCCCAAAGGCTGCCTACAGCAGTGTGCCCACATCCACCCCGCTGCCCTACAGGCACTCACAGAGCTGCAGTCACGCTGACAAAGAGGGCTCTCCCTTTGATTTACAGTGATTTATTTCCTTTGATTTGAAGAGCAAGAACGCCTCACTCAGCAGATGCTGGCACGGAGAGAAGTGCATGAGGCACCCAAATCCTACAGCCTGCCACAGCAATCCCTGCCAGAGCCCATAGCTTGCTCCCTGCCCCTCCCGGCAGGTCAATGCAAGGCAGGAAACAAAAACAAGACCCAAAACCCTTTAGACACTGTGGGTCAGATTATGTCCTGATGCAAATCAAAACCGAGGAGGGATGTCTGCTGATGTAGCCAAGGTGGAGCCCAGGTGCTTCCCAACCTCCCTCCCCCTCTACCCTCCAACATGAAACCTATTTTCACTGGCTTACTTTCACAGAAGAAAAAAGCCAGCTTCAGAAATAATCCAGCCAGACCCCTGGGGAGAAGGAGGAAAAAAAAGCAAAGAGCAAACTAGGCTCCTTCTGGTGTTCAGAGCCGCCGCCGCACAGAGAGGGGGTGGATGGGGCAGGGCGGGGGGGCGAGTCTGGCCCAGGCAAAGGCTGGGAGTCAGGACCCCAGGCTGGACGGGGCACACCCGCTCACCCCCGAACAATCGGATGAGCAATCTTTGTCAGGAACAAAAGACATCTGCTGAGTAGAACAGGAATTGACTGAGAACAAGGACAAAGCCAGACAGTATCACATGACGCGCCAGTCTGCTTCAGCAAGATGCCAGGGTCAACGGCAACTAATGCATCCAATAAGTCAAGAGGAATCAATAATGCTAAGCAGGCTGGTGTCTTCGACACCAGGCAAATCAGTGCAAATGCAGTTAAAACGGGCTCTGCGGGCTGAGATGGGATTGGAGTCCCTCATGTGCAGCCTGAGGTTCCCACAGCTGCGCTCAGATGTCTTTCTGAGCTCGACACATGCAAAAGGCAGGTTGGACTATGGATGGGGTGTGACCATCTTTTTTTAGAAACCTGAAAAGGGAGGAGAGCAAGGAGATGTTGGGGTTTTTAGCATTGCCCACGCAAAGAGGCTGTTTAATAACAAACCCCACTTCCAAACCTCCCCCTCACCGTTAAAGTCTACTCCAGCGTCGCAGTGCTGCCTGTGTGTGTTACACTCAAGCACACAAGAATCACTGAATCATTGAGGATGGAAAAGCTCTCTGAGCTCAGCCAGCCCAGCCCAGGACCCAACATCACCACAGCAGCCACACCAGGGCACTAAGGGCCACAGCCAGGCTGGCCTTCAGCACCTCCAGCGATGGCAACTCCACCATTGCCATGGCCACTTCCTCATGGAAGGGCTTCCTAACATCCAACCTAACCCTCCCCTGGCAGCTGCCCTCTCATCCTGGTGCTGGCTGCCTGAGAGAAGAGCCTGACCCCCACCTGACTACAACGTCCCTTCAGGGAGCTGGAGAGAGGGAGAAGGTCTCCCCCGAATCTCCTCTTCTCCAGGCTGAACACCTCCAGCTCCCTCAGCCTCTCCCCATCTGATGACTTTCCCTCCAGTCCCTTCCCCAGCCTTGTTGCTCCTCTGGATCTGCTCCAGCCCCTCAATCTCTTTCTTGAATTAAGGGGCCCAGAACCACCCCCAGTACTTGAGGTGAGAACTCATCTCTACCCAAGTCATCCATCAAGAACCTACAGGTGCTGCAGGCAGAAACAACTCGGCACAAGGAAGGTCTGAGCCTGGGATTTTGAGTCCCTAAAATGCCCTTGTGCTCTGTTAAACGCTGGTTCACGTCACTTAGTCCCTCTGTGCCTCAGTTTCCCATTTGCAAGGCAAGACACACCAGCACTGTGTTCTGCCTTTGAGAGGAGCATTAGCAAAACAAGGACACACTCTGATATAGAGGCCAGGGGAGAACCTACACTTCCATGACAAGAATTATTATTATACAGCTTAACCCAACTATTAACAACCATTTATTCAACACTAACCACAACTCAAGAAAGCAGCAAACTCATGTCAACAGGCCTTTCTCTCTCTTCATAGAATCACAGAATCACTACAGACTGGAAGGGACTTTGAAAGATCATCTAGTTCAATCCCTCTGACACAGCAGGATCACCTAGACCGAATCACACAGGAACACATCTAGGTGGGTCTTGAACATCTCCAGTGAAGGAGATTCCACAACNGACAGACTTGGCATGATGATGATTTTGCATCATTACTGTGCACATTCAGCCTCTCATTTGGAATAACTATTGCCCTTAAAGGTGACACTGTGGACAAATACCCCCTCCTCACTTTGGGGTGATACCCCTCAGGGAAGCAAGTCCAGCTCCTCATTTTGCAACTTGTCTGACCAGGTGTAATTCAGCAGAACGACTCCATCAAAAAATAAGAGAATATGGGTTTTCCCTTAATCTCACCAAGATTATCTGTCCCTTGGAAATAGTCTAAATGTTTTTCAGTTTATTATGTTTCATGTTTGGGGATTTTTTTAAACTAATTTTTCCTTCTAAAATCCCAGGAGGGTTGTGGAGTCTCCTTCTCTGGAGACATTCAAGACCCACCTGGATGTGTTCCTGTGCAACTTGGTCTAGGGGATCCTGCTGTGGCAGGGGGATTGGACTAGATGATCTTTCAAGGTCCCTTCCAATCCCTCATGATTCTATGATTCTAGTTGAGGAATGTCACCAAAAAATACAGTATTTTAAAATTTCATTGTCTCCTTTTCATTCCCGAGGGCTGCCACGTGCATCTTTCTGTGCATCAGCAACAGTTCGGGTCCACCTCGCCCTATAAAATGTGGGGTTTATTGTTCCATGGCACAGCACTGCAGGGCACACCTCAACCCAAACTTCCCAGATAAGTTCAAACCAAGACACACAGGAAAGTGAGACGATGCAGAAGGAGCAATTCCCATCCAGAAGACCAGCTGGACAGACTGAACCTGAATCAAAGAGCAACAAATTCATCATCGCAGCTCACAGTGCTGCTTTTCCCTGCCATCTCGCTCTCAATTAACTAAAAGGCTCATTTAACCTGTTCCAAACTGCATCTCTAGAAGAAAATGCAGATTTTTAATGCCAGGAAAAATGACTCATCACTCACGCAGGAGGATCTTAACCCAAGTCAGCAAATAAGTTCAAAGTGGTGGCTTAGATAAGCTGCAGAGCCATGAGCGAAGGCGAGCACACATCAAAGAAAACACATCTTAAATATGTTAACGAGCGCCAAAAAGTCATGTCTTGGCCTGAAAGAGCACCCAGAGTTCAGCTCAGGGGCCAGACAAGCAGATTTCTGCAACCTCCAGCAAACACCCTCCTGTGGGAGTCAGCGGGTGAGCGATGTGCGCTGCGGCCAGAGCCAGGCAGGGAGTGCTGAGACTTCCCTTGTTTGAGTTCCCACAGAATCTCTTTGGTTGGAAGAGACCTTTAAGATCATCAAGTCCAACCGCTCACTCGGCACTGCCAGGTCACCCCTAACCCCTGTCCTTCAGCACTATGACTACATGTCCTTTGAATCCTTCCAGGGATGGGGACTCCAGCACTGCTCTGGGCAGCCTGTTCCAGTGTCTGACAACCCTTTCAGGGAAGCAGTTCTTCCCAACATCCAGCCTAAACCTCCCCGGCACAACTTGCGGCCATTTCCTTTGGTCCTAGCACTTGACATGAGAGAGAAGGGGCTGAACCCCACCTCTCTCCCTAACCCCAACCAACTTTGAGAGCAAGATCTCCTCTCAGCCTCCTTTTCTCCAGTTCAATCCCCCCAGCTGTTCCCCAAGAGCACTTGTACTCCAAACCCAGCCCCAGCTCCATTTCCCTTCCCTGGACGCACTCCAGCCCTTTGATATCCTGCTGGCAGTGAGGTGCCCACTGCAAGACCATGGCCTGTTGTAGCCTGGTCTTTCCTGAGCATTTTTGCTTTAATTGGAGCACACTGGGAGCACCTTTGCCCTGTCAGAGCTGAGCCAGAGCCCCTGGAACACTCGTCCACTGACCATTTCCCCATCAGTTCCACCCTCAAGCAGCACAAAGCATGGCTGGCCTTGCACACGAGGTAGAGCAAGGTGCATGAAGAAGCAGCTGAACTTCAGGAGCTCCAGGCAGAGGCAGGCAGGTGAATGCTTCTCCACAACTCCAGCTGTGCTAAAGCACTAGCCAGGAGGCTTTTGCAGAGCACAAGAGGAGAATTAGAAAAGCTAATACCACAGAGTCCCCACCACTGCTGCCTGGAGCTCCGGGAAGCAGCTGGGTGAAGTATTTGAGGTTGCACAGGACTAAGCACAGATATTATTGTTTTTATTATCTCACATCCCGTATTGCTGCATTTTCAATTCACCCACAACCACCTCCCGGAGCACTCACACCATCGTTCTGTTCTTACGTTGCCCTATTTTCCCAGCTTTCTCCTGCCTAGGTAGATAGAGAGGCCCCATCTCAGAAGCACCTATTATGTCCCGCTGTTTCACCCTCGCACTTATCCTATTATGCTATTACAGCTGGTGTAGGGGCATGTGTTTTCTGTTTTGTGACATAATATTGTGGGCCCAATTCCACCGCCGCCGGCGCGCTGACGGCGAGACGCGCGGGAGCGCCGGTAAGAGCACTTCACGTGGCACGAGTCAGGGCTACGAACGGCTAGGCTGCTGTCGCTCGGCAGGGTCTGCTCATTCCCAGAGACACCGTTGCGGCTCCCATTTATCTCCAAAATTACCTTTGTCTATATAAAGGCAGCAGCGACCTAAAATCACCACCACAGCAAAATGCAGCCACTTAGGGTGTGCAGACGGGCACCTAGGATGCACATCAGAGTAAATAACCTCTGTCTCTGCCTTTTACACAGGGGGAAATACTATTGCAGGACTCCTCTGGAGACGTGTAAAACCCACCTTGATGCACTTGTTCCTGTGCGACTTGGTCTAGGGAAATTGGACTAGATGATCTTTCGAGGTCACTTCCAATTCCTAATGTTCTGTTCTGTGACTTCTCTGCTCCTTCAACTCTACAACCGCTCTCTACAGCTACCCAAAAGGTTGTAGTGAGGTTGGTGCTGGTCTCTTCTCCCAAATCACTAATGATAGGGTGAGGGGAAATGGCCTCAAGTTGTGCCAGGGGAGGTTTAGATTGGATTTTAGGAAGAAGATCTTTCCCAAGAGAGTGGTTGGGCACTGGAACGGACTTCCCAGGGAAGTGGTGGAGTCCCCATCTCTGGAGGTGTTTAAAAACAGTAGCTAAGAGCACTTGAGGCCATGGTCTAGGGGTTAGGGAGATGTTGGGTTGAGGGCTGGATTTGATGATCCTGGAGGTCCTTTCCAGCCTGGATGATTCTATGATTCTGTAGCTGAAGGTTCCTGAGCCCTGACCAGCAAAACGGGAAGTGAGCAGTGATAGCGGGAAGGAGATGGGGATCTTTCACCTAGGCTTTTGCAGCAGGGAAAATCTGGTGACCTTTTGTCCTCAAAAGCTCAACTAATCTTCTTGTTCTACGAAGTGATCCTGTTGGATGGGACCTCTGGAGAGCATCTAGCCTAACCCCCCCTGCCAGAACAGGATTCCCTAGAGCTGACCCCACAGGAACACATCTGGGTGGGTTGGGAACATCTCCAGAACACTCTTTCTCCAGGCAGACTGTTCCAATGCTGTCACCCCATTTTCAAACCCAAGCTGGTGTTATGTAGAACAAAAAAGCCACTCTGCAGTGCATTGAATACCTGGAAGTAGCAGCTATAAGAGCAAAGGAGGGAAAGGCAAGGAAGGTTGAACCCTTGACTGCACAGGTACAAACATCCATCAGGGCAGGACCGAGCAAAGATGCAGGACCTGATGACAGTGAAGGCTTTAGGGTTCATCTCTGCCTCAGGTGACCTGCAAACTTATCACACAGTCCCTGCCACCCCTTCCATAAATACCTGGGGTTCATTGTTTCTACTACTATGCACGTAGAAGGCACCAAGCATGACTGATTGGTGATTTACTAAGCTCAGTCTCAACAAAGAGTAAAGATCTTGGAGAGAAATGGGAGTTAATTGCTTCAAATTAATGCCTCCTTCTGAGCTGAAGCAAACATTAAAGAGCAGAGCAGCTCCCTCAATCTCTTTTTCAAAATGCTGCTCTCAGGGACCTGTGGTCATAGAGAAGCAGAAGCACCTACTACATCCCATCTCTGTTGCTTCAGTCCCAAGCCTTGGCACCAAAACTCCTGGACCAAGACTGACATCATAGACAACTGGATAATGAGCACATTGTCAACACATTAAAAAATACAACATTATTGCAAAATAGCATAATTATGGGTTACTTAGGGCCTCTTATCAGAACAGTCTGTTTTTTTAAGTAAGGGCTAATGACAATGAAAACTCTACTCAAAATATTCTACTGTGTCTGTATCTTCTGCTACGGTCACGGCTACTCTGCTTATTGGGAAAGACGAAGAGATACACGAGTTGATGAAGAGCAAACTCTGCTTTTGGGTTCCTTCTCCGCCTCTGATTTTAAGACAGGCTGCTCTGATCTGTCTCCAGTGCCAGTGAAATAAATCAACGAGACTAATTGTTAATTCTGAGGAACACAGAAGCTCCTGAGCTGAAGGGGACCAGAAGAGCATTAGAAGAAACCATAAAGGGGAGGGAGGGACATCTGAGGTACTCAAGGGCTTTTGCTCAAATCAGCACCGTCCCCGAGATCAGAGGATTATCAGCACCGAGATCATTCTGTAAACTAAATAAAATGATAAGGAAGCCCTCCAACAGTTCAGCTAAGTGCTAAGTGAATTAACTACCATCTGTCTGGACCAGACTAACTCGGGGAACACACAGAGATATTCCTGCATCTTATCCTGCAAATGGTCTCCTGGACCAAACCAAAACGTGGCTCAACTCTGTAGGAAAACTCAACAGCAGATCAAGGTTGTTGTTGCCCTGGCACCACTGGAGTAGGCTCAGCGAGTGACAGCGATGCAGGATGCAGTGTCACTTCGTTGGGCTACTCCAAGGAGTCTGCTGTGGTTTACAATAATGGGATTATCACTGTTGCCTACTGTACCATTTGGTGGCTGATTTCAGCCAGCAGCTCCTTGTTTAGAGGGGTGAAAACGCCACAGTAAATAAGGAGATACAGGATAATCCACATTAGGCAGAGCTTGATCCCAATTCCATCAGAGCTGCCTGAAAGACACCTACCAGCTTGTTGGCTGTTGAATCAGCTTCTGTGAAGATAAACCCTCCTCAGTTAAGACTCTTAAGAGGGAAACATTTTTAGTCAAGATTTGCCTGGATTTGACCAAGATTTGACTGATGTAAAAGATGTTAAACCTCATGTTACTTTATTCAGAGCAGTCCTACTGGCAGCACATATGGAAAACGCAGAGCCATTCCCTTCAGTCACCCCATAAACCAGACTCGGTGTTCAGCCACGGCTTCAACCGTGCCATCCTGGGGGAGGATCTGGTCCAACTCTTGTCTCTGCTGTGATGCTGCTGAGTCTTTGCAATCAGATAGAGACATCACAGCTTCACAAACTGTACCTTGCAGAGATCCTGCCATGAATTTCCCACTCTATCCTTTTGGTTTGCACTTCCTGCCAGTGTCAGTCAGTCTTTTACTAAAGCAAAAACCAGCTCCCAACAAACACTCTGAGCTTTGGGCTTCACTGAAACCCGTCCAGGAGACACCGAGAACAGAATGGTAACTCAAGAGCCATTTCCTAACTTGAGCATCTTGTGTTTTGTTCAACAGTCCATGTGGCAAGTGCAGCCATGTAAACTGAAGAGCAAAATCTGCACTGCATTTGCACTGCAGGATTCAGCTGAAGGAGGCAGTTACAGATCTCCTGCCTTCTGAAGGAGCAGAGAGCTTCAACCTGCTTCGGCACAACTATCCCATCTCTTTTTTTATTGACCCATAGAGTCACAGGGTTGCAAGGGACCTTGCAAGGGACCTCCAAAGAGCATCCAGTCCAACCCCCCGACAACCAGCCAGGCCAGCACTCACCAGACCAGGTTGTCTAGAGCTCCAGCCAACCTGACCTTGAATGGCTCCAGGAATGGAGCTTCCAGCACCTCTCCAGGCAGCCTCTTCCAGGGATCCCCCACCCTCAGATTCCACAATTTTTATCTCCTGTCCAGCCTCACTCTGTCCTTTTCCAGCTTCAAACCACGACCCCTCATCCTATCGATCCCTGTCCTTGAGAACAGCCTTCCCCAACCTTCTGACAGCCCCTTTCAGGGGTTGGAAGGTCGCTAGAAGGTCCCTCTGAAGCCTCCCTCCTCTTCAGGCTGAACAACCCCAACTCTCTTAGCCTGTCCCCAGAGCAGAGGGGCTCCAGCCTTCAGAGCATTTTCATGGTCTCCTCTGGACCCGCTTCAAGAGCACCTCATCCTTCTTGCTTTGGGGGCTCCAAAACTGGACACAGGGCTCCAGCTGAAGTCTCATCGGGGCAGATTAGAGGAGCAGAATCCCCTCTCTTTGTCTGCTGGCCACATTTCTTTTTGATTCCTTATTTTCCAGTTCCCCCCAGCCTTTGGGTTGGTTGCATGTCACCACAGTCCACTTCCCATGAAATCCTTCACTCCTTTGAATCACTGCAATGTCCTAGAATCATTAGGGATTGGAAGGGACTTTGAAAGATCTAGTTCAATCCCTTCACCACAGCAGGGTCACCTAGACCAAGTCACACAGGAACGTACCCTTTGTGTGCAGCCTTTAGTGTAGAACCCTGCTGAACTGCAATGATGTCGTGAGAGACAAAGCAATGAGACATGAGCATTAAGCTTGCTATTCCTACTTGTCTTGTGATAAAACCAGTGGCCATCTTTGTGGTGAGGTAGCTCATGAAAGCGTCTCAAGTCACTTTCCTGTCTTAGAGCCAGCTTGTAACGTCAGGCTCTAAGAGATTCATTGCAATATATTAGTAGTTCACAATCAATGTGATGTGATAACTGTTCACAAGCTTTTTGTCTACAAACAGGCAGCCTAGGGTGCCTTGGCTTGCTGGTTTGTCACAGCTACCTAGTCCAGCTCTCCTTGGACTGCACCCACAACCTCCAAACTTAAACCAACGGTTCTTTACACCCGAAGCGGCAGGGTCAAAGTCTAACGGCCCAGACAGACCCAGTCCTGAGCACTCAGGGGACACACACTGACCAATGGACTGTACCCTGCCCTGATCACAACCAGCTGGCCCGGGGCACCTCTGAGCTCCCACTAATTACGCCGCCTAAAGCGTTGGCCAGAACACACAAGCAATTATAGCCTGGCCTAGAGTTGGGGGACTTGAAGTAAAGTCTCCATTAGCAGCACCGGGTCACAAATCCGAGCCACCTCAAAGACCTATTAGAACTGAATGTCTCAGCACAGCTCCAGGGACAGAGATCAGATCAGGACATAACAAATATAACGATGCATTAACCTGCTGTAATTAGACTCTGGATCAGCCGGGCTGGTCCTGCTTTGAGCACCTGGACTAACCCGTCTGTAGTTTGTTCTCTGCGTGTTACAGACACCCAGCGAGCGCAGTAGCCAGCTGGCGAGTTCAGGGGCCAGATCCAGTTCACGAGGCAGAAAATCTGGTCCCTGGGGAGGCTGGCTGATCAGCGGGCCAGACAGACTAGTGTTTCTGTGTGCCTGCTTAAGTGCGCGAAAGGGCACGCCACAGGTCAGCGGCACTTACTGGGCTGCCAGTAAAACAGGACGCACAGCAGACACATACCAGTGGGTTACAGACACGTGTTTGCAGAACTGGGCTCACGTGCAGTTCCAGTGACTCCAACCGGACCGCTCCACGCGCACACGTGCGCACAGGAGCCCATAGGATCAGGGAGTCATTCCGCGCGGAGCCATCCCCCGCCAGGGTCTGCGCGTGAAGGGGAAGATCAGCCTTCGGCTGTCTGTTCCAAATTGAAAGCAGCCCTGCTGCAATTCATCACAGCTTGGCTGATAGAGCAGACTGTACTGAAAGGACAACACACATTCTGGGAAACTCGCGCTGTCATCTTTAGCCGCAACAAGTTTATTTTAAACCTCAGAACAATGAAGGTTTGTCACCGAGTCCCTCTTCTGAGCGCAGCTTCTGAAACAAGCCCCAAGCAGATGGCCCAAAGGATCATTTGCTGGGGTTTAGATTTCTGTCACCTCCTGTTTCTCGGTCACCTTCCAAGAGCATCCCTGTCTGTGTCCTCAGGAACAAACTGTGGTCGTAATGACTGAGGTGAGCAGGTCAATAGATGGGACAGAAGGCTGGAAGGACATCAGCACCCATTCACCGGTACCCAAAGAAGAGGGGATGCTTTGCCACCTTGCCTTACATGTCTCAAGATGTCCTACATGGGGCTCAAACCCATGACCCCAGGAATTCAGAGTCCCACGTCTACCAACTGAGCCATGGCTGAACACTCACAATATGGTTTTATTAATCGAGTTACAAACTGGATTAATTGCTGCCTTTGAACTACTGCTGGAGTCTCCTCAATGCTCTCCCTTCCCATTGGGTTTTCTCTTCCCTAGCGTTTTACCCGCTCCACCTACAGTAGTTTAGCCCATCCTGGAAAAGCACACAAAGCTGTCTAACCGTCTTAAATCACATGAAATGACACGTCAGTATTTGCTTTTCTTCCAACATTTTGAAGAACTTTATCCAAACAGAACCCTCCCAGCCGTGCCCCAGCCAACCTCCCACGCCAGCATCAGCTGGTCGCTCATCTACCACATCCATCAGCCCGGAGCTCAGCGCACAGCAGGAACCCACAACTTCATCTCAGCTGAAGCAGCTGGAGAGCTGCCCTCTACCCAGACCCAGCTCCAGCACACACCAGCAGCTGGTATCAGTCTCAGTCACTGTCTCATCCCAGGGATGAGGCTGTTTCTGATGGAAAGGTCATGCACAGCGATAAAGCTGCAGAGGTGGCACCAAGTACAGGTTCAGTGCTCACGGGTATAAACCATCTGCTCCTTTAACAGGCCACACTTTGGAAACACGTTCCTTCAACTGCCTGGAGTTAATGGGTTTGGATGGTCGTGATTTCCCAGCGTCAGGCCACCAACACCCAACAAACCATAGGATAACTCAGGTTGGAGAAGACCTCGGGAGGTCTCTAACCCAAGGTCAGCTCCGAGATCAAACCAGGCTACTCAAGGCTATATCCAGCCCAACATCCACCACATAATCCTCCAGTGGTGATCATAACCCCTCTTTGATTTCCGTTGCCCACTCTGCTGAATCTTAATGCCAGCTGGGCATCTCCCTGAGCTGCAGCCTGTACCTGCATTAATTCTTTTCACCACTCGACTACTACTTCTACAGAATTCAAAACATGTAACGAGAATAAATGGAATCACTTGACATGATGTCCTAACTCAAGGAGTTTATCAGCTCATTTCTCAACAAAACAAGCAAAATGAGAAAGTTAAACAGATGAGGGGAGAAGAACCACGGTTACAGTGAGAATATTACACAGCTCATTTAGATATGTGCCCACTGTCCCGCTAATCTATCCAGAGCCTTGACAAATACGCTGATATATTAGAAGAATAAATCATTCCATGTGGTCAATACTGAAGAAGTGAGGTTTTAGGAGGGATTTGCATGTTGAGAAGGTGATGACTTGGCAAAGACTGGAAGGATTTTCTACACACAGGCAGGAATATGAACGAGATGGGTATCATCAGCAGAAATAGAGGGGGAGAAACAACAAGAGACAAAGCCTGAAGTAAATTCTGTAGGAAGAACATGACCTGCAACTGGTTTATTGCTCTCTCAGCATTTAAAATGTGTATTGGCACCTGCCTTGGGGCCAGATCACACCTGCATTCAGTGTCCTCTCAGCTCATCAGACCCTCTCTCTACAAAACATATTATGCAGTCTCTTAATCTCGTTCCTTATCGTTTTGCCAAGTAGTGCAGGATGAGGCTGGACAGGATAATGAAAACCCGTGAAGGATGGCGAAACTATTACCAGTGCAGGGCTTCGTTTTTGCTTTGATAAAAGCTCAAATGGGCCTGTGAATCTCACAGAAGTCACAGCACGTTCTCCAGCCAAAACAGACCTGGACCCACAAGGCGGAGGGTGCTTTCCGTGAGACTTCAGGTCGTTCTCATCCCATGGGCAGAAAAATGTGGAAAACCCAAAGGAACCAGTGGAAACACAACCTGGGTTGTGCCCTTTTGAAACTTCTAACTCACAGCCAGGTTGAAGCCCTTCCCTGCAGCCAAAGACAACGCAAAGAAACCATTTCCATGCTGGCTACTCTGCCATGGAAAAAGCAATTCAAATAAATTAAAAGTGGGGCTTGCATGCACTTGTGGCTGGAGAAAGCAGCTGAGTTGAGCTGAAGCCCATGAGTGTCACTGAAGATATGATTTTCCTACAGAAATCACCTTGTGGCAAAGTGATGTCCAGCAACACTGAAACGATGTGTTATGATCTGAATTAAGACCGATATTTGGCCACAGGAAGCACGTCTGACACAGCATCAAACCACAGTGATGGCCTCCAGCTAGAAAGCAAGCAGCAGTTACCAAAAGACTCCGTTTCTTGCTAATGCTGTCGCACACAGGGGCTTCCTGTGGTGCAAAGGTGCAAACAGCTTTCAAGGTTCTGCTTCTGCTTAACTGGGTCGCATGTTTCGAATAAGGAAGAATGGAACCTGCCAGCACGAATCCGTATCGACCTCAGGAAAGCCCAGACCAAGCAGGATGGAGTCCCCAACAGCCCCACACAAGAGCTGCCACCTTCCTCCCATTCTGCACTTGGAGCAGATCTCCAGTTGGGGTTGAACACTGTGGCAGTTCTCATCAGATAAGGGTTAACCAGAGACTTGCACTGATTCACTGAAAACCAACATAACCTTGTCCATTAGTTGAGTAATTGCCTCGCGAGCCTTTCACTCCACACCTCTCTCTCAGCTTCCCATGGCTGAGTCCCTCCAAGCAGGCTTTTCCCAGTGGAAGCTAATGTGTTCTTCCATGTCTTATTTCAGATGCATCCAGGGCTCCTGAAACCATCCTATTTTCTACCTGTCAAGCTGAAATTGTTTCACTCCTATTGAATAATCCTGAATCCTATAGAAAAGCACATGGAAAGCAGTGGCAGTCCCTAGGGAGGACACTGCTCATGCCATGCAGAGCCAACCTGCTCTCAGAATTCACTGCACTGACCCAATGCTGGTGGTTTGTAGAACCCGAAACAACAGCAAACCCATTGGGTTACCTAATCAGTGACTGAACTGTGTGCGTGTCAGGTAGGATGGATTTGGATGTAGGAAATAGGATAAGGATATGGAATCATAGAATCATCAGGGATTGGAAGGGACCTCAAAAGATCATCTAGTCCAATCCCCCCACCACAGCAGGATCACCTAGACCAAGTCACACAGGAACACATCCAGGTGGGCCTTGAACATCTCCAGTGAAGGAGACTCCACAACCCACCCTGGGCAGCCCCTTCCAGTGCTCTGTCACCCTCACTGTGACAAAGTTCCTTCTCATATTGATGTGGAACCTCCCCTGTTCCAGCTCGCACCCATTGCCTCTTGTCCTATCACCAGATGACCTTGAGAAGAGCCTGTCTCCATCCTCCTGACACCCACCCTTCAAATATTTATAGACATTAACGAGGTCACCCCTCAGTCTTCTCTTCTCCAAGCTCAAGAGACCCAGCTCCCTCAGCCTTTCCTCATCAGGGAGGTGCTCTACTCCCTTCATCATCTTCATGGCTCTATGCTGGACACCCTCCAGCAGCTCTATGTCCTTCTTGAACTGAGGGGCCCAGAACTGGACACAAGATTCCAGATGTGGTCTCACTAGTGCAGAGTAGAGAGGGAGAAGAACCTCTACTAGTATGAAATTAGTAATAATCACATGGTCCAGTTCTCCCTGTCTTGACTGACCTGGGGCAGCTCTCCCCACAATTTGGGCTACACAAGCCCACCAAACTCACAGGTGGGTCATGCCACATAAGCCAGTGGCAGGGGGTGACAGAACACACGGAGGTACAGGAACTGGCCCTCTCATTCATCACAAGACTTGCTCTGTTTTACTCTTGTTCTCTGTGTGAGGACAAGGACATCTAAGAACTCACCAGTGAGGTTCCAACTGGGAAAAAGTGATACTTGCCTGGACCTCAGAGCTGGATGGAGTCACTGCAGAAGAGGCTGTAGAGGCGAGATCCTCCTCTGGTGTCTTGGGTAGGACTTTTGTGCAGACTTGTGGCCTCGACTCGCTGTCAGAAGAACCCAGACAACCTTTTCTCTTCCTTGTTTGTGAGCAGTTCCCACTGAAGTTACTCCTGTAACGAGAGGGGAGAAAAAGAGAGAGATTGTAATTACTTAACTTTTTAATGTTGTGATTCGCTGACCTCCCGCATGGAGAAGTTGAAGAGGTGCCTGGCTCTTGAGCCGACACTGCACACGGAATACTTCAACCTCAGATTACAGAATGGAGCTGGGATGGGGGGGAGGATAAAAAGCCTTTTTTTTTTCCAATATCAAAAGCAACATGAACACAAGTGGTCTTGATAAATAAGGAGATAAAATTATTGGAAACAAATAAACACAGAGCAAAGTTTTCCCTTCTCTGCCTGAAACAGTTCTCTCTCAGTCCCAAGGCTATAACAGTTCTCTAGGCAACCCCCCTGAATCACCCTTTTTGCAACAAAATACATCTCTGGGTCCAAATGTTTCTGCTTTTGCTCTGAATAGACTTCTTTTCCTTCCCAGGTAGCCCCAACGTCTCAGTCACCATCACCACCACATTCCCACTGACACCGAGGAATGTCCAGACACGCACAATTCCACCCCAGATAATATTCCCCTAGCCAGACCTACCTAAAGACAGCACATCAAGTTATTCAAATATTTATTCCCAGATTCCTGAAGGCCAGACCGGCATCACTTCTACGAGCCCGAGTCCGGAGTAACGACTGGAACTCGGGATTTACCCCCCGTGTGTGTTTGCCATCAGCATGGAGCCAGTCAGTGGGCATCTCTCATCACCAGGGCAAGAGCAGAGCTTTGCATGCATAAAGCACTGCGAGATAAACCCCCAGTCTCCAAAAGCAAAGAAATGAGCCAGGCCTGATTCTGCATCAGTATTCCACACTGGTTTCACTGGGACAGCTCAGTATTTACACTGGAGTAAGGAAAATCAGGATTAGGCACCATCTGTCTCCGAGAGCCAAGCGA
The DNA here is from genome assembly GCA_013400115.1 of Rhinopomastus cyanomelas. Lineage (NCBI taxonomy): Eukaryota > Metazoa > Chordata > Aves > Bucerotiformes > Rhinopomastidae > Rhinopomastus > Rhinopomastus cyanomelas. Next base: position 301,570 of record VXBP01008528.1, read on the forward strand.
CCAGGATCTCTCTGCACGTGCGAACCCCTTCCCCGTCTCCTCAGCTCTCTCCCACGTTCCAGGTTTTCCACTCGGCTCCGACGACAAAAGATTTTACAACGCGCCAGCCCGGATTGAGAGGACAGAAATGACAACCCCCGACAAAAGAGATACCAAACTTTTACCAGCGCCAAGCGCCCCTGCCCCGCCGCCGCTGGGGTGCAACGGCAAATATGAGGCAGATGTCAAATGGAAATTAAACATTGTGCTCCCAGGGTGGCCCCGGCTGCATTCAGAGGTTGATTTAAAACAAGGCCACGGGGCTTTCATCATTTCTCCAAAAAAAAAAGTTTCAGTCCTCCAGATATTCCAAACAGACACATACTTGACCTAGAACTTGGCAGTGCGGGGCAATTTATAGCCTAAAAGAGGCTGAGACGGAGAATAAAAGGCAGAGCAAGTCGCCTGTAGGATGGAGCCCGAGCATCTGCTCACAAATCACTTGGATTTCAGCGTTAACAGTGAATTCAGGTGAAAGAACCTTCTCCCCCAACCCCGTCCCTTTCCAAGTAAATTCCCAACAAGACATTTGGGAGGCTCAGACAACTCAGAAATCCTTAAACACGACCAAAACAGGAGCCTAGCTGCTCAGCAGTTTCAGGAGTATTTCTCTGCGAGCTCCTCTAGCACTTTAAACCATATTTACATCTGTGAAAACACTCTGCCTGTTATTATTAGACATGAGAAAATAGCACTAGACGTCTGCAATGACTTGGATATTCAGACTCAAGGAGGACAGAGCTGAACAGTCTGTAGTGTCTGTATGATTCCTGGTAATAGCTCAGTCAAAATAACGGAGCAATAAGAGGTGTTTTGTAAATGAACCCCCCAAAACAGCTGGAGATGCTGCCCTTAGGATGAAGGGTTGAAAAGATGCTCGTACTTACAGGAAAGCAGCTAAAAGCATCAACCAGACTGCGTTTGCTTGTTGTACTTTGTTAGAGATTTTTAAGACCAAAAGAAAAAAAAAGCTTAAGAAAGTGAAAGTAGAAGATCAGTTACGACTGGAATAGGTGAAGACGTTCGTGCTTTCCTTGGAAGCCCTCGTTCGAACATCACTGCTTTTTCTAACCAATTTGATTTCGATCTCAGTGAACTCAAAAAAACAACTTCTGAGGCCACGACTTTGTAACCTCCCTGAAGTTCTGAGCACTGGCCTGTTCACACGACACAACCAAATACACCCTCCAACGTCGAGTCCTCTACAGTGATATTTCCCCACACACACACCCCCCCACCCACCATGAAATTGTGACAAGATTTTACTTTGAGGCAACCTGACAAACCAGGTCACTTTCTGGCACCAGCTGGACGGCCGGTTCCCCGCTTCGCTCCCCAGTCCAAGACTCAACCCTCTGCAACACCACCCTCGTTCTCCACCGAGATAATTTCCCAGTCCGAACCAAGTCGCGAGCAGCCTCCCTGGCCCTTTGTAATGATCATTTCCAATCGCTTTAAAACATAAAATATAGATGGATGGACGGATGGATGGATGAATGGACAGCTAGAGAAATGCTTTCAGTCATGCTTCCTCCCCCCCATCACACATACACACCCCCCCCACATACACACACACCGCCCCCCCGCCTTAACATTGAAAAGCATCGGTATCCAAATAGCAACAGGAAATTTTTACCTGGTGGCTAAATAGCTCTCACTGTTCACTTTGCAGCTGCCTCTATTTTTTTGCTGGCCAAAACACCAATACAAAAGTCTTTGCTAAGAAACCAAGCTTTTGACATAAGGGCAGCGACAAACCCAAAGCCTTTCCCCCCCCACACTTTTTTTTGCTCTCTCCCCCCCCCCCCCACCCCCACCTTCAAA
>VXBP01008528.1:303439-366851 GCA_013400115.1 Rhinopomastus cyanomelas
CCCCCCCCCAATCCCATCGTTACAATTCCTAATTTTGTGGGATGTATTGCTGGGCTGTTTATCATAACACTGTGCAATAAAAAGGACGACTAACTCTTGCAATTTTCTCCCTACTCCTCCCCTTGACAGGGGCCACTGATAGGGAAAGAGGCTCGGAAAAGCAGAGCGGTGAAAGGCTAAGAAACAATAGGCAACCATGGCTTTGACAATGCAGCCCTGAACCCTTTTTGCTCCCGCTGTGACACTTGCATTCAAGAGCAAGGGCGGCTGCCATCATAAGAATGGACAATGGCATGAGGAATACAAGGGAGAGGGGGGGATAAGGGGAGGAAGAAAAAGGAAATCAGATGAATTCAGAGCTAAGATGGCAGAGCTCTCACCTTTTCCGCTTTTTTTCGAGTAATCTGGATGGAGACGTCCCGCAGAGAAGAGATAAAAAGGGTGTGCTGAACTGTTGGATGGTTCTGAAGACTTCTGCATTTGCAAACGCATTTTAGAACTATTTGTAGGGGTATATATGCTGCATGCCATCTCTCTGTCTCTGTCTCGCTCGCTCTGTGTGTGTCTCTCTCTCTTCTGTTTTATGTCCTGCTATCTCCATCACACACCTCTAATAGTACGAAGACTTTCTGCCCATGTAAGTAAGTGAGAGTGTGTGTTCCTTAATGTTTGAATCAAGACACACGTCTGCATGCATTTCTAATCCGAGGAGCCTATAGCAGTTACTACAACTATCAATTAGTCAGCAATAGCTCGAGATCCCCATGTGTCTGGGTGAACAAAGGTGAGAAACACATGCAAATAGTCCGACAGCACCTGGGTCACGTACAGGAACTTCGCTCGCGACAAATAACCGCGCCTGTGCCTTGCCTTTTCGAGGCTCCGTGCGCATTGTGATGCTAAAGTTACAGGTTATTAATGCGAGCAGGAACACAATTAGGCAGGGCGCTGGGCATTTTCATCGCGAGCGACACAATAAAAGGAAATTAAGCTCAACTAGGCGGGAATAAACGGGGACTCGAAGGCTTTAAACGAAAAGATTCTCTCAGCTGTGGGACTGCTGCTGGCTTTGCATCGTTATTTTTATTCTTTAATTATTATTTCATTTTTGGATCAATTGCTCCCAAGTTAAAGATGCAAATGATGTAGGTGCACTTGCTCCTTTTGTCTATATTAGATTAAAAAACACCCTGATTATTCCAGAGGAGATTGGGGTGGGGGGGAAATGTCTAATTTCCTGAAGTTAAGTCCATAAAAAGGGTGAGATAAATCTGCTTTTTAATCAAGCAACTGTTACTTTAAAGATCATTTTAAGGGTTGGTTGTTTTTTTGGGGTGGGGAGGTTTTTTTTGTTCATATGTTTTAGACTTAAGCGAAACAATTAAGAAGAAAGATACGGTACCTTTTACTCTCTCCTTCTTCTTAACTTCAAAAACAACAGTGTGAGCTTTACCTTTAGAAACTGTCAAGAGGCAAAACAGACTAATAAATAAAACAGACAGAAAATAAAAACGCCCTGAACAGAAAGAAAAGCAACGAGGGGGGGGAAAAAAGGCTCCAAAAGATCCAGCAGCACCCTGACTCCTCCACAAGGAAAGACTGAACCAGGTCGCTCTCCAGGAGCAGCGAGAATTTCAGAGGTGACAACACGAGTCTGTGGACGATGCTATTTGCACAGATTTGATAAGAGCCACCAGCGCGCCAAACTCTAATTGCATCCGCAGAAATTACAGCTCACGGTTCCAAGTGCAGGGAACTCTGAAAATTAAACAAGTTGGACGAGAAAGAGTTTGTGGCTGAGCAGTAAGAATTCTTTTTCTCCCCCTCACTTACAAACAGCTCACAGAGTCCTGCAAGGATGCTGCACGATCCTCTACCGTTAGCTCTCTACTTCTGTCGGCTTCCACGGGAGGCTAATTAGTGACAGTGCAGGAAAAGACATTCTTCCCGGTTTGGGGCTCTGAGAAACTCTCGAGTTTATTTAGCTTAAGAAAAGAAAATCATCATCATCATCAATAATCAACTTCAATTGACAACAACCGCAATCCCTCCTTAAAGAAACATGTCCCCAGCTCCCTCACCTTTTAGGAACAGGCTAGTGGGTAGAAGGTTGCAGCCGGCCACTGCTAACAACACAGAAGATGCTCACAGATTAAAGAAAAGCTGCAGTAAAACAATGTCTTTGCCCAGAGAAGCCCTGAGTGCAGGCGTCCCAGAGCCGACTGTACGGCGCCGAAGCAAGCGGTACCGGGCTTTTCAAAGAGCCGGTGCTCAACGGGTGTTGTGCTGACCCGCCATGCAGTTTCCTTTCCAAACTTAGCTGTTGGGAATTGCAGGCGCTATGGAGACAGAAGATTTCCAGTATGCCCAAGCGCAGAGTTTATCGTAGGCTCTTTGCTCTCTGGAAGAAAAGGCTCTGCGGGGAGGACCAGCACAACACGGCGAGCGGCTCCGCCAGGAGCATCGGCGCTCGCGGGTCCCTTTGCCAGAGGTCCCAGCGGGCAGACAAAAGCGTAACAAAAACTACAAAATAATCTCTCGGCCCTTTGCCGAACAATGAGACCTTAAAATATACGTACACGAGGGTATTCCATGCAGAAGAGGCAGGGGGAGGGGCAGGGGGGGATGAGAACAACATTTCCCACCGATGCGTTTTATTTCTGCGCGGCTGAAAAGGCTGTTTCCCACTTCACCGCGAATTACTCATCTCCTTTATCGGGCCGGTCCGTTGCCTGCAAGTGTGCAGCTCAGGTGAACAGGGGCATTTGTTTAGGAGCTCCAACAGAAACTAATCGCCCGATGCTTATCTGGGGTTGGAAAGTAGTTTAATAGAACAGGGAACCGCAGTCGTTCCCGTGGCTCCGTGGCTGTGGAGCAGCTGGGACACAGCCTCAGGTAGCCAAGAGGGGAAGGCAGTTCAACCAGAGAGCTGGGGATTTGCACTACTGTATTTTACGCCCCGATCCTCGAGTCCAAAGTCCCAGCGCCGGCGCTCCTCAAACACACCACCATCCTCTAAAAATAAGTCAGCTTGCCTGAAAGAAACCCCCCAGATGAATAGACCCCACTAATCAGACGTAATGGAATCGAACGCTCTTCTCCATCTCATCTGTCTACTCTGTGTAATCTCGCTATTCTACCCGCTCCGGCATTTGTAACAGGCATGACATCGATTCTCATCTCCTAGAATGTTATTTCACTGTTTTACTCTGAAATGAGACGGCGAGCTGGGTGGCTACTTTGCATTCCAAACTCTTCATTAACTTTGCGAGCGATGCCATGTGCGAGGCAGAGCCGACCCGCGCCTCTCCACTACTTCTTACTCCCCCCCAACCCCATCGTTAAGTCGCCGCCGTTTCATAACGCCACCGAGAACGGCAGCAATTTTTTTTGAGCGCACAAAAGAGCAACAGGAATTCAACAACAGCATCGCTGAGGATCAACAGCGAAAACCCCAAAGCACGTCGCTGTCGGGGGAAGATCAGGCACGAGCTGGAGAGACGATGAAATGGTGTCAGCGCACGGATCTGCTCGAGTGTTTTCTAAGATTTCCTTAAAAACAAGCGTTCCGGCAACATCCACCCAGGTTTTCTCCCCCACCCCAAACAAAGAACAAAACCAAGAAAACCTCCTCTTATTTTATGGGATTCACGGATTAATGGACAACCCAGCCCGCTAGGTAAACGACAGCGGCGCAAAGAACAAACAAACCCTCTCTCCTCCAAACAAATAGATTTGAGCGCAATAAAAACGTTGACAACAGTTATGTGATTAAAGCCATTGGATTGGGGTTTCACTTCCATTCCAGGCTCTAGCATCGGAATAATTTAAAATTAAGCGAGAAACATCAGCCCCTTGGGTTTCACGGAAGAGATTTAATTTGTAGAAAGAGTCGTGGGGGGTTTTGGGGGGCTGGTTTTTTTTTTTTTTGAACGTAGCTATTTTCAACGTTGTGAGATGAAGCTCGTTCGCTCTCCCTTCCTCCCTCCCTCTCTCTCTTTTTTTTCCTAATTTTATTTTAAGAATAGGCCCCATTTAGGATTTCACATTGTAAATCTCCCTATGTCTGAATGCTGTTACAAGGTTTGACAATGAAAGAATAATTCATGTCAGACAAAAAGAGCCCTTCAATCAGCTTCATGCAGCTTTTCTCCTGCAGGGCTATGCCAAAACGAATGTGGAATCCTGAACTGAACCATCCATCACATTTCCCGAGTCTTTCAATTAATGACACTGCAATCAGATCGATGGCGTGTAATAAGAAAAGAGCTTTGCATTTCTATACCTATTAATTCGCTGAGTAACTCCAGTGGTAAAACGTGACCAGAAAGGGAAAAGAAAAGAAAATTTCATCCTCCTAGCAAGATTTTTTTTTTTTGGGGGGGTGGGGGAAGGATGTTTAAGCCACCCTGTCCAAGCCTTGGTGCTGCACCCCTGTCTGACCCCCCAGTCCCGAGTGCTCAAAGCAACAATCCCCCTGGGGTTTTGTGTTTCAAAGCTGGATGGTCCCCCTTGCAGACAGGTATTTTCTCTCCTGCTGCTACACGCATGGAGCACCGAGTGTCTCACAGAACATTAGGGATTGGAAGGGACCTCGAAAGATCATCCAGTCCAATCCCCCTGCAACAGCAGGATCACCTAGACCGAGTCACACAGGAACACATCCAGGTGGGTTTTAAACGTCTCCAGAGAAGGAGAACAGAAGAACAGAAAAGGTTAAAAAAATCTCCTGGGTAGACACCTTATCAAGAGGGACCCATTTTTCTCCCAGGCTCAGCCGGGTCAGCCCCGAGCAGACTCCATTGAGCCAGAGATGTCCTTCTGTGTGGTTTGAGCTCTGGAGGAGCACAGTCCCTCACAGGGCAGGGCTCTGCAGACTCGTTCTCCGGTGCAAAGGCAGTAATTAGCGACCAAATTTCCAGATCACAGAACATGCCAAGGATGGAGTTACCTCACGCAGTGATTAACCTCCAACAAAACGAGGTGGGGGAGACAGAGCTGGGCAGGGGGCGAGAGCAGCCGAGATCAAAAATAAGCTATACTAAAGGAAAAGGAGAAGTCTACGGGCAACCGTGGGATGAATTAGAGTGACCTCATGCCAGTGAGCTGGCACAAGACTTTTGGATCGATGACAGAAACGACGGAGGCTTTGCAGACGGGAGCTGCCAAGCACATTGCAATTCCCTCGCTGCAGACGCGGTGGATTTTGTCTGGAGGAGCCCAGCGCTACAGGAGAGAGAAAACCAAGCAACCAGAGCAGTGGGATCCTGAAAAGGGGTTCGTTTGGAATCGTCTTGTCTTTTCAGCAGTAGCTTTTTGGCCCTGAAATGCCCGACTCACTAAATACCCTCTCTCTGAGCCATTACACAGCTGTAAAAGGCTGCCCAGCCTCTTGTCCCTGGTCACGAGGGGCAGCGAGAGCCCAGACCAAGAGGCTTTACTGGGCAAGCGGCTTAGGGGGAAGAAGTGATGTGAAGGACCTCCCAGGAGAAAAGGGTTGGTCACAGGCATGAGAGATACATCTTGCCTACAGAAAGATCCCCTTGTGGGATGTGCGCTGCACCTGCTGGCGTTAACCCCTTCCTTGGGATCGGATGAAGCCTTCAGGCTCCGGTGCTGACACTGATTTCAGGAGCCTTGGCTTCACCTCAAAGGAAAGAAGCTGCAGGTGTGGTTGGAAACGGACCCGGGTCACAGCCTACGGAATGACCCTCTTTGGGAGGCTCTGGGTGATGTTGTATGTTTTAGAAGCCTTTAGAAAGAGGGGGAAGGAATCTTCAGGAGAGAAAACAACAGAAGGAGGGAGGCTCTTTCAGGTTCACTTCACCAACCCTTTCAGAGGGCTTGTACAGGATCACTCCTGGCTTGGCCTCTTAGCACCTTTTATGATCGAATTCCAGCAGCACCTCAAGGTAAACGCCTTGCTAATGCCACGTCTGATGTCCCCATCACCGCCACACACAGAGCCAGTCTGGAAGCTTCTGGGCCCAGGAGGGGAACTGGGAACACCACTGCAAACCAGTGAAGCACCACAGTGCCCGCGAGCTGCACAGTAGTTGCCACGAAAGCACTGTGAGATGCCCACTCGATTGCAGACTAAGGACAATAAATAAATAAATCATGTGGAAGCAAAGACAATCCATCTGCAAATTAAACACGAGAGCTAAATGCCAGCTAAACAAGTAGGGAAAGAGAAACCCGGGGTGGGAAACCCTCAAAACCAAAAGGAACTCTGAGTAGGAAGCCAAGTGCAAAATGTTCTCATTGCGTGTCTCTGCGTCTCGTCCTCTACATGGACCATAAAGGGTCACGACTGAGGTGTCCCAGGGCCCCACCACATCTCCCAAGAGCGGGTTTCAGAGCTCCGTTGCAGCCCACACCCACCCCTCAGAGACCTTCAAGCTACCACCAACCACCCAGGCTAGAAGCCAGCCCAGATGCCCTCTCCTGACTCCCAGGACACATCTCCAGTGACACAACCCCAACCAGCCTTTGTGCACATGGCAGCAGCCACACACAGGAAGGCTCCTCACACCCAGGGCGGCTGCAGGAGCTGAGGGGGGACATTGTACAAGATTCTCACAGCGAGCTGTGATGGGAGCCCGACAGTGCTGAGCGGTGCCCTGCTCTGCCCAGTGCGTGCTCGGCGGCTTCGCGGCGGATAAACGTCGTGGCTGCCAGTGGGTCAGGCAGGGGGAAGAAAAGGGAGCCGCCCCGAGCCATCATTTCAGCACTGGCTGCCTTCCAGGAGCTAACAGAGCTTCAGAAGGCACAGGCAGGCTTGCTCACATCTGCTTCCCTCTGCTGCGGCTGCACACAGACCCACACAGACCTACTGGTAGCCTCCCTGTCACGTTTCGCTCTCTTTCTCCTCTTTTTCTCTATTTCTCTTCCTTTATTCTCATTTTTCTAAAGTTTTCAACATTTGCTTACTTTTTCTCTTGTTTTTTCTTCTCCTCTTTTTCCCCCACTTTTCTTTTCCCCCATATGGGTTTAAACAAGATTTCAGCAGGTATTTTCAGGGTTCTTTGCTTCATCCCATCCAAAGGAGCTCTGGGAGCAAATTTATTTAATAGAATGGAAGCTTCTATAGTTGTTCATAGAACAATCAAAGCTGGAAAGAACCTCCAGGATCATCAAGTCCAGCCCTCATCCTAACATCTCCCTAACCCCTAGACCATGGCCTCAAATGCTCCAGCTACTTGGTTTTTAAACACCTCCAGGAACAGGGACTCCACCACCTCCCTGGGCAGCCTGTTCTGGTGCCCAACTGCTCTCCCAGTAAAGAGCTTCTTCCTAAGATCCAATCTAAACCTCTCCTAACACAACTTGAGACCATTTCCCCTTGAACTTGAGGCTATCTCCCCACAAAATTGTTGGTCTTCCTCAGCAGTATCTGACCTTGTAGTAATGCAGCTGTCTACTGAAGCTGTGGAGCCTCTCTCAGCCCCTATCAGCAGGAAAAGTCAGCTACCTGCCTCGTTGCCATAGACAGGCACCCAAAAATTCCACCTGGACTGCCCAAAGTCAGGACCAAACCACAGCAGCCAGTTGTTACCCCATGGAGTGGGATGAAGACCTGAAAATGATCCTACAGAAGCACAGAGCTCCAGCTACCAAGGCCCTGGGTTCGGTCCCCACCGCTCGCATTGAAGAAGTCATCAGCCAATCCTTCTTTCTACTGGGGCAGTAACTCAGACACCTTCCCACTGCTCCGTGATTAATACTACAATTACATTTCAGCATTAAAACTATCAATTCAACAAGGGCCCTGCTAGTCAGCCACCACCTATAAAACCTCCCCTGCATCTCCTTATCTAGGAATTCCATCCTAGTCAGCTCCAAATCCCCACTCCAACCACAGCGCAGCGATCACTCCCTTCCATCCAAACAAAACGTAGAGGTACTTCAGTGCCTGCCTCTCACGAATAATGACCTGTCAACACAACGGTTTTAAGAGATAGATAAGAAAATGAAAGAGAAACCTGAAGGCAAAGGTGGTCTTGGCATCAAAGAGGGGTTTGGGATGGAAGGGATCATCTGGGTGCTAAAATACTCCAAGGATGCAGATGGGGTTACAAGAAAACCAAAGGGAAAGCTGAAGGTAAAGGAGATCATTCATCACGTTGGGGTTTGGGTTGGAAAGGACCTTTAAGGATCATCTTGGGTGCTAAAATATTCTCAGGATGTGAATGGGTTTCCAAAGTTGGAAGAGGTTTAAGTTCTTGAGTGAGGGCAGGGGTTTCCAGAGGAGGCAGGGATGTGTATTGGGGCAGTTCTACCTTTCCCAGGCACCTAGATGAGGCAGAGAGGCCCAGGATCCTTTTGAAAGAACAGCTGTGCTGCCACTAGAATGAAAAAGGTTGAGGTGTGGTGGGTAATCCCAGCTTCAGATGATGCCATGGGATGAAAAGAGGACACGAGTTCTGCTCTGGACACTCTCCACCAACTGGTCTCACCCTCAGAGCAAACAATAGCCTCACTCACGCAAACATTGGCAGCGCTCAGCCCCGTTCTCCACCGCAAGCCCGAAGGGTAGGCAGCAGTGAAACTGCAGGCTCTTCTGAGCATGCCTAATCAGCTCTGCCTGCCAGATTCCCAATCCCTGGTGGCCACTTCTGTTCCCAATTTCTACAATAATGCAGCTTCCAGCGCGCGTGGTGTTCTGAGGACAAGCCCTGGTCCTCACGCCCATCTGAAACAGGAGATCACCCCACACACAGGGAGTGGGCACAGAAAGGACTTCAGTAACTGGTCTTTCTTGATCTCCCTGCTGGGATGTTTTACTCAAAGCCATGGGGCTTGGGGTGGACAATGGATTTGTTTCTCCACTGTGCCTCTTGGAGGTCTAACCTTGGACACGGAGCTTGGAAGGCAGCTGTAATAGGACAGGGAATAACAGGTATAAACTTGAACACTGAAGATTCTACCTCCGCTTCTTCACTGTGAGGGTGACAGTACCCTGGAACAGGCTACTCGGAGAGGGTGTGAAGTCTTTTGCTCTGGAAACATTCAAAACCAGCCTGGATGTTCCTCTGTGACCTGCTCTAGGGGATCCTGCTCCGGCAAAGTGGGGTTGGACTAGATGGTCTTTTGATGTCCCTCCCAACCCCAAACATTCTATGATTCTGTGATGCAGGTGGAAGACTAAACTACACCAGGGCTCCCAGCTGCTCCACAAGTCCATCAGATCTGGAGGCTGTTCCATAGCAGAGAGCAAGGAGAACCACCCTACACACGCACCAGTCCCACCCAAGTGTCCTTTCTCAAGTAAGGAGCAGACAACCGTCCATCACCAAGACAGAAGCAATTAGCTCTTGTTCCCTCACCAGGCATGTTTTCTCAGCCATTTAATTAACAACAACAACTCAGTAGGGCCAACTTCTTTCTCAGGAAGAACAAGCACACTTTCCCCCTTTTATTTTCTCTCAAAGGTTGGGTAAGCACCTACAGATGCTAGAGAGATTTTCAGAAACAGCCAATAAATTGATTAAATAAGTTAAATGATTAAAAAACCAACCCAAAGCCCAAGGAGAACCCTACACAGTGACTCTATGCTCACATAACTTCTGGCATTAAAAAACCCAGCTGTCCAAAGCATTCGTGTTCTTCTTCCTCTAGAGGGAATGGAAAAAGCAAGAGTTCCAATTGCCAGTTTGCTTCTTCCCCACATGGGATCCAAAATAGCTCCAGCATTCGCTCTCCACACATGCACCCATGAGATCCTGACTGACCAGCAGAGGCCTAAGCTACTAATATTTAAACATTTAAAATCAGATGAGAACAGCCCTGTCCAATGCATCTAGCCCTTGTATGACTGATGTTGGGATCCCCTACAGGAATGGAGCAGCCTAAGGCTGATAAAAACCATCTCAAAACACCAATATGGTTTAGTGGCGACCTTGGCAGAGTAAGGTTGATGGTCAGACTTAATGATCCCAGGGGTCTTTTCCAACCTGAATGATTCTATGTTTTCAAAAGCCCCAGCCAGTATCTCCACTATCCCACACAACTTTTGGACACACAGACTGATAGGTCTCATCCATCCTCTAGCACCTCAGGAGAGGGAGAATATTGTGAGGAAGACATCATGGCTGATGTTATTAAGAAGAGATTTGCTTAGATATGATAAATTTCATGTGCCTAATGCTCCTCACGTGTCTGTTACCTTGGTTCTAGTCTTACTCTTCTTCCACCTCTCAGATTCATACGTACATACCCCCGTACCTCCTCTTGACAGATATGGAGATGACTCTCACAAAAAGAAGCTTCACCCTAAAAATGATGCCTTTGATGAGGGAAGTGGAGCACCTCCTTTATGAGGAGAGGCTGAGGGAGCTGAGGCTCTTGAGCTTGGAGAAGAGGAGACTGAGGAGTGACCGCATTAATGTTTATAAATATGTGAAGGGTGGGTGTCAGGAGGATGGAGCCAGGCTCTGCTCAGTGTCATCTAGTGATAGGATGAGGGGCAATAGGTGTGAGCTGGTTCCATATCAATATGATATGGAACTTCTTCCCATTGAGGGTGACAGAGCACTGGAACAGGCTGCCCAGGGGGGTTGTGGAGTCTCCTTCTCTGGAGACATTTAAGGTGTGTTCCTGTGTGACTTGGTCTAGGTGATCCTGCTGTGGCAGGGGGATTGGACTAGATGATCTTTTGAGGTCCCTTCCAATCCCTAATGGTTCTATGATTCTATAACAAAGAAAAAACCTATTTATGTTTCTTTATGTTTCTGTGGGCTATGAAATGTCTTCTTCACTCAAAAGCTGAGAAGCTGGATAATCTGAGGTGCTCTCAGATGCTTGTCAGGTTGATGCCAAAGGTTACTCACAGCAACACAACTTCCAACTCAGCTGCTGCGGGTTTTAAAGAGAAGTCACCTCTTCTCCAAGAGCCCTTGAGGCTGTGGTCTAGGGGTTAGGGAGCTGTTGGGTTGAGGGCTGCCTTTGAAGCTCCTGGAGCTCCTTTCTAGCCGCGATGATTCCACAGCACTTCAAGACCAGCCACATCTGATACAACTCCACAGTGTCTTTCCTGGGCACTCTCAGCTGTTCATGCAAAGCCCTGAGGTGAGTTGCTGGGCTATCACACAATCTCCCAAGCCTTACAAACAGTTTCCTTTTGGAATTCACCTACAGAATGAGGGGTAAGAAGACGACACTGCATGAAGTGGTGCTGCCTTACAACTTGCATTCCCTGTGAGCTTGCTGAGACCTGAGATAAAAAAGGAGCCAGAAGAAACCACTCTAACCCCAGCTTAGCTCAGGTAGATGGTTTCACTGACGGCAGTGAGGCCCATGTTCCCCATTGACACTCTGGTACAAAGAATCCCGTAGAACTGAAAAAACCTCCTCATCTACAACCCGTGATCGGAGACTTAGGCTTCTAAACCGTATTGAGGTTGCACAAACAAATTGACATCAACATATGGGGGAAGTCTGAAGTTGCGGCAAACACTCGCATATGTGAGAAACTTTGGCACGTAGAGAGTCCCCATTAAATCCAAACACACAATGCACGAGATTAAAGTTATTCAGAGGCATTAGCATTTGCAAGATCAGACCCTGAGATTTCTCTGTGTAGTAACAGTTCCTTTAGGTTTAATCTGTTATTGCATTAATATCTATAAAGAGCATATATAAATACAAATCAGATGGCAGCTGCAGTCTCACTGGAGGCAAAACAGAAGAGATTGGAGGGGAACTAAAATTGCCACGACGGCTGTTTCCAGCGCCACGTATTTGGGCGATTATCATCCTGCTCTAACTACACCCATTTTATTTTGTTCCATCCACATATGAGAAGGGAAAAAAGGGGCAAATAAGTGAATTTGAGGAAAAGAAGGGCAACGCCGATGGGGAAAGCCGCTTCCAAATGGACAGACTGCCATTACACAGGAGCAAGGGGTAGTCTGCAGCAGGGCTGCCCCCCCTCAGATTTCTCTGAAGAGCCTGATGTGCTCTGCTTAACACTCGGGAAAATTCAGTAGGGAATAATGACCTCTAACTTCTTTGGCCACAGTGATCTTCATCTGCTAATCCCACTCTGAAGACTTCAGGGTACTTTTTAACTGGGGACTGACTCATTTTCTAGCTGCCTGGTAGTTAATCTGCTCAGATATTCCCCCAAATAGCCATCTGCTCTACCTTGTATTTGTTTCACCCTCAGACTTAGTTCTTGGTCTGTCCTGCTGGCTTATTCAGCACTCTTTAAATTTCTCCTCCGGCCTTATGTCTGCTTGCTTAAGTTTTGGACAGACAATAGAGGTGATACAGGCCATTATTCATGAGAAGCTTCAAGTGTAACGTGAGAAACATCTCATCTCCTGACCCCTGTTAGCATAAGAATTGCTGATAAAATTCTGGACTGAAAGAGAAGAATCTTCTGGGAAAAATATAGGCAAAAGTTTCACTTGAGAGATGGGGCTTGTAAGAACAATCCAGATTAATTCCCTGCCTAAGGATCAGATCTAACTCCCAGTGCACTTACTGGGAATCCAGAGAGACCTTACAAACTTGCAAAAACTTTATGGGGAGGGGTATTCTTTACCACTTCTACTCTGTGCTCTTGCATTAATCTTTCTGTCTAAGCATCGTGCAGTGGTTTGCCCACTGCAAGGAGTTCAGCCTCAAAATGCTCCTGGAAAGGGTGGTTCTATTGAACCCACACCTGGACCACCTGAAGTAAAGGGGTTGAAGAGATCTCCTTGGCTCATGCATCACCCAGTTACCACAGTTTAACCAGTTTAAAGTGATTTTGACCGTTACATCTGAAAGGAGTTGGGGTGATACTGTGGACAAATGACACCAGAAGCACTGTGTCTGTCAAAGGATCACTGGGCACTGAACTGTAAGTAAATCTGGGCCAAGTTTGGGAACAGCAGAGCATATATCTGCAATTTAGAAGCAAGGGCAAGGAAGTGACCACCCCACTGTCTGCTGATGATCCCATAAACAGGCAAACAGATGCACTTGTCCTGAACAACAACTACCACGAAGCTCTTTAGCTGAAGGCTCATCACATCAGAGCACAACCCTTCAACCCATTTTTGTCCTCCACAAATGTTTAAAGTTCAATTGTGCATCCAAACGCAACGAGGTAAGACCTGACACAGATGTAAGGGATGTTAATGAGTCAAAGCAACTTGCACCAGATGGTCACACTCTGCCTAACTGGAGCCCAAAGGGTTTGCCAGCCAGTCCCTGAGCCATGCATCTTAAAAGGTCCTTTCCAACATAAACGATCCTATGGGACACTAAAGGCAGGTGCACACCCAGGACAGCCTGAACAATCCCAGCAACGAATGTGGGATGATTACCTCAAGTCATGGGCCAGCAAATAGAGGGGGACTTGACAGTGGAAGGTTGGAGCTTGACAATCTTAAAGACCTCTTCCAACCAAATATATTCTGGGATCACTAACCCCATACAGATTTTGAGGAGCCCAGTTCTGACTTGAGCGTATTTCACTCAGCACAAGCTAAACCAGCATCACCTGAAAGCAGTGAACAGCAAACTGGAAGAGCAGTAATATTCTTGGATGGGTTAAAGGAAAAACCCTCTACATACACAAGCTTAAAACGATTCCAGCCCAAATTCTAAACACACTGAGAAATATTTCGAGATGTTCAGGCTGCTAATGGCATGCGAGAGGCTTATCTTTCAAATATCAGAGGTCAGTGAAAAGCAGCGTGTGGATCTCCAACCGCGCCTTGCTTGGCTGGTCCATCAATATGATAACGAATACAGACTTAAACTCCTCAATGTCCTCCCTGAAATTAAAACAACCAGATAGCACGGAAGGAGCTTAAATAACCATTATCAATGGATTTCAGATAAAAATCAAGGAATAATTTCAGAAGGATCACCCACCACCATCAAATGGAATGGCTTTGGAAACGGGTCAGGGAAGTGTGAGCTGGCAAGCAATTCCATTTCGTATGCACAGGCTGTTCAGCAACACAAAGTCTCCCCAGATTAAAGGCTTCACAAAGTTGGTCCAAGCTGCGCTCATCACTAATTGATGGGGGAAGAAAAACCCTTCAGGAAACTAACAACTTTCTACTTACCAGTAGTGCTCAAGGCAGAGTGGATGTTTGCTCAGCAACAGGGCTTGGTAAGAGGCTGCGTGCTTCCTCTCCCTGTTCTGGGAAACCAGGAGGGGCTACTTATTGGCTACCAGCTCCCATCACATGCACTCCCCAGTTCAACCTGTAACGTGTCCTCAGCAAAAGGCAGCCCCATAGGAAGGAGTGCTGGGTGTCCTTGCATCTAGAATGGGCTGAGAGGAGGTCAGAGCACCCTGCACAACCAGCACAACCCACAGCTCTGTGAGTCACCAGCAGTTTAGAGCAGGTCTGATGGAGAGCACCTGAGGGAGCTGGGCTGTTTAGTCTGGAGAAAAGGAGGCTGAGGGGAGACCTTATTGCCCTTACAGCCACCTGAAAGGAAGGGGGAGAGAGGTGGGAGTTGGTTTCTTCTTCCAAGTCACCAGCAACAGAACAAGAGGAAACAGCCTCAAGTTGTGTCAGGGGAGGGTTAGGTTGGACATCAGGAAAAAATTCTTCCTTGACAGAGTGGTCAGGGGTTGGAATAGGCTGCCCAGGGAGAGCCAGGGGGAGTCACTGTCCCTGAAGGGGTTCAAAAACAGAGTAGATGTGACCCTGGGGAACAGGGTTTAGTGGGCAGGGTGGGGTTGGGGTGATTGTTGGACTGGATGATCTTGGAGGTCTCTTCCAACATTAATGATTCTATGAAAGGCAACTAGGGCCCTAAAGAAAGAGCTAGGAACCACATCAATCTCCTGCAACACTACATCCCCCTTTATTTCAAAGAGAAATAAGCCAGGGCTTTCCTTTATTGCTTGCTTTTCTCTCATTTTCAACCTCCCCCTGTCATTATTCAAGTGGACACCTTCTCAAGCCTGGCCCCTTAAGCACTTTTTTTTTTTACTTAAAATAAAATTGGGAAGCCCAAAGTCATTTCTGTGCTCTTGTAAGTGCTCCCCTGCTCTGAGCAAAGCAAGAGGAGAGTCCTAGTAAACTACAAGACAGAGAAGAAACTCAGAGTATGGGAGAGGCAGAGGAATGTCACCGGGGAATTGGTGTGTCGCCTGTAGGACAGCACTTTACAGGTTCCACATGTGAAATGAAGAAACACCCCAATGACCCCCAACCTCAACAAAACTCTAATTTATTTCTAACTTATTTTAATTTTAGAGGTTCTGACTGAAATGAGAGCACCTCAATGCTCCTGTCACTCTTCCATCCGCATCCAAAAGAAAAACACCAGCTATTGCTCAAACCATCACAGACCCAAGCAGCTCAGGAGTGCTGGAGGAGCAGTCTTGCTAATGGGTTCAAGGGGGGCATTTCAAAACAAGGCAGCTGAAAGCACAGCCCAGGGAAAGCACCGAGTTCACACACATCCACTCTGAGAGGAAAAATGATTCTCTTTGGGCGTCTCTTCCTGTTAATCCTGTTTCAACGCTGGCTTGGCCCAGCTGCCTCTTGCACTCTCCCCTCTCCTGGGTGGAACCCTGTAGCTCTTTGATTTCCTTTCAGATTCGCAGCGATGTCATTTCTGGCTGACCCTTCCCAAACCTCCAATGTTTTCCTCCTGGAGCTGCAGGAGCATTATGTCTCCTCATCAAGAGACCAGCCTCGAGCTGGCTGAGTCTAAAGGCTTTGAAGGTCTTTAGCAAATTATTGATGTTTCTGAGAGGTGGGAGAAACCAGGAGGAAAGATGGGAGCTATCTCCTCCATAATTTTAGCCCTTACTTTGCTTTCCCCCCCACATGAACCCAGAAAGATAACACCACACATTTTTCTGTCTGCAGGGGCATTACTGGCTGGGGTGATGGGACAGTTCCTCACCAGCATCCAGTTACTGGAAATTGTCTCCAACTGAGACAGTGTCTTCCAAAAAGAGCACAAATGACTATCATTAAAGATGAAGTTTGTGGGTAGTGAAGCTTTGACTGCTTTAAAAATCAGACCCTGTCAGCTAAGCCCAGCTGTAGCTACACAGTGACAGGAGACAGCCAGGCCACCATGGGCTTTGGCAGAGAGGAGCCTGAGCCACCCGTGTGCACTACAGCTTGAAATCTCAGGCTTCCAGTTAGGGTTACTCAGACCTGAACTGTAGTTTCCTTTTGGAAAGAAAGTCTGATGAGAGGCTGAAGGAGCTGGGGATGTTTAGTCTGGAGGGGACACGGAGGGGACCTTCTCCCTCTCTACAGCTCCCTGAAGGAAGGTTGTAGTCAGGTGGGGATCAGGCTCTTCTCCCAGGCAAACAGCACCAGGACCAGAGGGCAGGGTTAGGTTGGGTGTTAGGAAGCCCTTGCTAACAGAAAGGGTGATCAGAGTCTGGACTGGACTGCCTGGGGCAGTGGTGGAGTCCCCATCCCTCAAGGTGTTGAAGGACAGCCTGGCTGTGGCCCCGAGTGCCCTGGGCTGGGCTGTGATGATGTTAGGTCCTGGTCTGGGCTGGACAAGCTCAGAGGGCTTTTCCAGCCACAATGATTCTGTGATTCTGTTTAGCCTCTTCTCTCACATGAATCATAGATTAATTTGTGTTGGAAGGGACCTCAGAGATACCTAGTTCCAACCTTTCTTCCATGAGCAGAGAAACCTCTTGCTAGACCAAGGTGTTGTGTTGGAGTGCTTTTGGAACCATCAGGATGCATTTTGGATACCAGTTGAGAAACACCTGGTAATTAGTATCCCCACAGGATGTTTCCCAGTGCATCAGAAGTATCTTACGAGCTACTCCTGAAGCTCTGCAGGAGCCCACTCTGATGGTGCCTTGTGCAGGACTAGTCAACAGAACCACATCAAAGCCTGGAAGCACTGTGCACACCGGAAGAGAGATAATTCACAGAATCTAGAGGTGCCACCCAGCCTAGAACATAGTCATTTGATAAAAATGAGATAAATTCCCTCTATCTCATCACAGCCTACCCCTTTAACCACAGCATCGTCCACGTCACACGCAGAAGCCCACCAATACAACACAAACCCACCACTTGTAGGTGGCTTGGCTTCTTTGAAGGGGTTGGAGCACCACAAAGTAGTCCTAAACACCTTGGATCTTCTGATGAGAAATATTTCCAGGAATAAATTAAGAAAGCAGACTCCCAGGACCCCTCAAACTCCAGAGCAGAGAGGCATGAGCTTCCATCAAGAACCTTTTGGAACAGTACTTCCAGAGGCATTGCTGACCGTATTGATTTACATGCAGAAGATGGCGTCTGCAGCCACGCGAGAGGACGGGCAACAAAAACGGTGGCAGAACAATGCACGAAGAAACAAAGGTAGACCTTTCTCCCTAACCCCTTCCTTCAAGTTCATTACAATAAACTAGTTCTGATTCCTTTTCTTTGACACCAGTAGGGCACCACTCACCGCTCGGGAGTCAACCCTGACTTACTGCCGCAAACCGGAGCGATCGGCGCTGGGCAGAGGGATCTGAGCTACGATCGGACAGGCTCCAGCACAACGCTCCCTCCATCTCCAACAAACTCGGATCAAATTTTACTAATCACCTACCTCTTTCCAATCCATTATGTTGACCATTAAGATAATCATGTGAATTTGTAAGTCTGAGATGGGAAAACCATGTGAGCCTCCATGGTTGTGTTTCTATGGCAACAATTCCCCTGGCATCTTCAGTCCACACTCGGTATTCCTGTCTGACTCTTCGTCTCCCTCACACATTCAAACCCCCTCCCTCCCTGTATTTTCCAAACACAGATTTGGGGAGAGCTCCAGCACCTTCCTTTTTAAAATCCAATCACTTTGCTGGACATCAAAGGGATGATGAGTGATGGTCACTGCACCCCTCTCCTGACCCAGAGAAATGGTGGCAGTGGGGCAGCTCAGTCTCCACAAGCCCTTCTGGAGCTCTTTTTCTGGGTGCAACTGGAAAGACCTCAAATTAGTTCCTAATGATGTTTTAGAGGTTTGGTGGCTTTCATGCCTCTGTGAAGATCCCACGTGAATTCCAATGGAAACAGGGAGCTGCAACAGCTTCTGTCTAGATGCTGCCACAGTGCCATCTTCTCCCTCTGCTCTCTGGCAGCTTCACCCATCTCATCAAAGCAATCACTTAGGTGAGAGCAGCAGCCTCTGAACACTCTGTGCAGCCAAGGGACACCTTGGCCCCAAGACAGAAGAGCAGGGAGCCAGAAATTAACTTCTCTCTTCAAATTTGCCCATAATGCTTCAATTAACACTCCAGCCCCATGAAAAGGGCCACATCCCAAGCAACAGGGCCTCCGTCACTTCCCTTCGGAGACTCTTTCGCAGTACAATGGGCTTCACACTTAATTTTGCTGAGAGTCAGCCCACGTTTTTAATTGCTCAGCCTCACTGTAATTCAATCCCCACGGACCGTGGGGAACAATTCATTCCTTGTGTCTGCAGAAAGGCCACCACCTTGAGCAACTCGGCAAGGATGGAATTAAGGGTTTCTAAGGCTGAGAACATGAGCTGCTACACCCTACTCCAGCCAGCTCCACGCACTAATTGGGGTATTTATAGGCTACTCCTGTGTGCAGATGCTGCAGAAGGAGGCAGGTTAGAGCCAGGCAGTAGCGAGTTGTGCCTGCAGCTTCTCAGTGCTTCTCATGGCAATGCCCTTCAGTTTTATGGGTGTAAGTTAGATCTCACCAGCAGAAAGCTCTCTGCATGTCATAGAATCATAGAGTCATCATGGCTGGAAAGGACCTCCAGGGTCATCGAGTCCAACCTTTTCTCCTAGTGCCTAACCACTAGACCATAATCCCCAAGCGCTGCATCCACCCGTTCCTTAAACACCTCCAGGGTTGGTGACACCACCACCTCCCTGGGCAATCCATTCCAGTATCTAATCACCCTCTCAGTAAAGAATTTCCTTCTGACATCCAATCTAAACCTCCCCTGATGCAACTTGAGGCCATTTCCCCTTCTCCTATCACCACCAATTTGAGAGAAGAGACCAGCACCAGCCTTGCTACAACCTCCTTTAAGGTAGTTGTAGAGGGCAATAAGGTCCCCTCTCAGTCTTCTCGTCTCCAGACTAAACAACCCCAGCTCCCTCAGCCTCTCCTCATGGGGCATGCCCTCCAGTCCCTTCACCAACTTGGTTGCCCTTCTTTGAACTTGTTCCAGCACCTCAATGTCCTTCCTGTACTGTGGTGTGAAGAAAAAGGTGACACTGGTGTCACAGAATCACAGGACATTAGGGATTGGAAGTGACCTCAAAAGGCCATCTAGACCAATTCCCCTGCCAGAGCAGGATCCTCTAGATCCAGTCACACAGGAACGTGTCCAGATGGGTTTTAAACTTCTCCAGAGAAGACGACTCCACAACCCCCCGGGCAGCCTGTTCTCTTAGCCCACACTTTTGCCAATATTCAGCTGAAGCATCAAACAAAAAGCCAAAGCACCCTGGTACCAGCTCTCCTCGTTAGAGCCTTCACCCTAGAGTCAGCAACCACAGAGACCCTAGAGAAGGAAGATGTCCAAACACCTTCTGTACTCTGAACGCACCACCAATCAAGGTGCAGGAGTTAAAGCACCAGCTGCATCCCTAAATCGCCGCTTCCACTCCAGCCGTTGCCACTTCTAAAGGCAAACAAGGGCCACATTTTTAGACTTTAATTTGACACAGACACTCCACGCCCCCACCCCGCCAGCCCCATTGTTTTCCCTGGCACTGCGGTAAGTCGCACCAGATGAGGCTATTGCTCTGGAAAGACGCTGCTTTCAAACAAGCACACAAGCAAAACCAGGTTTCGGCAAGAACCGGCGTTTCGAAGGCGCGTTCCTGCCTCCAGAAACTTCCAACAGCTTGCAGTAGTCTTTGCCTCACCAAGCCACAAATTTGTAAGGTCTTTAATCTTCCCATGTAAAGTCAGTCCCTCCACTCCCTTAATAGTTTGCTGTTGCTCCTCGCTGAATTCCATCCAATTTGCCGCGCAGCACAGCCTCCATCGCGCCGGGAAGGCCAGGAGTGTGGGGAACAGAAGCTCATTTTCAAATCCTATGACCTCAATTCTTGGGAAGATTTCCGAGCCCAGACACTGGGCTATAAATGAGGAATGCGTGCCCCCATGGCTGGGTAATTTAAATGCATTTGCTGTGAATAAATCTACTCGCTACGTTCTTGATCCGCACAATCTTCTGCCATAGGGGCCTAACATAAAAACACTTCAAAGGCTCCAACAAATTCCCTCAAGATGTGATCTTCAGCATTTCAAAAGCCGAAAGACGTAGACAAGGTTTAAAGCAATCACGATGTATTTTCAAGGTAACGCTCTGCGGCAACTCCTGCTCACCCATTTCTTGAAAGGGAAATTATGTCACCTCTCCCTATATCTATAGATCTTATTAACTGTCCTGTGAGCAATGTGAAGATGAAGTGAATTTGACTTTTGGTTAGGGTTTACTATCCCTCATTATCTCTAAACGAAGCACAGCAATGCTTCCTGCCTTCAAATACCTACTTAACAGCTCCAGATTCTTCTACTCTGCCCTGGTGAGACCACATCTGGGGTCTTGTGTCCAGTTCTGGGCCCCTCAGTTCAAGAAGGGCACAGAGCTGCTGGAGAGAGTCCAGCACAGAGCCACTGGGATGATGAAGGGAGTGGAGCATCTTCCTGATGAGGAGAGGCTGAAGGAGCAGGGTTTCTTGAGCTTGGAGAAGAGACTGAGGGGTGACCTCATTAATGTCTATAAATATGTGAAGGATGGATGTCAGGAGGATGGAGCCAGGCTCTGCTCAGTGTCATCTAGTGATAGGACGAGGGGGCAACAGGTGTGAGCTGGGACAGAGGAGGTTCCACATCAATATGCGAAGGAACTTCTTCCCATTGAGGGTGACAGAGCACTGGAACAGGCTGCCCAGGAGGTTATGGAGTCTCCTTTACTGGAGATGTTTCAGACCCGCCTGGATGTGTTCCTGTGCAACTGGATGTAGGTGATCCTGCTGTGTCAGGGGGATTGGACTGGATGATCTTTCGAGGTCCCTTCCAATCCCTAATGTTCTGGGATTCCATGATTCTAAATGGAAATCCTCCGGCCACAAAACCTCAGCACTTCCCAGCGCTAAGAAAGTTTGGACTGGATTCAAGCTCCAGCCCCCAGCCTCTCCATCCCTGTGTTGAGCTGCAACAGGACCACTGTGCAGCAACACTTCGGGGACAGGGTCTTTTTACGTGGCACCTCACTCCCATCTCTGATATCAATCACACACTTAGAGCTTTAAACCAGAAGACCTTTTGAAACTGCTGCTCCTGGCCAAAAGCAGGACTCCTCCAAACGGTTCCACAGCAAACTCTCCTAGGCTGTGGCACATTTAATGAGAGCAGCCCTGATCAGCTGCAGCCCGCCTTGCATGGTTAACTCAATCAGCAAACTACTAATGACTCCAGCATGTTACAGCTTTTTTGGCTAATGAGAACCGCATTGACCAGCTTTTTCCCAGGATCAAACGCCAACATGGAACGAGTTCTGGCCCAGCTGTAACACTACCCTGCGAGCAGAGCGCTGACCAGCCAGGGCAGGATGGAGCCCAAGTGGTGTTAGGGTGGCAAAGGGTCTCCCTGACTTGCAGGGCAGCCCCTTCCCCAGAACAGGTCTGTCTGGTGAACCCAAAGCCCAGCACGAGCACTGAGCACCCAGCCTGGGGAGCAGCTTTTCCAGACAGAAAACCTTTTGTTCCCAGCAGGCTGCCTGTCTTAACTACTCCTTCTCCTCCTCGTTGTGCGGCAGGATAATTCATAGCAGGTGAGAAGTAAATTCACTCTTCCTCTTGCTTTCCCTTCCCTGTTGCTGCAGTTTGTCCTCACCTCCATTTCTTCTTCCCTCCTCCTTCAAAGCAGGAGCCAACTGACCATTTTCTGAGTGGAAACCTCACAGCAGACTGTGCCCCAAGGGAATTGTACTGTGGGTGGGGAACGGTGCCTCAGGCATCACCTTGCCTCCTACAAACCACTGTTAAATGTGGATTTGCTCCCATGGAAAGAATTCTGGTGACTTCACAGAATCCCAGAATGATGGAGGCTGGAGAAGACCTCTCAGCTCAGCCAGCCCAGACCAGGGCCTACCATCACCACAGCGGCCACACCAGGGAACTAAGGGCCACAGCCAGGCTGTCCTTCAACACCTCCAGCGATGGAGACTCCACCACTGCCCTGGGCAGTCCAGTCCAGGCTCTGATCACCCTTTCCATGAGGAAGGGCTTCCTAACATCCAACCTGATAGCTTCAGGCCCTGCCCTCTTGTCCTGGGGCTGGTTGCCTGGGAGAAGAGCCCAACCCCCACCTGACTACAACTTCCCTTCAGGGAGTTGGAAAGAAGGAAAAGGTTCTCCTCCAGTCTCCTCCAGGCTAAACACCTCCAGCTCCCTCAGCCTCTCCTTTGGACTAGGGGTTTGTTTGTTTCCTGCCAAAACACCCTTCAGGTTCCAATACAGTCTATTTTTTAAATTGCCCAATTTCTAAAACAGACTTTACTGGAGAAAATGCTCCAGTCTGATCAATTTTTGTCCATTAGAGGAGACCTTGGTTCCATTTTGGTCTGGAGTATCATCTTGCCAGGTGACAAGTTATTTCCCTCCTCAGTCCTTCCCTTCTCTCTATCAGCCAGGCACAACACTGAACACTTTGTCCTCTGGAAAGCAAAACTGTCTCAAACCAGCCAAACAAACCCAGGAGTCGCTTCGGTGCTGCTCAGCTTCACTCAGCACAACCCAAGAGCCTCACACTCTGCTACCCCTGGCTGCAACCAAACCAAATTGTGAAAACCCACCAGGTAAAAAGAGGAGAGAGAAGGAATCATCAGGACTGGGGAATTCATTGGAAAATGCCAGTTCTCCAAAGCTCTCCTGGAGACCAGGCTACTATCTGGCACCATGTGTGACCAGAAATCACGAGGAATGCACCCAGTCCATCCATCAGGACGGTGCTCCTTCCTCTTTAAGGAGCGTTCCTGCGCAGTTCTTGCCACCTTAAAAGGCTGTGATATTAAATATCATTCAGCCAAGACATGGTGGGGGACCACGCATGACTTCATTCCTCTCTTAACAATGTCCTCAGGCCAACCACCAGGAATTCAGACTCTTAATAACTTCCCTGGGCTGAGCACTCTTCACCTCCGGCACTCTCCCCTTATCTGCGGTGGGAAGCGTTCTTATTCATTCCGTGGTCTGCTCTGACCACAACACTCCATGCTTCACTGACCTTCTCCCGCATCATTCTTCAGCTTCAAGCTTCCCAGCCTCACCTGCAGGTCCACACACACACTTGTGCCAGTACCTGCCCTCTTAACTTGCACCCTACAACATCTAGAATGATAGAACCCTGAGGTTGGAAAGGGCTTCCAAAGGTCATCAAGTCCAACCACTCAACAACAAGCAGGGACATCACTGACCAGACCAGATTGACCAAAGCCCCATCCAACCTGACCTTGAATGGCTCCAGGGTTGGGGACAAAACCTTTGTCCCCTTCTCCCACCCTGACTTGCATTTCTTCTGCACCACCACTGTCTTCCTTGCAAAGGCTGAGCCACTGAGTCCCAAGACTCTGCTACAGTGGCCAAGAGTAACTCCAGTCACTTGTGAGCAGAAGCTGGAGCTCCACATTCCCAGCAGGTTTCTACTCTTCCCTTCACCCCTGCCCAAAGATGGACTGTGCTTTCCTCTTTCAATCACTTCTCATTCCTTTCCATCCTCTTTTTCCCAAAAGGACACAAGCCAGCTAGAAATGGCCACTGCAAATCATGGAATCACAGGTGTGGAAGGGACCTCAGAGACCACCCAGTCCAAATGCCCTGCCACAGACAGCAACACCTCTCACCAGACCAGGTTGCCCAGAGTCCCATCCAACCTGGCCTTGCACACTTCCAGGGATGAGGGAGCAGCCACAACCTGCTCTAGGGCCACAGCAGCCTCACTGAAAAGAATTTCCTCCTAATACTTCATCTAAATCTGACCTCTTCCAGCTTAAAGTCATTTCTCCTCATCCTATCACAACAAACTCTTGTAAAAAGCCCTTCCCCAGCTCCCTTACAGCCTCCTTCAGGTACTGAAAGCTGCTGCAAGGTCTCCCTGGAGCCTTCTCTAAGCTGAGCAGCCCCAACTCTCTCAGTCTGTCCCATTGGTGAACAGGTCTTTCACTGCTTTACTCACTTGCACTCTCCTTCTTCCCCCTGTCCTGTACAAAACACTTACCAAGAAAGTCCAGAACTGGGTCCACAACTGTGCGACTCACGTCCATTCACTATCAGCAGACAGGAGCCACTTCCTACCACCATGGTTCAAGAAAAAACATCTAACTCACTCCAGGCTTTTATTCTCCTGGGCACCAAGAGACCTGCACTTGAAAAACAACTGGCAACACCTGGGGGTGGCTGCAGCCTGAAGTTAATTAAAGCTACACTGCAAAGAACTTTGCCACTGCTCTTGGTGTTCTTGTAAATGGAAAAGGGCATCAGCACAGCCAGGGTTTGTTCTGCAGGGCTCCTGCCTCAGATTGCTTTTAAGTTTATTAAGTTCCAGCTCCAGGAAGAAAATGGTAGCATCTGATTTATTGGTCCGAGGGAAGAAGGATGAAGTAAGCAATAAATCTGGTAACGGCAGTGTTACCTCAGCTCGCTGCAAGCCCCAAGGTGCACTCAGATTCCACTCCGAGATTATGGAGCGCCCAGGGCAAACCCTCCCCTTGCTCTGTGCCTCAGTTTTCCTGCTCAGAGTAAGAGGATGCTAATGGTGGAACTGAGCTCTGTTTCATTTGGCAGAGACATTAAATCATCAAATCAGGTACCCACAAGCAAATCCATGGAGACTCTGTTACCATCAAGTATGTCTGTAGGATACTAGAAAAGAACCAGTGAGAAGGCACTAGGACAGCCCTACAGTTATTGCAGAATCACAGAACATTAGGGATGGGAAGGGACCTCAGAAGGTCATCCAGTCCAATTCCCCTGCCACAGCAGGATCACCTAGACCAAGCTGCACAGGAACACATCCAGGTCAGACGTCTCCAGTGAAGGAGACTCCACAATCCCCCTGGGCAGCCCCTTCCAGTGCTCTGTCACCCTCACTGGGAAGAAGTTCCTTCTCATACTGATGTAGAATCTCCTCTGTCCCAGCTCACACCCATTGCCCCTTGTCCTGTCACTAGATGAGAAGAGCTTAGCCCTTGAGGCATTTCCTTCTGTCACTGACTGTCACAGACTCCCCAATTTATACAACCAAAAAACAGAACCACAACATCATCATGGTCGGAAAGGTCCTCCCAGATCATGGAACCCAACTAGGCCCACAACAACTAAAAGCCTGAATACCTGAATCCCTAAACTGATCGACAAGTACAAACAAACCTCCTCCATCCCTGCCACTACCGCAGGGTGTGAAGCACTACGTCTACAAGTTTCTTAAACATCTCCAGGGATGGTGACTCAACCACCCTACAGAGAAGACCGTTCCAGTGCCTTACCACTGGTCCAGTTGATCTTGCTGTGGCAGGGGGATTGGACTGGATGATCTTTCAAGGTCTCTTCCAAGAGGTCTCTTTCTTTTTGTCTTAGGTTTTGGGTTTTTATTCCTTTCCAAGAGTGGACTGACTAGAAGGTTCCCTGGGCAAATCAATGAAACCAACACCCAACAAATGACCTTTCCTCAGTGTCTTATAAGTACCTGTCAACTTCAGGAGTGCCACCACCACTGAAAGGAGAGATTTAAAGCCAGACTATTCATTAGAGACCAAACTATTATTCTAGAGACTTAAATGAATTGGCTAGTGGCCAGCTTGCCTCGCCGTTTAGGTACCGCTAGGAACACGGGAAGTGGCTGCTATGGGCTTTGTACAAAAGCACAGAAGAGGGAGCTGGGTTGGGGGGGGGGGGGGGCTTTAAAAGGGAAAAANGGGGGGGGAGACTTTAAAGAGGAAACAAGAACCAGGCTGTTCAGCTGGCAGTGGTCTGACATCCTCACAAGATGGCACGAAGGGTAAGCAGATGTAACCAGGGAACGACGGGAACAAGCTCGAGTCTGTAAACACCAGGGAGAGCGGCTACTTTACGGCATCACTGGCAAGTGACCATCTAAGCACGCCGTGAGGAGCACATGCATTAGAAAAGAGACTGGGAGGGCGATTCAATAACTCCAGTTTGCTTTTGTATAGCAGACACACATGACTTGTCGTGTGCTGTTTGGAATTAGAAGCCAAATTTTATTCAAAGAAGGCAAAACTAAAAGCAAATATTGCCTGATATAGCCCACGTTTGCATTAAACACAAACATTTCAAGGTAGGAGTCACAAACCTCACCAGTAATCATCTGGTTTGTATCAAGTGATGTGTCACCTTCAACTCCCCGGAGCCCTTTCCTCAGCATAACCTTCAAGTTCCCCTTTTAAACCTTTATTTATGATGACTAGGATGAAAGTAAAGGGGAGCAACAGGGGCTCTGTTACAAAGCATCACACGTGTCGGTGCAGCACGAGGAGCAGCACCTCAGCTGGCAGCAGGCAAGAATCATGGAATCATCAAGGTTGGAAAAGACCTCCAACATCATCAGGTCCAACCACCCGCCTGACAACACCCAACCACTAACCTTTCTGTTCAAACACCCTGGCTGCCCCTTTCTTGAACCCCTCTGGGGACGGTGCCTCCACCCCCTCCCTGGGCAGCCTGTTCCAAGGCTTCTTCTGAGATGAAGTTTTTCCTAAGATCCAATCTGAACCTGCCCTGGCACAACCTGACCCCATTTCCTCTCATCCTGTCATTAGTCCCTAGGGAGAAGAGGCCAACTCCTGCCTCACTACGTCCTCTCTTCAGTTAGTTGTAGAGAGCAGTGAGGTCTCCCCTCAGTCTCCTCTTCTCCAGGCTGAACAACCCCAGCTCCCTCAGCCTCTGCTCATCAGCCCTGTTCTCCAGAGCCCTAACCAGCCCAGTTGCCCTTCTCTGCCCCCTCTCCAGCACCTCCACGTCCTTCCTGCACCACAGTGCCCAACACAGCACATAGCAGGGCTGGGTTGGCTCTTCATCACCCCAAAGTCTACCCACACCATAGTCAAACAGAGCTGTCATGACTACACTACTCAAGAAACAACCTTCAGGAGTATCAGAACTAAAAGCTTTCTTTGCAGAACAGACAGAAAAGTTGGGGCTGCAAGACTAAGTAGCCTCATGCCATCCCTTCCTCCAATTCCCTACCCATGCTTTGATGCTTCCTTATGGTTAGAGCTGCGGAAAGCCCTTGAGATGGCAGTAATGAATTTTGTTGGCCCTGCTGAGGAACCCTAAGACAGTTCTGGGTTAATTTACTCTGCAAATACACCAGGATCTTCCAAGATTACTTTCTTCAGTCTCAGCATGAAGGCAGCAATTAAAACCATGTAAAAGAGTTTTCTATCCAAAACCTTGAGCTGCTTGGACAGGGATGTCTTTTAATATTCTTGGTGCTTCTAAAGCACAACAGTGGCACAGAACTTTCTTCCTAATTAAAGCTGCTTGGAATGCTTGCTAACCACCCACAAGCAGAGTCTCTGAAACTTGTGACAAACAGCTGGTGAAGATTTACCCTGCTATGGCTCAAGAAGACCATTGTATTCGGCAAGATGATAGGCAACTCAACCAGGTCCTCTAATGTAAATCAGGTGGCTCCAACACAAAGATACAGTCTGTGAACCATCAGGCACTTGGAATCATAGGATCATAGAATGGAATCACAGAGTGGCCAGGGTTGGAAGGGACCTTAAAGATCATCTAGTTCCAACCCCACTGCACAGGCAGGGACACCTTCACTAGAGCAGGTTACTCAGGGCCCCAGCCAACCTGGACTTCAACACTTCCAGGAGTGGGGCAGCCACAACTTCCTTGGGCAACCTGTTCCAGCATCTCAGCAGCCTCACAGCAAAGAATTTGTTCCTTATGTCCAACTTCATTCTCCCCTCTTCAAGCCTGTCCCCTTGTCCTCTCACTACTATCTGTATCAAAAGCCCTCCTCCAGCTTTCCTGTAGCCTCCTTCAGATATTGGAAAGCTGCTAGAAGGCCACCTGGGAGCCTCCTCCAGGCTGAACAACTCCAACCTGCTCAGCCTGTCCTCAGAGGGGAGGTGCTCCAGCCCCCTGATCATTTGAGTTGCTCTCCTCTGGACCTCTTCCAGGATCTTGTGTCCTTCTGATGTTGGGGACTCCAGAACCAGACCCAGTACTCCAGGTGGGGTCTCACCAGTGTGGAGCAGAGGGGGAGCATCACCTCGCCCAGACCAACTGTTACTGCTTCTTTTGATGTAACCAGGACACAGTTGGATGATTCTGGAGCTCCACATCTTCCAAAAGGTTTCCTTGGGTGAAATTACCTCCTTTGGCAGATAGCAAGGTCTGAAAGGTTGGAGAACCCATTGCATCACCACTGCCCTTCTCTACAGACCTTATCCATCTTCTCAACACCATCACCACAAAAACCAGCCAAAACAGGCCCAAGATGTTCTTGCTACAACAACATACAAGTGGCTCCACCTGCGTTAGGGATTGGAAGGGACCTCACAAGGTCATCTAGTCCAATCCCCCAGCCACAGCAGGATCACCAAGATTCAGTCCACAGCACATCTCCTTGCCGGTGACACACAAACTGCTGTAGGCAGCTTGATGCTTCTGTCACCCTCCTCCTCTCCCCCATGCGGTGGGATTTTGAAGACTGCAAAGCAAAAAGCACTTCCCTGCTCTGCTCTCAATGCCTCTGAGATGTGTGTGCTTCAGGTCCTGCCCTTCACGTCTAAAGCAGCTGGTTTTGCTGCCTTTGGGTTGTGTTGTCCCAGCAGAGGTGTCCTCCAGTCCAGTTGGCTGGAGAACAGGCACTTCTTTGAAATAGGGTTTAGTGGGCAGGGTGGGGTTGGGCTGATGGTTGGACTCGAAGATCTTGGAGGTCTCTTCCAACCTTAATGACTCTACAGTTGCATCCGTAAGGTCTCTGCCTGATGCCATCTCCCCCTCTGTTTTCTCTGCTATGTTCCTGCCACTCTTATTTACTCATCAGTCCGTTTGAAAACTCACCGATCTCCAGCCCCTCAGCGGAAGCTCGTGGTTTCTGGTGGTTTTCACAGAGGAAGGGTGACCCACAGCCAAACAGCCCGACCGTGTGCACAGATGAGATTACACGGCACAGCCCACGGTTCCGAGTGGTCCAGCTTTGCCACGGATAAGGCCCTCTGAGGAGGCTGAGGATGCAAACAGAGCCCTTCTTCAGAAACCACCCAGCTGCTGAGGATGCAAAAGGCAAAGGTTTAGGATAAGCTTCACGGTAAATTTGCTTCCACCAAACTCTTCGTACGATGAGGTGGCAGCCAAGTGGGTCAAAGCGGATCCGGAAGGAGATATTTCCATTCTTCAAAGGCAGAAAAACAATTTTTCATCTTCTCCAGCTGGATGCAGTTAAAGAAGATTACAGCTGGGACGATTGCTTTCGGCAGCCTAGAGTCTGACCTACAATTCTGTAAAATATAACTAATCCTTCGTGTGTTGGCTGTCAAGAATTTTCCCTCACGTGCTGTTTGTTCTTGTCCTCAGTTTGCTCTGCGCGGAACGCTTGCCATGTTGTAGGTCTGCACATGAAGGCTCCTTGGCCTATTTCACGACCAGACAAGAGCTGATTAAACTAAGTGGAATAGAATAACAAGTCAAGACTTGGTTTGGTTATCTTGACTACCCAAGAGAGGCACCTCCAAAGCAAGCAGAGCAAGGAAAGGACAAGAAGGGAAAGATCTGCTGAGGGAGCACGTCAGTGCCCTGTTTGCTGGGAGATGCCAAACACAGAGGTTCTGAAGGACCACAACACACATTCCCCACTTCCAGCGATGAATCCAGAGAGCAGGAACACAGACAGGGAGGCAGCACATCAGTCTTCACGACCTGTCCTCCAAGAGGAGCAGGCGCTGCGTCTGAAGCCGCCGCAACGTAATGCACAGCAGCACCACAGCGCAGAGCTGCCTTCCTTGCTCTGAGGCTGAGGGAAACGGTCGTGCAGAAGCCCAGCCTCGTGCAAACGTGTGGACAAGCTCAGAGGAAGCAGCTACCCCGCACAGAGACTTTTTGCTCCCACCACAACAAAGAGGGAGGAAAAAAATGCAGCCCCTGAAAGCCCTTCCCAGCGCTGCAGCTTTGTGCGACCAGCTGCTTTCAGAGAGGTTCCAGTGCAGGCACAAAGGTAAATTAACCCTCTTGTGTCCGTGACAGAAGCAGGAATATGTGAAGTTCAACATTAGCTTGACACAGCGCAGAGGGTGCAGTCTGTGCTTTAGGGTGACAGAGCGCTGGAAGGGGCTGCCCAGGGAGGTTGTGGAGTCTCCTTCACTGGAGAGGTTTAAGACCCACCTAGATGTGTTCATGTGTGGCTTGGTCTAGGTGATCCTGCTGTTGCAGAGGGATTGGACTGGATGATCTTTCGAGGTCCCTTCCAATCCCTAATGATTCTATAAGGACAGAGAGGAGCTGGCAGGACAATAAACCCAGTTTTAGCTGGTCTTTCCCCAAGGATGAGCCACTCGTGTCTGCCAGGGACACGGTACAGGGAAAAGACCCTATGGGACACCTCTCACCACACTGCTGCCATCACGACTGCAGTGTGGGGCAGCTGCACATGACATCCTAATGTGCCACCACCCATACGGAAAGAGAGAGGTAGCTCTCCAAGAACCTGAGCTGCACCAAGCCCCACACCAGGCCAGGGAGATGGATCCATGCATTCTCCCATCACTAGGCAAAGAAAAAGCCCCCACTTTCCTCAAAAGGCCTTTGTTCACACAAGAGCAGCCCCAGCAACCTACTCACCAGGGCAAGGCCACATGGTGGACCCCAGGACAGCTCTGTGATGCTTGGTGGTGTGAGGATGCTGACAAAGATATTGGCCTGTGATGGCAAATCAAGATTAACGCAGCCAAGCAGGGAGCAGGTCCTCGGCAACTCCTTCCTTGCCACTTTAAGTTTAACTTTCCCTGTTTACTTCTTAATTCAATGCAGCCTTTTGATCTCTCCTGCTCTCCTTTCTCTTGTCTCCCAGAGTTTGCTGACACAGGAGAAGCATGACAAGCTCAGACAAGCTAACCTACTTTTTTCTTTCCCTCTCGCACACGTTAACGCTCCCACTCCTCTACCTCGCGTATGAAAGCGTATTGCGGGTGTCGTTATAATGATACCTCCAGCCCCTCTGTGCAGTAATTCCCCAGCTGACAGGTGAAGAGACTGAGACACGTTGCTCTTAAATTACTTGTTCCTCAAGCTTGCAGAGGAAACTAGCGACACAAGTGGGAATGAAACCCAACAGAGTCCTGTTTTGCTTGGTCCCCATCTATGGAAAGTTAAGGTACCTCCACCCATGAAGGTGACTGGAGGGAAAGGCTGGTGACGAGAGGCTGAGGGTGCTGGGGGTGTTTAGCCTGGAGAGGAGGAGACTTGGGGGGCAACTTCTTCCACTCTACAACTCCCTGAATGGAGGTGCTAGTCAGGTGGAGATCAGGCTTTTCTCCCAGGCAAACAGCACCAGGATGAGAGGGCAGGGCCTGAAGCAGCCTCATGGAAAGGGTAATCAGAGCCTGGACTGGACTGCCCAGGGCAGCGGTGGAGTTGCCATCGCTGGAGGTGCTGAAGGCCAGCCTGGCTGTGGCCCTTAGTGCCCTGGTCTGGCCAGGGGGGTGATGTTAGGTCCTGGGCTGGGCTGGCTGAGCTCAGAGGGCTTTTTCTGCCTCACTCACTGTGGGATTCTGTGACCACAGGTCTGTCAAATACCAACAGCTCCAAGCACAGCGGTAGCAGCATCATTCGAGCGATCCCTTACACACTTACACCTTTCCAGGACTGAATTGAGGCAAGGAGCACTCATTGCCAGGTCTTGGGAGCCTTTGATCTGAACTGTCTGGTTGCTCAGGTTCCCGGGTGCACGCAGCCTCTGCAGCTCAAGGTGTGTGACAATGGGAAGGGGCTGCAGTTCAGCTGCTCTCTGTAGCCCGAAGCCTGTGAACTGCACGGAACAGGCTCTGTTTACCCACTCAGCCATGTAACGTGCTCTATTTTTGCACTTTCAGCCTGATGTTCTACCTGCTCTGGACTCAGTTCCCTCCATGTGCTCACAACTGGGAGTTTCAGCCAGACTTGGATGGGTCAAACCCACATTGAACTGAGTTTCATCATGACAGCGGATATCGCTTAGCCAAGCTGTTTTTCCCTCTGCCTATGGAATAATTCATGGCTCAGCCACGAGCTCGATTTTACAGAGATTAGATTTCCAGTTATGACACTGACTAGAATTCAATATCCATCACTCTTGGGCATGGAGTAATCTTCAGCATTTACAAAGCCGAGCTTTCGGAAGCCAGTGCACACTCTGAGTTAGTCTGGAATTACTGGAATTCAGATGTTGACACCTTTGGGGTTAATATTCTCAAAGATGTTCTCTGCACCAAATCAAGCCCTTTCTTATGTTATGAAAGCTGAAATTAGCACATTATGTCAGAGCTCAGTCTTAAAGGCAACCCCCACCCCGTCCCCAGTCCTACAAGCATCGGATGATAAATCGCTTTGAACAAACCACATAACATCCAGAGCGGAGCCACTCCACAAAAATTAGACCCTATTAATTTTTGAGGTGAGCTAGCTGAGCACCATTTAAATCCCTGAATAGACTTTTCCCTTCACAGAGTGGCTTTAATTAGGTTTCGCTGCATTTACTTTGGAAGCAGATCAAGTTTAAACGAAAGGAAATCCCTTGCGCTGTGCATCAGAGTGACCACAGAGGGGTTCAGAGCAGTTTAACTACTGCAGGTTGTGGATGTGTCATTAGCTTGATGCAAGTTAACTTCTGGCCATGCTGGTGTGGACAAGCCTGCAGTCCTTTGCATCCCAACGTGTAATGGCATTCCCTTTGTCTTGTCAGGCTGAACAGGGAGCACTCTGGAGCAAGGACAGTGAACGTACAGGACTGACTACACGTGTGGATCTGGGTGCTCAGAGCTCCTACAGCTCAGCAGTAAGTGGCCTCTTTGACTACTAACGGAATCACAGGACATTAGGGATCAGAAGGGACCTCAAAAGATCCACAGAATCACAGATCATTAGAGATCGGAAGGGACTGAGGGGTGACCTCATTAATGTCTACAAATATTTGAGAGGTGGGCTCAGTGTCATCTAGTGATAGGACGAGGGGCAGTGGTTGTCAGCTGGAACACACAGAAGGCTCCACATCAACCTGAGAAGGAACTTCTTCACAGTGAGGGTGACAGAGCACTGGAACAGGTTGCCCAGGGTGGTTGTGGAGTGTCCTTCTCTGTAGATGTTTAAGACCTGCCTGGATGTGTTCCTGTGTGACTTGGTCTAGGTGATCCTGCTGTGTCAGGAGGATTGGACTGGATGATCTTTTGAGATCCCTTCCAATCCCTAATGATTCTATGATTCTGTGACCAGAGCAGGATCTCCACAGGGGTCCTTAAACCCCAGCCCACGGGTATTAACCACAACCCCCTCCCCGGTCAAGCAGCCACAGTTGACTTCTTCCTGCCGACTGCGCGGCCAGGCTGGGTGGCTCCTCCATCTCTTCCTCCCTCTCCCAGGCAGGACAAGCCAGGCAGCACAAACTATATCCCGGCCCCCAACACTGTTTGAGAGACAGTGAACCAGCCCCCTGTTTAAAAACTTTGAGGACCCCTGGGGGCCGAGTCAAGTTACTCATGCAAACACCTGCAGCACTGGATGCAGCTAATGAACCCCTGAAGCTGTTGAGCATCACGAGCAACACGTTCCTGCACACACAACTGCTCACACCCCGAGGCTTCACCCCGGGTGGATCTGTGCGTGTGCATCTCAGCTCTAACGCTCCTGAGCACAGCGATGCCCGCACCACTCGAGAAAGAAATCAACCCTCCTTTTGCTCGGAGCTATGAACGCCTGCATTCCATCACCAGCCCAACAGAACAGGCACACGGGCTTGTACATCTGGGAAGCACATGAGAGGCCTTCTCACAGAGCTTTGCACACCCCTGTCTCTCAGATCCAAACTCGAGTGGTTTTTCCCCTCCCTCACATGGTGGAAAATTTGACTGATGTTCTTGGTGCACAAGACATTAAATAACAACCCCCCAGATGCACAGCTGGAATGCTTTTCACTCCTAAAATCTCCCACTACACCTTCCACAACTGATCTGCAGTATTTCTTTGACAAGCCACACCTCTCTGGTTCTGCCATCAGCCCTGGGACACATTTCTCCCATCAGTGGCACGAGGGGTTCAACTGGTCACACAAATTCCTTTCCAGTACAAACAAGGACCTTTTCAAGCTAACAGGAAGCCAGTGTGAAGTGGATTCATGGTATCCCAGCAGACCAGGACAATAAGAAGTTCAAATCAGTTGAGGGAACTGAAAGTTCTAATTCTTCTCTTTTTTCTTTCTGAATTTCCAAACCTCTCCAGAAGGTGCCGACCTGCATGGCAGGTAGAACGTACGAATGAAATCATAACGATGCTAAGGCGAATCCAAGGCTCCGAAGAAGTCAAACCTGTCCAAAGCACAGACCTTCACCCTATCCCACACCATCCTCTGCAGTAAAAAATGAAGACCTCCACCAAGACCTGAGCTCCATGGAGGAACAGGCACACAACAAGCGGCGCGCATCAGTTGATACCTGAAGCTCAAAAGCATCTTGCTGGTGGTGCCTCACGAGTGGAAGCAGCATTGAAACCTGAAGGTTTCCCACCAAGCTGTAAATTACCCAATA
Organism: Rhinopomastus cyanomelas; assembly: GCA_013400115.1. Lineage (NCBI taxonomy): Eukaryota > Metazoa > Chordata > Aves > Bucerotiformes > Rhinopomastidae > Rhinopomastus > Rhinopomastus cyanomelas. Next base: position 338,189 of record VXBP01008528.1, read on the forward strand.
TTTTCTCACTTCAGTTAAAAATGTAGCCCTCACAAAGCCAACGGGGAAATAACATTCTGGGTCAATCTTCCCCGGTGATTTGCGACAAAAAAACCCCGTGAGTTGAGTTCTAACCAGAATGAGTCTCTCAGCCTGTTACTAGGGAGAGATAAATCGCAAGGGTGGCTGCTGCCATATTTCAGCTCAGCATTTGCTCTGCTCGCAGAACCACAGAACATTAGGGGTTGGAAGGGACCTCGAAAGATCATCCACTCCAATCCCCCTGACACAGCAGGATCACCTACATCCAGTCGCACAGGAACATGTCCAGGTGGGTCTTAAACATCTCCAGTGAAGGAGACTCCACAACCCCCCTGGGCAGCCCCTTCCAGTGCTCTGTCACCCTCACTGGGAAGAAGTTCCTTCTCATATTGATGTGGAACCTCCTCTGTTCCAGCTCACACCCATTGCCCCTTGTCCTGTCACTAGATGACATTGAGAAGAGCCTGGCTCCATCCTCCTGACACCCACCCTTCACATATTTATAAACATTAATGAGGTCACCTCTCCCCTTCTCTCCTCCAGGTTCTTCTTGGAGGTCCAAAGAATCATTTAAGGATCATAGGGTCTTTTCTGCACTGGAACTGCCTTTCCTTTCCTCCCTCCCTGTGTTTTAGGACAGTTGCTGTGGAAAGACTGGATCTTGTTTTACTTTATTGCTGTTAGGGGCAGAGTGGGAAGAGTAAGAGCTATAGACACGAAGATGCCAAGCTACAAGGAGACTACATGCTCCAATGCCCAGCCCTGGCCACTTTGTTCCGTGAGGAATAGCCAACACACTGGCAGAGGTCGTCCACAAGTGTCTGCCACCAGGCAGAAAGCGGAGATATGAGAAGATGCCCTTCATCCCAATGGACCATTTCCCACGGCAGAGCATCCTTTTGCCCCTTGCACAAATCATAAACCCTCCTTTCAGTCACATTTCTCCTCTGAATTTGCACCCTCCCACCCCATCCCACTTGGGTGCTACAGAAACTCTTTGGAGAGATGCACTGAGCAAAATGTTGGGGGCAGGAAAACATTCCTGGCTGCACAACCCGGCCCTAGCTGGAACCCAGATCACATGGCAAGTAACAGGATTTAACGATAAACTTTGAATTCAGGCCAGACTGGTTGAAGTTTCACTAAATTCAGTTATCCCAGGCCAGTTTAGTGCTTTCTGCAGCAGCAGCTCCCAGCAAATCACCTGGAAAGCTCATACACTTCAACTGCAGAGCACTCTGCATTCCTCTGAAGCTTGACCTTCCCAGCTGACCTCCCAGCAGCAACCCTGGGCCAGGTACTGCTGGGTCAACCGCTCTGAAGGCCAAGCCCTACGTTTGTGAGGAAGGCAGTAAGTTACTGGATGTGAAGCTCCTGTTTTGCTCCTCAAAGCTGCCTCTGCTCTGCTAGAGAACTCAATGAACCTAAAACCTCAACACTAACCGTTGGTTTGAGTTGCACCAGTAAGTCCAGGAAACCTTCCAGTATCCTCATCACCATACTGGAGATCCAGGGTTCACTTTGTGCCTCCAGTTTCAGAGGACTAAGCAGCTACTGATCAAAAACCTAAGCGAGGTGGGAGGATGGGGTCTATAAAACTGTCCCAGTGCTTGTGGGCTTCCCAACAACGGACCAGTCCAGCAAAACCCACTGCAGACACGATGCTCACCCCTGCTGTCGGGGAGTGTGTTTGCCCTACGGTTGATGAACTGCAGGGGGCATGGGGGGAGGACCAGCCCCACAGGCAGGTCATGAGATCAAAACCCACCGACTTCAACAGAACAACGAAAGGGGCCAGGTGCTGGCTCTCAGAGTCTGTGGAGTTTAAACCTCTGTGCTTGCACAGCGTGGAAGTTTCACACCGCTATCAACACGGACCAGGAAGGAATATGGGATGCAATGGGGAAGGGAAGGGAGAAGGGGGAAGGGAGAAGGGAGAAGGGAGAAGGGAAAGGGAGAAGGGAGAAGGGAGAAGGGAGAAGGGAGNACTAAAATAAAATTTTAAAATAAAATAAAACAAAATTAAATTCATCATACACACCACCACCACCACTATGATCCAGAACTGAATTTTCAGTACAAAACCGAAGTCTTTGTTCACCCACAACACAAATTTCAACAGATTGAAGCAAGGGTGCTCAGTTCCAAGACACTCTGAGGCCATCAAGGTGAGAGTTTTCGTTCAGGCTGCTGAACCAGGGCATCGCTGTGAAGGGTTGAGAAGCCGCGGAACATTTTTAGTATAGACTCGAGTCAGTGTGACCAAAGGGATTGCCCCGCGTGGCTCACCTGATTAGCTATACAAATGCCTTTCTTTTTCCTTTCTCTTTTTTCTTTTCCCTTTTTTTTTTTCCTCCCTTTTAATCCAAGAATGGTTCCAAATGGGAGACTGGAGCGGGGCATGTACTGGAATGTCTGACGGCCACAGACTTGGGATTTATATTCCACGTTGAATTCATTGTTCTCTCTCCTACCCCCGCTGCCCTCTAAAAAATGCTGCAGCCATGACAGAAATAAATTAGCCCGAGGTACAGGTCACACCTTCAAGGGCAGTCAGCATTCTGGGTAAAATCAATAGAGAAGATGGGAGTCTCTAACAGCTGAAGCAGAAAGAATGACGCATTGATAGCTTTACATATACCCAAACAAAGGCACTTTGGAGAAACCCTGGTCCCTGCTGCCTGGCGAACACAAAGCAGGTTTTTTCAACCACCTGAACCCCAACAGCAACACAGAGGCGATTCAGAAAGGAGGGGAATTTGCATAGCGATGCAGAACGCGCTGCTTGCAGCTCTGTCTGGGGAGGAGGAGATCCACATGCTGATTTCTGGCCCAGGCTGTAACTCCCACAAACTTCTACAGAGACCAGAACCTGCTCTCAGCTCCAGCTTAAACACTGCAGCCTCTCAAGTGTCAGAAACTGAAGCCTTGAACAAAAAAGTCCCCTCAGCTCTAGTGAACAAGGGAGCAAGTCCCACTGAGCGTGTGTGTGCGTGTCACTGTGACTTTAGAGCAATGGGTCATGTATCCAGCATCACTTACACCCACTGGTAGCCCTAAACTTCAGCCCTGGTGAATCACAGCTGCTCTCAAATGAGGAGGATTTATTAGGATGTGGGTTACACGAAGATTCACGCAGAAGTTGAGTGGCTTTTGCCAACCGATCTGCGGAGAGTTCGGTGTTGACTCCGGGACTGAGGCACACAACCCGTTCAGATGCTTCACAGACCCCACAGGGTTCCTACCTGTGTTTTAAAGCCTGATTTAAGCCTCCACAATACTTCTAAAAATAGGACGTAGACTCTTCAGTCCCACAGGAGTTTTTGAAATTGCCACCCGGGAGGTTTCTCAATAGACAGAGCTAAAAGCTTTTCTCCTCTTGTGTCCCTCCCAGACCTCTCCAGAGACAGCTCTGGCCCAAACGCAGCAGGATCTAAAGCCAAATGAGCCCAGATTTTGTGCAAAGGCAGCAGGAGAGCAGCAAATATGTACCTCTCCCCTCACTTCCTCGTTAGGCTGCTGCTTTTCTGAAAGCCCACACAACATCAGCGTGTGCAAGGCTCCTTGATCGTTAGGCTCACACTTCTACCTGGGGTGAAGCATCATTACGTTTGTACTTACATCGGTGGCATCCGGGAGCGGTATCATCAGCAGAATTATTGTCACTGCTACCTGCAAGAAGAAAACAAAGGGGGTTGACCATTAACACCAGTGCTGCACTGGAGGACTGTCTTCTGCTCGCTGTCCTGTATTGCTCAAAGACAGAGCAGTGGTGTGGCAGCACCTCTCTGCCTTCTAGGAAAAAGATACAGCAAAATCAACACCTCGAAGAAAGGTGATGCTCAGGAATCACCTGTGTTGTTGCTTGTGAAGGCCTTTTGGGTGGCGTCTTGAACCCACCAGTGCACAGAGATGGATTTGCTGAGGTCAGTGGAGAGGAGAGGGCACTTCTTAAGCTCTTCAACAGAGCAGAACCCCAGCTCTTAGCTGGCCCTTCAGTAATCCTGGGCATCCTCCTCTGCATGTGGCTCAGGAACTGAGAGGATGGTTTAAGATGTGGCTCTTCCAGAGTGGTGGAGCTGCTCCACTGGTGAGAAGGTTTTACTTGTGGACATCCAACCCTCACCAGAAATGACTGACAAAGGAATATGTTTTCTTATGAGCCTGTAAAGATGGTTTTTAGGCAGACCATGGGCTTCCAGCTCTTACATGGCTCGTTCCCTTCAGCTACCTTCACACACTGCTCTTGGAGGCAGAGGAACTGGGGAAAGAAGCCACACTAAAGAACATCCCAAGAATGACCGGGATCATAGAATCATAGAATCATTAGGGATTGGAAGGGTTCTCAAAAGATCCTCTAGTCCAATCTCCCTGCCACAGCAGGATCAAATAGACCAAGTCACACAGAGATACATCCAGGCGGGTTTTAAACGTCTCCAGTGAAGGAGATTCCACAACCTCCCTGGGCAGCCCCTTCCAGTGCTCTGTCACTCTCACTGTGACAAAGTTCCTTCTCATATTGATGTAGAACCTCCCTATGTTCCAACTCGCACCCATTGCCTCTTGTCCTATCACTAGATGACACTGAGCAGAGCCTGGCTCCATCCTCCTGACACCCACCCTTCAAATATTTATAGACATGAATGAGGTCACCCCTCAGTCTCCTCTTCTCCAAGCTCAAGAGACCTGCCTCAAACCAAACGTTGGGTGGAACAGGCTACAATGATTTGCCTTATGATCCTTGGTTGTCCTCAAGGACAAAAGCACAGGGCGATAATTCACGTTACTGCCCACGATGCTCTGAAGTACTGCCTGCGCTTCCGTGATCGGCTGTTGCCTCCACTCCTGTGCTGGCCATGAACAAACAGAGCTGCACGTGTAGTGCAGACACTGTGCTCCCTCCAAGGAGCTGCAATGCCAGTCTAGTGCAGCTTGCTCTAAAATAAATCAGTCTTTATTTGTTTTATAAGTCACTGTGCTTAGCGATACGGAAAGTCCTGCCCAGTTCTGGGGAACATTCCACTAATCACGAGGGTACGTTATCTGAAGAGATCACATTTAGCATCAGCGGGTCAAGAGTGACCCATTAGAGATACACCCATGTGGGGGCTGGAGAGCAGCTGGCTCGCTTTGCTGAGGGACTTAGCCAGGGTGTTTTAGATGGCTCTTGACATCCTGATACTCAAAATGCTGTGAGTGATCACCATCTTCAAAAGGACCTTGGCAAATGTCTCTGTGGAAGCACCGAGACAGGGAAGCTGCCACAGTGAACCCCTCCAGACACCCAGGACCATTGTGTGTCTGCTCTGCACATCCATTTATTCCACTCCTGCTCCTCCTGCCTTCTCTACTCAAATCTCACCTTCACCTATTGATTAGGGCTGGTTTCAGAAGGTCTGCCTCTCTTTTGAAGAGCCGGATTGTGCACAGAGAGGAGAGTCTTGTCTCTCAGAGAGGAGAGACTTGCTGCAAGTTTTCCCCCATTTAAAATTGTTCCAAAGTCCAGGATTCAATGCACAAACGAAAGGCACAAAGCTCTCCTACACACGTTTGCAAGAGCTGGCTCAGCCCTGGAGCTAAACAAAACCTTACAATGACCTGAGTCTTTTCAGGAACTGCAGAACCACCCTCCCTTGTTTTAAAGTAAAGAAGGATTTAAATGCAACCAACAAGCAGCACTTGTTGGTTGCAGGGAATAGCTGGGAAGATGAAAATAAAGATGAGCAAAAGCCCAAGTCGTTTATTGGCTGAAGTGTGACGGGTACTGAATGGATTTTACAGCTGCACACCACCACAGGTTGGGTTGTTAAGATCTGGGCTCCATGACCCAAGAGTTGTTTTCCACGTCCAACTGGTGCAAACCTACAAACTGCAAAATCTCAGCCCTCGGAGGGGAAATGAAATAATCCCCAAACATTTCCCATCCCTAATTCTATTTTGCACGTGAAGCGGGTTCATACGGAGTTGCTGGGTACCTGAAAATAACCAGTAGTAAGGGAGAGGCCATGTTCTTTGTGTCGGGGTAAGGACACTTCTTTGTCTTCCCTCGGTCACTGAAAGGAGTCGAAGTTAAACCTGTGAATCTGGGGTCCAAACCTCACATCAGGATGTGCAGTTTTGCATCCTGGTCTTATTACTCCTCTGAAAGTACAAGGCATTTTTACTCTATAAACATGCAAAGCACCTTAGAAAAGACCTTCCGAGTCACCCTCCTCCTTTCACAGCTAAGGAAATGGAGGTACTGCGTGAAAAGGGGAGAGACCAGGCTGTAGCCACCCTGAGCCCACATCCATCTGCAGCACAGCCCTGACCACCTCCATAATCCCCTGCAGGTTGCTAAATTGGAGCAAAAATGCAAAGACATTTTCCCAGACTTCTCTCCTCAAAACCCTGCCATGGACCACAGGGGATAAAGGCGAGGAAAGATCAGAGAGGTTCAGCTCTGGCCATTTGCAGATTCCTTCTGCCTGGCCTGGCTGCTCCTGCTCCTCCACGTCCACGCGGCAGGTAATCCCGGTGGGAACCAGTCAACAGACCTCGTGTAACCCAGTCACTGCCTCTCCTGCCCTGTGCAAAGAAGAGGTGCTGAGGTGCTTTTCTGCAGAGTTTTCAGCTGAGGCTGGTGGGCAGCAGCACGACCCATTGCAGTCTGCAAAGACATTATGTCCTGGCGCTGCAGCACGCCTAACCTGCTGCCCTTGTTCCTCACTGAGATCCTTTGCAACAGGAGCATAAAGAGCCCAAGAACAAATAGGTGGGTTAAAGCAAAAGGCTTTCACTTCTGCCTGCAAAGTTATTTCTTCAGCTCCCTCAAGTCCCTAAAGTTCACCTCGCTCAGGTTTCGGAAGCTCAATACGCTCCTCACAGTTATAACACTAAAAGCTAACTTTTGATTAGCTGTACTGCTTATCAAACCTGATAAACTGAAGACCCTCAGAGGGCAAAACTGAACACCAGAAACTGCCAAATGCTTTTGACCTGCTTCAAGCAACCATTAACTGCAGCGAGTTCCTAATTCTTTGGGTCCGCTTCACTTCTTACCCCATGGCCATCTTTCTTTCTTGACCACTTGGCCCATGTTCAGACAACAAATCTCCTCAAGAAACAAGTCACAATTCTCCATCCCCTTCCTGAGGTCAGGAATGTTTTAGAAAGACGGGAATTCTGCCTTTAAAAGCAAAAAAAAGTAGGGAGGACTTAAAAACGTACGAGTGCAGCCGCCTGCTAGGCTCAAGCACGTTGTTATCAGCTACAACTGCTTCCACTCTCCCCGCTCCGTGCAGCTTTGTAATTCATTTTCCAGACAGACCTCTGAGCGTTATTAGAAGGCAAAACATTTGTGCTCAGGCTGGAAATGATCACATGAGCAAGCAACAAGATTTGCTTGATAACATCCAGAGTGTATTATACAGGTCCCGCTTCCAGCTCTAAGGGAGAGGGCGGGGAGAGTGGGGGGGAACAGGCTCTTAAAGCACAGGCACGCTGCAAGCAAAGGGCTGCCTTTATAGGAGCCACTGGAAAAGAAGAGAGGAAAAAGTCCAGAAAACAAACCTCCAGGCTAACAGCAACTCAACTTCCCCAAAACTCAGCTCAGCTCCTACAAATCTCACCCCGCTTTCACTTTAACAGAAGTTTCCCTCGGCGGAGGCTGAGCAGTCAAAGAGCCGCTCAACTTTCCTCAAAAGTTCAGCCCTGCTGAAGGTGGGGAGAGAGGAAAGAGCGAGAAACAAAAGGGTCAGTGAAAAGCCAGAAGCGGCTCGGAAAGTTTCTCAGCACCGTGGTACTGACCTAAGGATCTCCGTGTCACAGGTAGCAAAGTTTGTCCTCCTCCTCCTCCTCTCCGGCGGGACTGGCTGGCGGGCAGCGCTGCAGAGCTCAGAGCTCACCCCCACATCATCATCAAAAGAATATTGTTCCCGATCTTCCGGTGACTAAGGAAGGAAAGAAAGAAAGAAAAGAAAGGGGGGAAAAAAAAAACCCCGAGCAACAACCGCAAAAAAAAAGCAGCCCAGCCAGGTAGGGTTTCTGCGTGCAAAGTAAATCCGGCGCTCTGGAACGCGTCCAGCCACGGGGCTTGACAGGCAAAGGAGAAAAGCTGCTATTTGATTTCTTTTCCTCTTTTATTTTTTTATCACTGAGCATGCTTAGTCCTGCACTGCCTGCACACTTAATGAACATTACTTCCTTCCCAGTGGTTACTCCGAGTACAAATCCACACCCCCCTACTCTTTCAGAAGTCAGGAATGCGGCTGAAACCAAAGTCCAGAAAACATGCCCGACACCCAGACAAGGCCCCTCAGATCAATAAACTCAGGTTGTGACCCGCAGGTCAGTTTGTCAAACAGGACATCGGGGTGAGTTTTTTCTACCCTTGGTGGAGTTTGTTTTATGCCCCGGTTAATGCTCCTGGCCGCCCCCCCGCCAGCCCCGAGAAAACCCGTCGGCGCTGCCGCTCTAAAGGACGAGCCGGTGCGCCAAGAACAGATGGGAATTCTCCTGCAAACCCTGGCTTTTCCCAAAACTACTGAAAGAAGTTGTTGGGGTTTTTTTTAAGGCAAAAATCTGCTGGTTAGATTCCAGGATGAAAGTTACTCAAATTTGCCAGAAGAAGGGGCAGGAGGTGATGGTTTTTTCAAAAAGGCACCTTTTCCTCCGTGAGGAGCTGATCCTGCTCCATTTGTGCTCAGATGGGGTTTCGTTATTCCCTGCAGCGGGAGCAGCGTCGGGGTTTTAGATTACAAATGCTTTCAGGCAAGAAGAGCTCCATCTACTTCAGTGACCTGCACAGGACAGACTGGTTTTGGCACTTCAGTTTGCAAGTGGCTGTATGGCCGGCTCGAAGCGCTCGAACCCCCATCCTCACGATGCTCCCCGAGAGCTGCTGGAGAAAAGCAGCTCCTCACGATCGCACGTGTTGCTTTTAAAGCTTTTCCTTGGGTCTTGAGCTCTTCGGGTGCTTTCCAAAGGTTTTTATTTCTTTTTCTTCTATTTTTTTCCCTCCTGGAGGTTACACTTAGCTCTCGCTGCTCGACTCTCCTCCACAACAGGACTAGAATCACAGAATCATTAGGGATTGGAAGGGACCTCAAAAGATCATCTAGTCCAATCATAGACTCATAGAATCATTAGGGATTGGAAAGGACCTCAAAAGATCATCCATTCCAATCACAGACTCATAGAATCATTAGGGATTGGAAGGTGCCTCAAAAGATCATCTAGTCCAGTCCTCCTGCCAGAGGAGGATCCCCTAGACCAAGTGTTGTCAGAGCAAGGAGCACTAATCAGAGCTACAACTGGGCAGGCCATTATCTCTTGAAGCCCTCTAAGATAATTAATATTCTGTTGCAGTTTAAAATAGGTTAGAACTAGATCATGAACTTGGAGCCAGAGTAAATCCAGACCTCACAAGGCTGGAGTTCCCAACTGGAAGAGGACAGATCATGACAGATTAAATCTCTGGATCCCACACAGAATCAAGGCTGGAAAAGCCCTCTGAGCTCAGCCAGCCCAGCACAGGACCTAACATCACCCCATCACCCACACCAGGGCACTAAGGGCCACAGCCAGGCTGGCCTTCAACACCTCCAGGGATGGGGACTCCACCACTGCCCTGGCCAGCCCAGTCCAGTGTCTCATCACCTTTTCTTTGAGAAAGGGCTTCCTAACATCCAACCTAACCCTCCCATGGCAGCTTCAGGTGCTGCCCTCTTGTCCTGGTGCTGGTTGCCTGGGAGAAGAGCCCAATCCCCACCTGACTACAACCTCCCTTCAGGGAGTTGGAGAGAGGGAGAAGGTCCCCCCTGAGTCTCCTCCAGGCTAAACACCCCCAGCTCCCTCAGCTTCCTCAGCTTCTCCCTATCAGACTTCCCTTCCAGTCCCACACCTTTAGAATATACTAGAAAATATAACTGATACCGTTCAGACTGCAAACCTGAGCAGAGCACGCTTGGAGCAGTGTGGGGCAGGGCACGTGTCAGAACCACTGCAGGCTCTTCGCTCCTAAGGTTTTGGGGTTCAAAGAGGATTTGTTTCATTGCCCACACAGCCCTGGCCTTCCTGGTTTCTCTTAAGGTCAGAAAAGTCCCAAAACCTTCATGGCAAAACCGAGCTGTGCTGTGCCAGTAGCATTCTGAGCTTGAAGAGATTTTGGAAACCCCCAGAGAAAGTTTGCTGCACATCAGGAGAGGCAGCCACGCGGCTAATTAAACCCAAATGCACTAACCACTTCATACCCCAAAGCTCTCCTTTGGTCAGGAAAGTCCCTGATAGCAATTTTATCTCTGATACTTTTCTCAGCTATGTCCAGAACTAAACCTCTTGGGTGTCACTGAGTCTGAGACACTGAAAGCAGGTGGATGGTGCATCTCCTTCATGATGGAAAGGGATTATCCTGAAGCTCTAAACAGATGAATCCAAGATTCAAACACATTTTCCTTTAGCAAACAGTTGCAGTGATTTTAGACATCCTCATGTCTCTCAGTAACAGAAGACATCCCTTGTCTTCCCTCACTCTTTCTGGAAGAGCAAGGCATACGCAGGTTTTGATGTGGCATCCAGAGCCAAATCGATGGATGCAGCAATGAAGCACCTCAGGAGCTTCATCGCAATGACATGGCTCCAGGATGGTAACGTGCTAGAGGGTCAAGAGGATGGGAACAGCTCAGATGTCCCCAAAATTCATAGAATCATGGAATGTGTTGGGTTGAAAGGGACCTCCAGGGGTCCAATTCCCCTACAAACAGAAGTGCTATCACTCACCAGACCAGGTTGCCCAGAGGCCCAGCTTGACCTTGAATGGCTCCAGGGATGGGGCCTCCAGCCCCCAATCTGGGCAGCCTGTTCCAGGGATCCCCCACTCTCTGGTTCAACAACTTTTTCCTCCTGTCCAGCCTCACTCTGCCCTTTTCCAGCTTCAAACCATGACCCCTCATCCTTTCATTCCCTGCCCTTGGGAACAGTCTTCTCCAGCCTTCTGACAGCCCCTTCAGGGGCTCGAAGTTGCCATAAGGTCCCCTCAGAGCCTCCTCCTCTTCAAGATGAACAACCTCAATCCTCTCAGCCTGTCTTCATAAAATGAACACATCCTTCAGCTATTCAAGCTGAAACCAGGCACTACCACCAGATCTCCTCCTCAGAACATTAGTGCCAGCTAGCGAGCCCCTCAAGGATGCTGTGTGCTCAGGGTCCATCTTCCTTGTGAGTGCCACAGCGCCGAAGCCCTGGAAGCCAAAGCCACGTTGCAGTTGTGCCACCTAATTGCCCATAAGCAGTTGGCACGATGATTTATTTAGTGCTGGTCTAGCCTTCAGACAAGTCCTGTGTCCAACTTGAAAACCCTCTGCCTCCAGTTTCGTTCATGAGACAAAAATCTTCATTCAAGCCCACAAAACTAATCTCTCCTGGCAGTTATTCTGCATCTGGAATGTTGTGTCCAGTTCTGGACCCCTCAGTTCCAGAAGGACAGGGAACTGCTGGAAAGAGCCCAGCACAGAGCCACAAGGATGAGGGAGGGAGCGGAGCATCTGTGTGATGAGGAAAGGCTGAGGGAGCTGGGTTTCTTCTGCTGGAGGAGACTGAGGGGTGACCCTATGAATGCTGATACATATAGAAAGGGTGAGTGTCAGGAGGACGGAGCCAGGCTCTGCTCAGTGGCATCTAATGATAGGACAAGGGGCAACGGGTGTCAGCTGGAACAGAGGAGGAAACAGAAGGGAAAACTTTGATGGAGCCCTGGCGCAGGCTGCCCAGAGAGGGTGTGGAGTCTCCTGCTCTGGAGATGTTCAAACCCAGCCTGGGTGTTCCTGTGTGACCTGATCTAGGGGATCCTGCTCTGGCCTGGAGGTTGGACTGGATGATCTCTAGAGGTCCCTTCCAACCCTGCATCTCCTGTACCTACAGCCTGTTCCAGACAGGCTCAGCTGTACCACAGTCTGTCCCGATTACTGGTTCCTGAGGAAAACTGGGATCAATCCTCCCTGCAGCTGGGCGTGCAGGCTGACACACAAGTGACAGTCCAAACTGAACTTCAGTGGCAATGAGGTGCCTAAACCCCCCCTATCCTCTGCAGTTAAGACCTCTAAAGAGCAAAGAGTAGGGCAGGATTGCGAAGGAGTAGGAAAAAAGAGGCACGTCCTCCGCCTAGAAGCTATGAGGTGACTTCCAGATGGACCATCTGCAACAGAGAGAGAACACAGTCTCCCTCAGGCACCCATGAGTCAGGACAAGGGCTGGGGAAAGCCTGGGTAAGTGAAAACTCTGCAGGGAATGTTGCAGGCTTTGGACAGAGAAACTCCTTGGGGTTTGGGATGCTGCCCACATGTTCTGTTTATCCGGTGAGCTCTGCCCCAAGGCGCAGCCCTGACACAGGCTCTGGCAGGGCATCAGTCCTTCCCGGGATGAACCGCAGCGCCCAGCACCACCAAGATCCAACGGGGAAACTATTGTTCCTTCAGATGTTGCCCCTTTTAATAGGAGCCAAATGGCTGCCCCTCCCAGAGCCAGCAGATCCAGCTGGGACAGCTTTGCTTCTCCTCTCCCCCTGGGACGCACAAGAGGCCTTTTTGCTCTCCTTCCTGACACCAGCACAGCCTGGATCGCTTCCCACTGTACTGAGAGAGCTTGAAACTCGGCCATGCTATTTACAGCAGCGTCTTTGCCCGGAGGAACGGGAGACGCAGCGTGATTTTTCCACCATATGCAGCAGCAGGCAGTGCCGCCTGCGCCAGCTCTGCCGCGTGGTGAGCTCAGCCCTACCTGTCGGTGCTTCTTCGTGGTCCCTCAGCGCAGCACCGGGGGGAGGACAAGCAGGATTCCCCCGGGGCTGCTTGTGTGCTGGCTCTCTTGGTGTTCGGATGCAGCCATCCTTCAGCTCTTGGTGGGGAAAGGCAAACTGAAGAAAGACTGTAAAGGGTGGGGCTCCCTTTCTGGTCCTCTGGACTGTAACGTTAGCTTTTGGCAACAGAAAAGCTTTTCAAAAGGGCTTCAGTGAAGCAGAAGCCTGAAATCTACTGGTTTTCAGTGGGAGTTGGGCTCTCAGGTTCCTGCTGGAACCTCAGGAAAGTGAGTTCTGCTTGTGAGTGTGGAGGCACGTCCAGTCCCTTCTACTTCTCATTTGACAGCTTGTGGGTAGCCAGGGGTGGTCCTCTCTCTCCTTAGAAGGACAGAAGGAGAGCATCAGATGAAAAAGCTGGTGGCTGCTGTCCTTCAGAAAACACCTGCCCCAAGTGGGCTTCCTGCAAGGAGCCCAACCGCACAGTCCAGCTCCAGAGGAGATCCTGGCCAGCACCAGCAAACCCTGAGCAGCAGTCCCCTACACAGTCTGGCCAAACTGTCTACATATCTCTTCCAGCTTTAGGATCTAGTAAGTAGAAATGGAGTCACTGCGTGGGGGTTTCTATTAAATACTAAATGGAGAAGCCAGCCCGTTCGCCAGAGCAGGCGATCCAGAGACACCAAAAAGTAAACCACAAGAAAGTTCAGCTTTGAAGAACTTCCTTGGGCTCCCTCTGCTAGGACAGAACAGAGCAGTCAGTGTGAAGTGCAGCCATTTCCAAGTCTGCACCACTATCCCATTGGTCTTCCACAGAACTTTGGGCAAGGAGCTGGGTGTTATCGTCACAAGCCAAATCAACCTGTAACGGCACCACCAAGGGCTACACATAATGAGGGAAGAGCCAGCTATAGCCACAAAATTCCAGGGGATTCACACAGAGTCACAGAACATTAGGGATTGGAAGGGACCTTGAAAGATCATCTAGTCCAATCCCCCTGACACAGCAGGATCATCTAGATCAAGTCACACAGGAACACATCCAGGCAGGTCTTAAACATCTCCAGAGAAGGAGACTCCACAACCCCCCTGGGCAGCCCCTTCCAGGGCTCTGTCACCCTCACTGGGAAGAAGTTCCTTCTCATATTGATGTGGAACCTCCTCTGTTCCAGCTTGCACCCCTTGCCCCGATCCCATCATTAGATGACACTGAGAAGAGCCTTTTGCGCAGTCTGCACGGAATTGTCTGCCCAGAGAGCAGAAGGCAGCCTGACACAGACGACCCCAGCAGACACAGGGCTCAGCCTGGGTGCAGTTCTGCTAAGGTCAAGGTGACCAACTCTAGTCACACCGAGCCAACCTGTTCCATCACCTCAGATGTCACAGGAACCAGAAGATGTTGGTTTGCATTTGCTTCTTGACTTTTCTTCAAAGTTTCTCAAAGAATCAAACTGTTTGTTTCTTCCTGAATTGAAAAATACCTTTTGGTCTCAAAAATTAGACTAACTCTGATTTTTCTGAGGCCTTCCTGAGAGAGTCCAGTGCAGAGCTATGAAGATGATGAAGGAAGTAGAGCATCTCCCTGAGGAGGAAAGTCTGAGGGGGGTCTCTTGAGCTTGGAAAAAAGGAGACTGAGGGGTGACCTCATTAACGTTGATCAATATGTGAAGGGCGGGTGTCAGGAGGATGGAGCCAGGCTCTGATCAATGTCATCTAATGATAGGACAAGGGGCAATGGTTGTGAGCTGGGACAGAGGAGGTTCCACACCAATATGAGAAGGAACTTCTTCCCAGTGAGGGTGACAGAGCACTGGAAGGGGCTGCTCAGGGTAGTTGTGGAGTCTCCTTCTCTGGAGACGTTTAAAACCCACCTGGATGTGTTCCTGTGTGACTTTGTCTAGGTGATCCTGTGGTGGTGGGCAGGGGGATTGGACTGGATGATCTTCCAAGGTCCCTTCCAATCCCTAATGTTCTGTGATTCTTGTAGGATAATAAATGGCAGCAAGTGTTTCCTGTGACGACCTAGGGTTTTGTATTCCAGGCAAAATAAAGCTGATTGAGAGAGGGGAAAAGACAAACTGCACAGGCAACAGCGTTGAGCTCAGAGAAGCTAATTCTTCCCCTTTCACAAGAGAGAGCTGTCTCAAGGCTGAATGTTTTTGTGCATTATAAATACTTGTGGAGATGCTGGTGAAGTGCAATTCTCCTGAAGGAGCTGAGCTCCAGCGTTTGTGCTGCATCTCTAATCTCAAAAGAGCTGAGCTTCAATAAGACATGATACTTAAAAGGAGGGGGGAAAATAGGGGGAAAACAGATTTGTTATTAATTTCTGATGTGAGGCTAAAAGGTTGGGAGCTTTGATTCTGATCAGCTCTAAGCAAGAGCTGTTTTCTCCTACTGAATGGGTTGGGTGTGGTTATGCCAGTATAAAAAGACTGGCCAGCTCTCAATCCTTACAGGATTAATGAGTTTGCTGGTACCTCATTCCAGCAAAGCCATCAGTCTGGTAAAGATGTCTCTGCTGAGTAGGACACAGTGCAGAGAGGATCAGCAGCTCAACAGAAGAGAGTTAAGAACAGATAAAACCCGCTGAGTGCTTTGGAAGGGGTGGGTCAAAAGGGACGACTGGTTGGACGTTACAGCAGCACAGGAATCAGGCTGGAGCCTAAATCGAACTGCAGCTCCTACAAAATCTAGGCAGGGTCAGGTGTTTGATTTACAGGTCTCCTTGATCACACAATTACTGAGGCTGGAAAAGACCTCTAAGATCATCAAGTCCTGCCTAAGCAACCACACGACCACAGCAAAGACAGAAGACTCCAATCCCTAATGATTCTATTCTATGACTCATAGAATCATTAGGGATTGGAAGGGACCTCGAAAGATCATCTAGTCCAATCCCTCTGCCACAGCAGGATCACCCAGACCAAGTCATAGAGTCAGTTAGGGTTAGAAGGGACCACAGACTTCTTCAAAAGGCAACTGATGGGCTCCCCCAGTATAGACTGAACCCCCTAGAATGTGGTTAGTACAGACAGGAACCTCACTCTACCGGTCCCACAAGCAGAGGTGGCATGTGGGTAAGTAATTTCCAGGGCTCCAGATGTAGCACTTCCAGGACCTAACAGCAAAAGCAGGTTCATAAACATCTCAGAGCGAAATGACAACTGTCTGTACGTACGACAGAGCCAAGGCATTAAAAAACAAGGCAATAATATCCATCTCCTTAATCACCTCCCTCAGCTACGAGCCAGTACACTCTGCCTTAAATTTCAGCTCCAAGTGCTATTCACAGGATACGCATCATCCCCCTGAATCAAATGGAATCCATCTCATTTTTTCCACTGTAAGGTCACTGGTGAGTTCAGCTTTGGCACCGCAACAAAAAACTCTTCATTGCCAGCGTGCACAGAGCTCTGGGACCGGAGTGGGGCGAGAGGGGTGGAAAGTCATTTATAAAGCAAATTTTGCAGCTCTGAGAGAACTGCTGAGCTCTACCTCTGGAGTTTGCGTTGCATTTCCTCATGTTTAACTCCTAGCCGTCTGTGGTGGGGAGGGGGAAGGTGGCAGCTTGATTTTCTCCCCTTGTGTTAGAGATGTTCAACAACAGCCCCACCAGAGCGTTGGGCTTTGCTAGGAGGTCTTGCTCAAGTTTTGCACACATCCAGGATTACAAGCAGCTCGTCTCTGGGGGTGTCCCTGCTTTCCTAAGGGATCCCCAAGCACTTTGCAAAGGCAACGGGAAGGTTGACAGAATTTCCCCAAGGAGCAGCTGTTGGTTTAGAGGGTCCCTCAAGCTTGCAGCTCTGCGGTAGCTGCTCAGCATCCCCAAGAGCAAAGAGGTCTCAGGTGGAGCATTTTGAGTGGAAGCACCTTGATTTCACAGAATCACAGAACATTAGGGAGTGGAAGGGACTTTGAAAGATCATCCGGTCCAATCCCCCTGACACAGCAGGAACACCTAGACCAAGCTGCACAGGAACATGTCCAGGTGGGTCTTAAACATCTCCAGAGAAGGAGACTCCACAACCCCCCTGAGCTGCCTGTTCCAGTGCTCCATCACCCTCACTGGGACGAAGTTCCTTCTCATATTTATATGGAACCTCCTCTGTTCCAGCTCACACCTGCTGGCCCTCGTCCTATCACTAAATGACACTGAGAAGAGCTTGGTTCCATTCTCCTGACACCCACCAATTTGCAGAATCTATAGAATCTTTGCAGATTCTATAAATGCAACGAGCACCAACCCATCTCCATAAAACTTCCAGGCAAACAGCATTTCATAAATCATGGAATCACAGAATCATTACGGATTGGAAGGGACCTTGAAAGGTCATCTAGTCCAATCCGCCTGCAACAGCAGGATCACCTAGACCAAGTCACACAGGAACCTGTCCAGTCGGGTCTTGAATATCTCCAGTGAGGGAGACTCCACAACCCCCCCCGGGCAGCCCCTTCCAGTGCACCGTCACCCTTACCATGAAGAAGTTCCTTCTCAGGTTGATGTGGAACCTCCTGTGTTCCAGCTTACAACCATTGCCCCTCGTCCTATTTGGTCTCATGTTTCATGGAAACCACTTTAAACCTCCCTTCTGCCATAAATACGCGACTGTAAAACAGTCAGCAGGACTGAAACTCGTGCTCTTGAGTGCTACACCTAGTGGTAAGTGCTTGCAGGCTTCGTAGCTCTCTTTTTTTGTGACATTTAAACAAATAATTGCACTGAAAACCACATTTAGAGAAACAAGTCATAATACCAGGAGCTGCAGAAGCAAAAACACTCCAGCGTGCTCCAGGCGTTAGAAGCAGGGGGTCTGTTTCTCTATCAGCATGCAAGAAATTTGTGCAATTAAATTATAATCATTAACAAGACTTGCCTATGAATGCAACCTATACATCAGCAGGAAAAGCCCAGCTACTTGAGATGCAATTTTAATATCATAAACAATTATTCCTGTGCCATGGTATGAGGTCCTGTGCTCTACTTTCCTCTCTACCCATCCACAGACCCATGGAAATGCTGAAAGTAGCTCAGAGCTGCCGAGTAAAAGAAAGAACGAGTCACAAACAGCACAGTTCTGCACTGAAAGATCACCCAGTCCAACCCCCTTCCACAGCAGGTTCCCTAGATCCAGTCACACAGGAACATGGCCAGGCTGGTTTAAACATCTTCAGAGAAGGAGACGCCACAACCCCCCTGGGCAGCCTGTTCCAGTGCTCTGCAACCCTCACAGGGAAGAAGTTCTTTCTCATATTGATGTGGAACCTCCTCTGTTCCAGCTCACACCTCTTGCCCCTCATCCTATCATTAGATGACACTGAGCAGAGCCTGGCTCCATCCTCCTGACACCCATCCTTCACATATATATCAACATTCCTGTGTGACTTGGTCTAGGTGATGCTGCTGTGTCAGGGGGATTGGACTAGATGATCTCTCGAGGTTCCTTCCAATCAGGAAGACTGACTTTCCCTCAGTCTCCTTTTTTCCAAGGTAAAGCAAAGAGACCCAGCTCCCTCAGCCTTTCCTCATCAGGATGGTGCTCTACTCCTTTCATCATCTTCATGGCTCTGCACTGGACTCTCTCCAGCAGTTCTGTGTCCTCCTTGAACTGAGGGACCCAGAACTGGACATAAGATTCCAGAAGTGGTCTCATCAGGGCAGAGTAGAGGGGGAGGAGAGCCTTTCTTGATCTGCTAACCACCTTCCTTCTGATCCACCCCAGGATGCCATTGGCCCTCTTGGCCACAAGGGCCCATTGCTGGCTCATAGTCATCCTGCTGACCACCAGGACCCCCAGGTCTCTTTCTCCTACACCGCTCTCCAGGTTCACAAGGAGTGAAAGTCAATTTTTAATGCAGTGCCCCTGAAGAAAGGTGTTATTTTGTAGATGGCCTTGGAAATGCTGCAGGGTTAATTCCACGGTGCCTCTCTTCACTCTGCATTAAATATCCAGGAGATAAAAGCGGGACAGTGCTGGGAACAGGGACGGGCACCTGCATTCCCCATCACCAGGGAGTGGCACAGCACTCAGCTCAAGAGCCACGTTTGCTCTCACTGGATTAGTGACCTTTAAAATCTCTTCTGCAGAGTACACCAACTTCTGCAGGCAGGCAGAGCACTGAGTCAACACAAACCAATGGCTCTCGCTGCAAATAACTTCTAAAAAAGGAAATTTGGGGAGGGGGGGACATCCACACTCTGTCTTCCTTCCATTTGAAACTTCCAGGGGAAAACAACTGCTTCGTAGAGGAGCCTCCTTCAATCTCAGTGCCCCCATGAGCACCAGATCCGTGCCCGGTACTTTGCTCAGCAGAGCGATGCAGAGCTATCTGGGACAACACAGGTTTTACTCCTACAAGGCTCCTGCCATCTCAGGCTGCTCCGTAGCTTTGAGTTAGGAAGGTTTTCCCTGAGCACTTGCCATCCCCAGCTGAAGCCCACGTAGGCTGAGTGCTCCTAGGAAGGCTCAGGCTGGCTGCGTGCCCCTCGCCTGAGCTGGTGGAGCTGAGCGAACCCCGACGCTCGGCGGTTGGAGAGCACCTCACGTGCACCACGGGGCTGGGGGAGAGCACGGACAGCTGGAAGCCTTCACCTCAACACGTCCCAAATACTTCCACTCCCACTCACAAATGAGAGTCTGCGGCTCTGCGCCCAAGGTTATGCATGGAAATCGATGGACGAGATGAGGCCATAAATCAGGAGCCCTGGCTTCCAGCAGCCGCAGGGCCCACAGGCTCCTCGTTGCAGCAGCACACCCAGTCGAGAGAGACGTGTGGGAAGGGAGGAGGCAGAGTGGCCCACAGAGAGCCGAGCACTGCTGGGGAACTGGGCAAGCCAGCCCCAGACCGCTCTGTGGCTCACGGTGCTCACTTGCCAGCTGGACAGGACCCCAAGTTTCAGGGGTCAAACCTCTCAAGCAAGGCTCCGGTTTCCAGCTCACATCTCCCGAGATGCACGAACACCATCCCGCTCACTGCAGACATCCTTTCCTTTTCGTGTTTCTCTCTTTTCAAATTACTGGGTAGTACAAATGCTTTTAGCAGCCACTTCCACGAGCCTGATGGACTCCACAGCTTCTCCAAAGATTTCCTAAGAACCTGAGCTGATGTAAATCACTTCGTGTCGGGGCTGATGACGTGCACAGGTCAAGCCATGGACTAAAGAGGAAACAAGTGCTCGGTGTCTGATGTGAAACGAGCTGCCAGGCCTCAGCCGATCAAGGGAGCATCAAGTGAGTTGCTGTCCACAGCAGAACAGTGAGCAGTAGGTTCTCTGTGGTCTCCACAGAGAGGCCAGAGCTTGGCTAGACTGGAGGATCTTTCCTGAGGATGGGGCTCTTGCCAGTCTGCTCAGACACTCTGCTCCTCTCCTTTATGTTCTACAGCCAGAGAGCAGCTCCTTTGCACAGCCCAGTGTGAAGAATGAATACATGGTTGGTCCATCATAGAATCATAGAATCATTAGGGATTGGAAGGGACCTGGAAAGATCATCCAGTCCAATCCCCCTGACACAGCAGGATCACCCAGACCAAGTCACACAGGGACACATCCAGACGGGTCTTAAACATCTCCAGTGAAGGAGACTCCACAACCACCCTGGGCAGCCCCTTCCAGTTCTCCATCACCCTCACTGTGAAGCTCCTGGAAGGTGTCCAGAGGAGAGCAACTCAAATGATCAGAGGGCTGGAGCACCTCCCCTATGAGGACAGGCTGAGCAAGTTGGGGTTGTTCAGTCTGGAGAAGAGAAGGCTTCCAGGAGACCTCACAGCAGCTTTCCAGTGTCTGAAGAGGGCTATAAGAAAGCTGGAGGTGGGCTTCTTACAGAGGTGGTAGTGAGAAGACAAGGGGAAAGGCTTCCAGACTTGAAGATGGGAGATTGAGGCTGGACATAAGGAACAAATTCTTTGCTGTGAGGCTGCTGAGATGCTGGAACAGGTTGACCAAGGAAGCTGTGGCTGCCCCACCCCTGGAAACATTGAAGTCCAGGTTGGCTGGGGCCCTGAGTAACCTGCTCTAGTGAAGGTGTCCCTGCCTGTGCAGTGGGGTTGGAACTAGGTGATCTTTAAGGTCCCTTCCAACCTTGGCCATTCGGTGATCCTATGATCTATCTGCAGCTATGTTTCCCATTGCATGGTGCCTGTCTTCCTACCATGAGAGATACTCCACAAATCCAGAATTAACAGATTGGAGAGAAGACTACTGGTCATATTGGCATGACCTCCTATCTACTTTATATTTAAGGTTGCCTCTTGGCAATTTGAGGGGTTCAGAAGAAGCTGTGCCAGCAGAAGACACTGCCCTCGGGGCCTTTGGTGACTAGTCTGGCCACAAGAAGAGCAAGACTTCCTCACCAAGACCAACTATCTAGCCAAGTGTAACTACCACAGGAACAGGTGAATGCTCCTTCTGAGCCCAGACCAGAGGGCAGTAGAGGAACCCAGGCTCTGACCCCTCTGGCGCAGGGCCACTGCCACAGACTGCAGGCACAGGTGTCCCTGTGTTGTGGCTCCTTCTTGCATCATTAAAAGCCTTTGAACCTGAAACACTCAGCAGAGGCTGCTGCCACTTGAGCTAGAGGCTGCAAACCCCTAACTTGCCAGGGCTCCTTCACCTGACCGGCCATCAAAGGCAAACACTCTTCACTTTCCCACTGCATCATTTTTTCTCTGATTGATGGAAAGATCAGAGATTTAACCCAACTTTTTTCCTCCCATAATCTCACACTCACACATATTTGGAGAATTAGAGGGAGGTTTAGTGCTGATATTATCCTGACACGTCTCAGCCCAACTTCCAGGCATCCTATATCTGAAAGAAACCTGAAATCTTTCATGATAGCACCACTGGAGACATGGCGACAGCTGACACTTTAACATCCTTCGAGATATACAATCATCATCACTTCAGGCAGTCAAGCAATAAACCATCATTTGCCTTGTCCTTCACCTGCAACAAGAATTTAATCCACTTCACTCAATTTAGCGACGCTCCTCTGGAAAAGAAGAGCTGCAAACGCAGGCAATTCATTAAAAACAGAGCTTGGACTTGTAGTGGAGAGGGAAAAGGAACTGAGGTGCTTACACAAGATGATTCCAAATTTAAAGGCTTTAAACTAGCAGCACTGGGGTGGTGGTGGCTGCAGAAGTGGTCCGAGACAGCAAACATGGGGTGTGTGCACAGCACACACAGACGTGAGTAACGAGATTATGGGATTAACCACTCCAGAGTCAGAGCCTTCACAAAGAGATGGCTGTTCCCACAATATTACTTCAGCCATATTTTTGTACCTGTTGGTCTGGTTCCTGGTGGTTAAGGCAGGAAGGTCTGCACAAAGAGCAGTGGGAAGTGCGGTGCAGATGACCCAGGACTGAGTTAAAATCATGAGAATTACTACATTTCACTCAAGTCCCTTGTTTTCCTCTGCCAGAAAGATCTGTTTCCCTGAAGTTTCAGGGGAACTCCAACAACTTTGTTCAGCTGGAATGACCGAGGCATGGAAACCACTTCAATTTCAGGGCAAGACACAAGGTGATTCCAGATAGATGATATCAAAGTGTGGGAGGTAGGGACGTATCTCACGTGGAGTGTTGAGATCTGTCCAGTACAGGACCAGCTCTGCTCTGATCCTTCTGGGGCACAGAGAACCCTACTCAGGGATGCTGGTCCAGCACCAGTTCAGCCCCAGTCTGGATTGTGGAGCATTTGATGTCGCCAGCTACAGGGATGCACCTGACTGGCTCCCACATGCAGCCATTCCTGAACTTCTGCTCTGCATCCCTTCCTAGCCCTATTCCCCACGCTTCCCCATGGGCTGGAGTTTCAGTCGCCCCATTACTTTGGACAACAGCAAACTGCACCACAGCACCTTTCCTGAACATTTTCACCGCCACCCTGTTTTCCTTTCCCTTGAAAGAAAGGGCAGAACAAAGTTCCAAAGAAAAAATGAAGTAAAATATCACAGAACATTAGAGGTTGGAAGGGACCTCGAAAGATCAACCAGTCCGATCCCCCTGCCACAGCAGGACCACCTAGATCAGGTCACACAGGAACATGTCCAGGAGGGTTTTAAACATCTCAAGAGAAGAAGACTCCACAAGCCCCCTGGGCAGCCCCTTCCAGTGCTCACTGGGAAGAAGTTCCTTCTCAAGTTAATGTGGAACCTCCTGTGTTCCAGCTACACCCAACGAAATAAAATAAAGCAAAACCAAATAAAAAATAAAATAAAACAACATAAAACAAAACAAAATAAAATAAAGCAACATAAAAATAAAATAACATAAAACAACATTACAATAAAATAACAAAATAAAACAACATTAAAATAAAATAGAACAACATAAAACAAAACAAAACAAAATAAAATAAAATAAACCTCTTATCTGGGGCTCTGCCCCTGAGCTCTGACCTGCTTGGGCAACCCCACAGGCCAATGAGCTAAACGACCTGTCAGGGAAAAGGACTAACCCGATGTAAAGATATGAGAGCTTTGATTTAACACTCAATTAATTCATATTTCTCTAAAGACACCTCTCCCTCCAAACTCCTGTAAGTCAGCACTTTTTTTTCGTGATCACAGACTGCTGCCGTCCCCCCTTTTCTTTTTTTTTTTGCTTTGTACCCCCCCCTTCAAACTTTCTTATCCCCCCCAAAGTTCACATCACGTCTCGCTATTGTTTCTTTCAAGAGGAATTCTCCTCCCCGCCTCCTCCTTTCTCTCTATCTCTGAGGCACCACATGGCACAATAAGAGCCCTTTCATGTTCAAGACTCAGAGTCGTTGCTGTGGCAACTGGCCCGGCCTCACCAGTAGCCAAATAAATAGTTAACATTATAAAAAATAAAATCAGCAACCCAGCCGGCTCTGCCCGCAACCTCCTCCTGCCCGCGACGGCTTCCAGGGGACGTTGCGGAGCCAAAGCCGGACCTTTCTTGCCCAAACCAGTCACCTAAAGGTGTCGACTCTCGAAGACAGAAGGACGTTTGTGCTGCTCCAGCACGGTTTTGGAGGAGAAGGGAGCACAAAGGCGGAGAAGACGCAATGCAGAGCGCCCTGGTAGCCACTGGCATTAAATGATGGTGCGGGAGTATTTAACCGCTTGCAGCCAGATTTCCCTTCTCTGCCTGCCCCGGCTCCTCCAGCGGCAGCTTTGGGGTGGCCACCGCAAGGAGAGCTTTTCCATGGTTTTATCCCAGAAGCAGCACAAAGTGCAGCCGTTAATTGCTGCCTCGCAGGAAATGCTGCTGCTACAAAGAGAAATCTAGGGAGAAAAAGAAAATCAGGGAGATTTTTGTGTCTTCCCCCCCCACTCCGCCTCCCTTCTCCATCCCTCTACGTGCTCAGACAAGCCACCGCTTGAGGCCCCCGAGTATCTGCTATTATCAGTTAAGTCACGTCTAGTGCCAGGCAAAAGGTCATTTCAGGTCATTCCCGAGATGAAAGGAAGGGGTAATGTATGTGAGAATGCCTGAACTGGCAAGCAAAGAGAGAGAAGAAAAAGGGCGAGGGGGTGAGAGGGAGAAAAAAGGGAGGAAGGAAAAAGGATGCGAGAAGAGGAAGAGAAGGGGAGAGACAGAGAGAGAGAGAGAGAGGGAGGGAGGGAGATGAGAGGCTGATGCCAGGCTCTAAAAGGAATGTTCTTCTTACCACGAAACAAATAAAAGACCAAATCACAGCCCCTCTTGGTGACAAGCCTCTATGAACTTGATTCCTCATCAAATAAAAAGGCTGCCACATTTGCCGGGGTCATCTTTTTAATTCATTCCTTCAAGGAGGTTTTTCTGATCCTTTCTATATTTTTTTTTTTTTAGGGTTTGTGTTGATTTTTTTTTTCTTTTAACCTTAACTGCTGAGAAAGGCAAATGCTTAAGGGAGAAGGGACTATCCATTGTCTGGGGTGTCTGCTTCAGCTTCCTTTGTCTGGGAATTATAAGAGAGAGGTAGAGGCTCTTTTTTTTCCTCTCTCTTTTTATGCATCTAAAAAAAAAATCAATTTTGCATTTAGCAGTGAAAAATAAATTATCGTGATGCTGGAGCAGACAGCCCAGCCTTTCTCCATTTGCCTTTTCTCACTTCTCCCCCCCTCTCTTCCACTTCTCAGCCCCCCTGTTCCCCCCACCACCACCTCCATAAGGTAGTAGTCGGATAAAATTTTCAGTCAAGCCCATCAGTCATTCCTGAATCCATTCCAAGGTTCCCCCTCCACCCTGACTCCTTCCACCTCCCCCTGCTCTCGGCTCTGCCTCTCCTTGTCTAACAAATCATTTTTGTAGGACAAGCGCCCGGCTCACGCGGAGATTGCACACATAACCCAGGCGCTGGGGAGGAACAGCTTTAGAGGGGTTTGCTGGGGGATTTCTTTTTTGTTCCTTCATTTGTAAAAACATTCCTGCTCTGGGATGCCCTCCCTCCCTCGCTGCTCTCTGCTCTCCCTGCCAGCCGCTCCAACCTCAGGCTTGACCACACTGGTGTTGCCCGAAGCTCCAGTGGGGTGCAGACCGCGTTGGGAGTGACATCACATAAACCCAACTCTTCTATCAGCGTGTGGCGGCGTGGTGGGATCCCTCCAGCACACAGCAGCCTCACCCAGCCCCACAAAAACCTCTCCTTTTGTGCTTCATGCCTGCAAAGAGGCTTTCTGGCCACACTTGCCAAAGGTGCTGCTGCTGCTGGCCCCCTCCCCAGCCTGTAGCTGCACAGATTTAGTGCTGGGCAGAAAGGAGAAGTATCTGGGGTAGTTTGGGGTTTTCTTTGTTAGCAGTAGGACACACTGTTTATTGGGTTGGGGAGAGGAGGGTGGTTGTTAAACTACCTGCAGCTCCTTCTCTGGAGATGTTTAAAACCCACCTGGACATGTTCCTGTGTGACTTGGTCCAGGTGATCCTGCTGTGTCAGGGGGATTGGACTGGATGATCTCTCCAGGTCCCTTCCAATCCCTAATGTTCAGTGATTCTGTGAGAGTCTGCAGCCGAAGCAGTGGGTGACACAAAGCCTCTGCTCAACCTCACCCTGCAGAATGTTGTGGCCACCGGGCTCTGGCCATCTGCAACAGCACAAGCACCAAGGCAAACCCCATGGCAAACACTCAGTGCCTGCAGCAGTGGGGCTGGCAGTGGGGCTCACTCAGATGAGCTGCTGCTTTCCACAAGGGAACACTCGGTGATTTCACACAGCACAAGCTATTTAAAACTACTGCTGGAATAGAATCACAAAATCACAGAACCAAAATGGCTAGAAAGGACCTCTAGGACCACCAAGCCCAGCCCTCATCCCAACAGCTCCCTAACCCCTAGACCATGCCCTCAAGTGCTCTAGCTCCTTGGTTTTCAAACACCTCCAGGGATGGTGACTCCACCACCTCCCTGGGAAGCCTGTTCCAGTGCCCAGCTACTCTCTCAGGAAAGAACTGCTTCCTAAGATCCAATCTAAACCTCCCCTGATGCAACCTGCTGCCATTTCCCCTTGTCCTATCACTAGTAATTTAGAAGAGACCAGCAGCAGCCTCACTACAGCCTCCATTCAGGCAGCTGTAGAGAGCAAGAAGGTCTCCCCTCAGCCTCAAGCAGACTCTTAGGACTGTTTTTGATGCTAGATGACAGGGATTCTCACTCAGAATAGCTCTGGACATGCAGGAAAGCACCCAGGAGAAGCCTCTGGAGACCCCTGATGACGGCGACGTCCCCACACAAGGAGTATTCAGAGGCTTTTCCTCAGTCACACTTTTCCTTGTTCCAGCAGACATTGGAACCCATCAACTAACAGCCTTTTTAAGATTTTTGTAGGCAGAGTCCAAAGTCCTCTGAGATACCAAGTGACTCCGCAGCTGGAGCTGTGGAAGACCAAGGCTTCAGTCCCATACCTAATTAATCGGGATGAATTAGGTTCACTCTCTCCTGCTGATGGTTCTTCATTGACAATAAATTACGCTGAGGGCTTTTTTCATTCAGTCAGCCTAAGTTTCTCGGCCGCTGTTCTCCCTCATTTGTCACTTTTATTACAGCACTATCTTGGTCACATAGTTGTAGACAATTCATCCTGCTGAGCTGTTCTGTCTCTCTGCAACTTGCTGCAACTCTGAGGAAGAGCCCTACATGATCCACAGCCTCCACTGTGAGACTCCTGCTTGTCTGTGTGTGTTGCTGGAGGATAAGACATTTCGTGGTGCCATTTGCCCCCAGGAGCTCACTGCTAAACAAAAATCACCCCCTGCTTTGCTTAGGTGTCAACTCTCCAAGTATAGATATAAATTTAAATCATAGACTCACAGAACCATTGAGGTTGGAAGAGACCTCCAAGATCACCCAGTCCAACCATCACCCCAACCCCAATCCCACCCTGTCCTCCTGAGACACATCTACTCGTTGTTTGAACTCCCCCCCTTCCTGGGCAGCCCCTTCCAGTACTTCATCACTCTTTAAGTGAAGTTTTTCCTCGCTCCCCCCAAATCCAGAGATCTGTTTCTCAAATGCTGACATTTCTCCAACCACTGCCTTCTAAAGGGCTAAAACAGTGGTGCGTGGATGGAGAGCTCCTGCTGATGTGAGGGCACCCAGTGGGAAACTGGACGATGATGAGAGCAAGAGCAGGGGGTGGTGGAAAGGGGCTTCTGCAACAGACCCAACCACCCCAAGTACAAGACTCTGTGAATGAAGATAAAGCAAACAATGAACTTCAGTGGCTCAACACCAAAGGCATGAGATCCCCACTGGGCTCCAGGTGAGTTTCACCGTCACTGAGGTCGCTACCATCCAGCCGTCATTTGTTTGCCCCTTCTCACTACAAGTGCATGGCAGGGGGGTTGGACTAGAGGATCTTTCGAGGTCCCTTCCAATTCCTAATGATTCTATGATAGCAGAGCTCCAGATCTTAGCAGGTTCTGCTGACCAACATATGGAAAAAGCTGTTGAATCTCAGGGTAGGGGATCCCTGGAACAGGCTGCCCAGAGAGGTGCTGGAGGCCCCATCCCTGGAGCCATTCAAAGTCAGGCTGGCTGGGGCTCTGGGCAACCTGGTCTGGAGAGTGCTGGCCCTGCTTGTGGTAGTGGGGTTGGACTAGATGCCCTTTGGAGGTCCCTTCCAACCTTTTCTTTAGGCTCTGAGCCCAAGGCAAGCTCCAGCTGAGAAGGGACCTGACCATTGGGGCTGAGATAGAACGGCCCACCTCTAGTTTTCAGCCTAAACTCAGGCAAAATAGAAAAGGTTGTAGTTGGGCTCAGATTTCAGTCCTAAGGAAGCAGAAGTAAAGGTTATTAATTACTACAAACAGGGAGGCAAAAATGCCAGCAGTGGAGGATGAAAATAAAATCCCCAGCCATGGTTGAGTGCAAATTCCTTCCCTGGAGCCTGGCTCTGTCGACGCAAGAACCGCAGTAAGAGCAGCGGAACTCAGGCTGTGCACAGGAACCACCAGCAGCACCCTGAGCGCTCAGCCAGCTACAGAGAGGCAGAGAAATGCAAAGCAGGAGCTGAAGCTACAGCAACGCTTCTGTAGGCACAAAAAGGAGGACAACAATGATGCTTTAGAACAAGAAGGTTCTTATTCCCAGTGTAGGCTGCAAGGAATCTGCTCACTGGGGCATTCAGTAGAGAAACCACTAAAACACTAGGTGGGAAAACATCTGCTGAGGGACAGTCTGGGCTTTGTGATCCTGAATTGGAGGGTGGGGATGGACTATGGAGCATCCCCTCTAATCTCATGATGACGAAGCAGTCTTTAACTCCTTCACTCTACAGAGGTGGCCACCTAGGTGAAATCACGTGTGACAGCAAGTCCTGAGAGAGACTGGTGTGGAATTGCTGGGGTGTCTTCCTCAGATGAGCACTGAATGCAGCGATGCAGACCTCAGCACGGACCTCACACAGTGTTTGTTTATTGT
>VXBP01008529.1:0-106944 GCA_013400115.1 Rhinopomastus cyanomelas
TGTCCAGCTCTGGAGCCCCCAACACAAGAGGGATGGGGACCTGTTGTAGCCAGTTTAGAGGAGGCCATGAAAATGTTCAGAGGGTTGGAGCCCCTCTGCTGTTGGGACAGGCTGAGAGTGTTGGGGTTGTTCAGCCTGAGGAGTAGAAGACTGAGAGGACCTCATAGTGGCCTTCCGGTACCTGAAATGGGCTGCAGGAAAGCTGGGGAGGGACTTTTTACAAAGGCAGAGAGTGAGAGGACACGGGGTAATGGTTTTAACGTGAAAGAGGAGAGATTTAGGTTGGAGATGAGGAAGAAGTTGTGCAGTGTGAGGGAGGTTGTGGCTGGTCCATCCCTGGAAGTGTTCAAGGACAGGTTGGATAGGGCTTTGGGCAACCTGGTCTGGTGAGAGATGTCACTACCTACGCAGGGGGGTTGAGGCTGAGTAATCTTTAAGGTCCCTTCCATCTCTAACCTTTCTATGGTAGTATAAAGTGGAGTTATAAAAAATGATTGTAATTCTAAAGTCTTACCCAGAGACTTAAAACTTGGCAAGGATATCCCACGCACGTGATTTTAAAACATAATACTCCATGAATAATTCCAGAGCTTACTGGAAAAAAGTTGGCCTGACCACAACATGGTCCTTTAAATATTGATGCCTTAAACTGTTTTGACTGGCCCTTTGAAACTTAGTGAGTCTTCAGTGCTCAGACACCTTCACTGTGTTTCCTCTTGAAGTTAGTGCTGAGCAAACAACCTGGCGTGGTGTCTGGCAGCTTCACTTGTGGGTGACAGGAGAGCTCTTCCTCCTGTAGATCTCCAACTCAGCCATGCACATGGCTTGTTTTTAGAAGCTTCTGAAAATGGCAACCAGTATAAGATTTTTCCTCCTATGAGGTGGGACACCTTAATACCAGAAGGACATTGAGGGGCTGGAGCAAGTCCAAAGAAGGGCAACAAAGCTGGTGAAGGGCTTGGAGGACAGGTCTGATGAGGAGTGGCTCAGGAAACTGGGGGTTGTTTAGTCTGGAGAAAAGGAGGCTGAGGGGAGACCTTATTGTTCTTTACAGCTGCCTAAAAGGAGGGTGTAGAGAGGTGGGGATCGGTCTCTTCTCCTGTCACTAGCAGTAGGACAAGAGGAAATGGCCTCAAGTTGTGTTGGGGGAGGGTTACGTTGGATGTCAGGAAAAATGTCTTCACTGACAAAGTAGTCAGGGGTTGGAACAGGCTGCGCAGGGATGGGGTGGAGTCACTGTCCCTGTAGGGATTCATAAACGAGTAGATGTGGCCCTGAGGAACAGGGTTTAGTGGGCAGTGTGTGGCTGGGCTGCTGGCTGGACTATATGATCTTGGAGATCTCTTCCAACCTTTATGACTCTGTGGTTCTGTGTTTCCATTTTGTATAAAATGCTGATGTTTCCATTAGTGGTGGCAGCATCACTGCCCAGAGAATTGTTACGTGTGGCTCCTTCTCCTGGTTCAGTATTAAAGGAAATTGTACTAAGAAACATGGCAGCAACCACTTCTTTTCTTCTCTGGGTCACCCAGAGCAGCATCTTTAAGCGATACCTCAGCTACCACCCGCACGTTTGCGCTTCACCCTGTACCCACGGTGGAGATGTTCTCTGCTGCCGATCCTCCTGCTTCTGATTTGTTTGCTCTGGTGCGTCCAGCCTTGGTTTCCCTGCACTGTGTTCCCACATTGCAGCAGCAGCTGTTGATGAACCCTTTGTGATGGACCCAGGGTTTGGCACAATATGCCTTGGAAGTATTTCTGCTGAGCAGTAAAATGATGTAATTCCTGTTTTCAACAACATGCACTGGAGCACTGGCAAAGAGCACCCTGGTGCTTGCATGCTCTGCGGGCGCTGAAGGTGCTACAGGGTGTTGCAAACCAGTCTGCCCTGCCTCAGCACCCATCAAGCTGATTCAACTGAGAAAGAAGAACAAAAATGCTGTGCTCTCAAGCAGCTGGAAAATCATGATAAGATGAGGTCAAAACAGCATGACTTGTGCAAAGGCAGCCCGTGCTTCCCCAGTCAATCTTCTTTAATTGTTTTAGTGCAGCAACAGAGGAGCAAATAAAGGGAAATGTTGGTACAGTTCATGAAAATAAGGGAAGGTTGATGAAGCATTGAGCTATTAGAACAGAGAGCAGAACTGAAAGGAGTGGAGGCAGTTATTCCAGCAGAGATAAAACTGTGATGACTTTGATGCAGAACCTTACCTGGAATCTGGTTAAGACTTTGAGGTTCTTCCATGTCCATAGAAATGATGACAATTAGCAGTAAAACTGGTGAAGGGACTGGAAAGAAAATCTTTATGAGGAGAGAGTGAGGGAGCTGGAGATGTTTAGACTGGAGAATAAGAGACTCGGGGGGGACCTTCTCCCTCTCTATAACTCCCTGAAGGGAGATTGTAGTCAGATGGGGGTCAGGTTCTTCTCCCAGGCAACTAGGGACAGGATGAGAGGGCAGGGCCTGAAGCTGCTAGGGGAGGGTTAGGTTGGATGGTAGGAAGCCCTTCCTCCTGGAAAGGGGGATCAGACCTTGTAATGGACTGTCCAGGGCAGTGGTGGAGTCCCCATCCCTGGAGGTGTTTAAGGACAGTCTGGCTGTGGCTCTTAGAGCCCTAGTCTGGCTGATGTGGTGATGTTAGGTCCTGGGCTGGGCCGGATGAGATCAGAGGGCTTTTCCAGCCTCAATAATTCTGTGAATCTGTGATTCTGTGATTGTTATTGTTATTGCAATATAAAAAATTCCCCTGAAAACCATAAGAGGAATCACAGAGTCATTAAGGTTGGAAGAAAGCTCCAAGATCATCCAGTTCAACCATCAACCCAGCCCCGCCCTTCTCACTATGGCAAACCATGACATTTGCTGATCTTCTCTTTCTGATAGCCCCAGTTTGGTTTGAAGCCAGGAGCATGTCTCAGGAGGAGGCCCAGCTCTGGCTTGCAGGCAGCCCTAATGGATAGTGTGCTGCTTTTTTCTTGGCCTCAGCAGTGAGCTTTCGCAGCTTCTTTTCAGTATTGATTTATCTAACTTTTCTTTGCACTTTGTCAGCTTAAGCAAAGAACATTTTTGCCAGGCAATAGTCTCTTGATCAAGTTATTTATAGACTGCAATGAGTTTTTTTAAACTACACCAATTACACTTTCACAATGGGTTATTTTCCAAACCCTTTCTGCCAGGATTTTTTTTTTTCTTCTTTTTTTTCCTTTTTTAATTTGTTTTAATCTTTTTTCCCTCTTTTTTCCTTTTTTGTTTTTAAAGACAGCCTTTTCCATGTTTTCTATTTCTTTGGAGAAATTACATAGAAGAAAGATGCAGAGCATCCCAGCACTGTTCATAGTAGTGCCTCTCTCAGAAACAAGATCACGTTTTTCTTCCCATGCTTAAGCCTAGTTTTATTCCTGTTTGGGGTGTATTTTTTTGTTTTTCTTTTTTCCTTTTATTTATCACTTGAGTAGGTTTTGTACCTCCTATCTTTGCATTTATACCTGCCACCCTTTTTTTCTCCTTTCATAGAATCATAGAACTGTTTTGGCTGGAAGAGACCTTCAAGATCATTGAGTCCAACCTCTTCCTAGCCCGCTCAGCACCACTACCCGTGTCCCCCAACACAGCATCTACCCTTCTCTTAAACACCTCCAGGGATGGGGACTCAACCCCCTCCCTGGGCAGCCTGTTCCAGTGCCTGACAACCCTTTCAGGAAAGAAATTCCTCCTGACATCCAGCCTGAACCTCCCCTGGTGCAGCTTAAGGCCATTTCCCCTTGGCCACTAGGGAGAACAGACTAACCCTTGCCTCTCTGCAACCTCCGTTCAAGTAGTTGCAGAAAGCAATAAGATCTCCCCTCAATCTTTGTCTTCTCCAGGTTAAGCAGCCCCAGATGCCTCAGCTGTTCCTGACACCTGGACAGCTGCCTCTGTCCCCTCTCCAACCCTTCAATGTCCCTCTTGTAGTAAGGGGTCCAGAACTGGCCACAGGACTCTTAGGTGTGGCCTCACCAAAGCTGAGTAGGGTGGGATGATCATCTTCCTGCTCCCTCATGCCATGAGGTGTGAAGTGCATGAAGAAAGTTGAGGTTTGGTGAAGATATCAGGTCCTTTCCACAGCTAACTATGAATGACAGAACTAAAAAGCAATCCAGAGTCACATTCTGGTTTACAAGATGCAAAGATTCGATGATGGAAGATTGTCCAGAGGAACATTGCCTCTGTGAGGTGTACACTGAATGACCTGCCATCCATCCATTGGTGGAGATGGTGTTCATCATTCTCTTAATGTTGAAATTCAGGGGTTTCCTCCACGCACAGAGAAATATCTCTGAATACCTTGGGGTTCCCCTTCCTCTCATCCGTGCTGCTAACTTGGTGTTCTTGTTGAATGTTTTGCGTTTGATGAATCTCTTTATAACTTACTGGTTTGAATTGCGTCCCAGTGCTGAGCCAGCTTCTCCACAGAAACTTCAGCTACAGCCCAGTGATGCAAATAAATTCACAGCATTGTGGCTGTGCACTGGCTGCCCAGTGGCTGTTTGATCCCTTCAGGATGAAAAGGAACTCCGTGAACTTCCTGGGCCTGAGGATGGAGTAGGTTCACTTTCATCTCCAGCCAGGACTCCTTCCCCCTCTTCTTACTGGCAGCTGTTGGGATGAGGGTTAGGCTGTTGCTCAGGAGGGGCAGGGTGCTGCTGGGCTAACTGGGGAAACACAGATGTTCTTTTAGCCTGGAGAGGAGGAGACTGAGGGGAGACCTTGCTCTCTACAACTACTTGGCCTTCAGGCTGTGGACACAGTGCTGATCATCCCAAAGGCAGTGTTATATGGAGGAAAGATGCCAGAAGTGTAGGGCCCAAGATGTCCAGAGTTACAGCCTTTCCATCAGTAGCCAGGGAGAAACAATTTCACTTCTGGGCTTCTCCTGCTGCTCCAGATGTAGAGTGCTTTGAGAAAAAGATTTAGTGTGATGAGGCAGAGCATCTTAGAGAGGAGCTCTGAGCATGGACTTTTTAATATGTTTGCCTGAATACTTCTCTGGGACATGGTAGACTTAGTTTGGTCATAAAGGTGACCCTTCTGTGCCTTGAGCCTAACCTGCCGACCAAGAGTTGAGTGTTCAGAGAAGAATAAGTAGCAGCTCTTGCCGTTATTCAAAGACGTGGGTATCTGATGTCTTCTCATTTCTGGAGTTCATTTTATTTCATACACACGTGATAATTGCATTTTCTGGTGATTAACAAGTCCCCAGTGTAAAACAGAGCCGCAGCCTCCAAGAGCGCGGCTGTCTTCCAGAGTCAACCTATCACATAGCCCATTGGCAGAGCCAAATGAAGTTAGGTAATTTAATTAGCTACGATTACTGTTTAGAGTTGTCTACTCGGAAGCTAGGCTGTTTTCCTCCTGCTCCCCTGCTTTTTACCACAGTCTGGCTCTCAGGACTGCAACTTGGGCTTCTTTGGAACCACTTACTTCAGTTCAGAAAGCAAACACGTCCCATCACAACTTCAAAGGACTGGCTGTGTGGGCACATAGCTCGAGCCACATGCAGTTGGACTGAAGCAGGAGCTGGGATGGAAGTGCCAGGTCCAGCTCCTTCTGAAACCCCAGGAATGGCTGCAGCAGCCTGAGTCTGTGCCCAGAGGAAAACAAGGTCACACCAAGCTTTAATGCTGCTGGAATTTGCCACCTAGAGGTGCCATTCAAAATGTTCATGAGCTTTCTGAAAGCATCAGTGGAAAATCTCGTATTGGTTTTAACACCTTTTTTTTTTTACTCTCAGCTCCGTAAAAGGCAGGGAACTAAAGCAGGCTGCTTCTGCTGCTTACTTTCTGCCCTAAGAGAGGTTTCCGGCCCTGTGGATCAGCTCTGGCTTTTGTTCACCTCCATCTCAACACGGGGAGACTGGGAGTGTAGCACAGACAGATTCTTGGCATATGGTTCATGCCAGCGAGAATCAAGAGAGGGAGTGAAGCGTGAAGTCACATTGCCCCTGACACCTCAGTGAGAGCTGCTGGTTGGGTTGGTATCTCTCTCTGCCCTGATGGGTTGGCAGCAGTGAATGGCACAAAGCCTTTTTCTAGTTTCCCTTGCCTGGAGGAGAAGGGTTTTCCCCCTCTAACAGCCTCCGTGCCTTTCTGAACCCCTTACACCTGCTCAAAAGCAGCTTCTTTGTAAGATGCAGGTACCTTTAATAGTCAATGTGCCACTTGTCTCTTTAATAACACTTTCCTTTTTAATCAACTTCCTTCTTTGCTGCTTTTCTGGCAGCCCTTCACAATGTTTTGCTTGAGCTTATGCTGAAAGAACAGCCTTTTAAAATAGACTGGAATCCTCAGCCATCATTTAATCAGCTTTAATTTAATTTCCCTGCAATGAAAATATAATGGAAGGCTGAGCTCCAGAACATGCAATTGAAGGAAAGTCACCATCGACACGACTGGCTCTGCAGCCAACCTCTCCAACGGAGAGGGGGTGCTAAGCCAGACAACTCTTTATGGTGCAACCAGCAGCTCAAGCACAAGGCATATGTTTCAGAATTAATCTCTGCATTTCAGAATGCTTCTGTGTGATGCCTAAGGTCTGCCTGGCTGATGGACTGATGGCCTTTCCATTCCTCCATCTTTCAGCCTGTTGGTCGAGAACTTTATGACACAATCAGTGCTTGCCTGCTGAGCCTTGGATGGAGATAGGACCCAGAGATCTCTGATTATCTAGACCCTATTGCTTTTTATTCCTTGTTTTTTAACTCTGTGTAAGAAAGAAATGCCTCATTCCACGCAGACTGCAGATGTTCTACCTTCTCTAGTTATTCTCCATCTTCAATAGCTTAGCATTGTCATAGCTGCACTCTCTCTGATCTACTTGTCCTCCATCCAGCTCCAGACTGGCTGTTACTCTGATGGGATTCAAACACCATTTCTCAGTCAGGAATTATTTTGAGAGTGTTTTGCCTCTGTACCAGTGTTCCTGTGCAGCTGCAGCAGTCTGCTGGTGTTGGGAGGAGACTTGGAGGAGGCCAGCGAGGCTACAGCTTCCTCACCAGAGCTGATACAGTGCTGCCTTTGTATCTAGCTCCTATTCATGCACGACTGCAGCATCAGAAAAGAGCAGCCCCAGGCTATCCCTGCTCTTGGGTCTGGGCTAGGACTTGCCTGGAGGTGAGCATGGCATGCCGAGGAGGGGAGTGATTCTTCACCAGTAACTTCTGCTCTGTTCTCATTTTATGCAAGATTTTGCTCAAAGATGCAGGAGTTAAGTGTTTGGAGCTGATGGTGCTGGTTAGTGAAGCTCGATAGAGCCCCTGAGTGAGATGAATGGTGGCAAGGAACATGCTATTTCCATCTTGCTTTGTGTCCTTTGTTTGCTTTCTGTAGAGTTGCAGCTGGAGAAGCAAAGGTTAGGTCAGAGCCTCAAGGAAAGAGTTTGTTATTGTGAACCCACCAGTGGTCAGGATGTTAGCCTGGGAAATCAGCGCCGCTCCTGCTGGCCTGAAAGCCCCATCACACTTGGAAATTCTCGCGTTGGCTGTGCTGCCTCTCATCTGCCTAACAGTGGGCAGTATCCTGATGGTCAGAGGGTGGACCTTGAAACCCCTCTCCATATTTTCAGCTGGAAGGCTAGGTTTAGGGACTACCTGTGCTGTTCTGTGCATAGCAATCAGTTGCCTCACTTCCACAAATAGAAATGAATGACGTGGTGATGTTAGGTCATCTAACATGATCTCAGAGGACTTTTCCAGCCTCAATAATTCTGAGATGCTGTCTCTCCAGGCACAGCTCTGAACTGGGCTGCTTTGGAAGGCAGAATACAAAAATATGTGATGTACCCTCCGACAGGTTGCACAAAACGCTGTTGTGGGAGGTTTGGGGACAGCACTAAAGGTGGGAAAAGGGGCAGGGAGGTGCTGGGGGAGGAATCAGCGTGGAAAACTAGAGGAAAGGATATAAAAGGGGCTGGTCAAATGGAAAAAAGGGTTAGTGCTGGTGTCTGGCCAGGCTACAAAAGCTTTTTGTCTTGGTGTCAGAACTGCATTAGTGATCTGAGCTGATGAGAGTGACTGCACACATCTCCATCCATAGGGATATTTGTGTCAGGTGTGAAATGTGCACTAGTGCCCTGTGGGGAATACATGCTCAGCGTAGACTGTGCCTTCATGTAGGGACATAGGTCCTAGGCAGGGTCCCCTTTACTGAGCATTAATGCCATTGGGATCCCCACCTGCAGCTCTTGGAGAGACCAGGACTTGTATGAGCTATGAGAATCAGAGGGTGGCACCTCTGCAGACTGAGAGGGTTGGGGTTGTTCAGCCTGAAGGGGAGAAGGCTTGAGGGGGACCTTCTAACGAAGGAAGGAAGACTGTTCACAAGTGTAGGGAACTTGAATAGGATAAGGGGCCATGATTTGAAGCTGGAAAAGGGCAGACTGAGTTCTTGAATCTGAGAGTGGGGGATCCCTGGAACAGGCTGCCTAGAGAGGTGGTGGAGGCCCCATCCCTGGAGCCATTCAAGGCCAGGCTGGATGGGGCTCTGGTAATCTGTTCTAGTTGGAGATGTCCCTTCGTGTTGTAGGGGGTTGGATTAGATGACCTTTGGAGGTCCCTTCCAACCCAGTATGCAGTCTGTGATCCTGTGGAGAATGGTCTTGATGGCTGACTAGTTGCACCAAGATCAGGCAGGACATACCTGGAATCTAATACCTGCCTCACAGATGTTCCCTCTACTTCAGGGGGAAAACAAGATGTTACTTGTACAGAAATCAAAGACAATATTTTTTTAGTTCTCAGAACAAATGAGCACTTCTGCATCTTTTTCTTCAGCCTGTTTTACATCACTGCTTCATTTGGCTTGGTTAGAAAGAATTGCTTGTGCCTTTTACATCTTACTTGTTTCATTGAGGCACTTGAGAAGCCCTTCCCCGTCCTGTTGTTTATTGCATTCGGGTGCTCACTTCTTACAGACTGCACTAATTACTCCCGTCAGGCGTTAACTCTGCCGCTAAACCTCGAGCTTCAGCACCAGGAAGAAGATGGTTCTGTTGGACACCTCCAGATGTTCTCACTTCAGAAAATGACATGTCTATGTTTTCTTTGTAACTCGTGACTGACTGAGACCGCTGTGGCCTTTCCAGATACTGGAGGAGCCTGAAGCAAACTTCTCTGCAGTATTTTCTGCTGACTTACCTTTCTGTCGAGGCAAAAAGCTTCATGAGCATAGTGCAAGGAGCAGGCAGGACCCCCATGTGTGCTTTCCAGCTCCACAGCTCCTAATGTGTGACTGATGTTGGCAGAAGGTACTGCCACTCCTGTCTGTCATCTGCTGTGCCAACAGGGAAGAACATGATGATTCATTCTGTGTTGATATGTCAGAAAATGTATCTGTGTTTTCCCGAGAATGCAATAGCCTACCAGAGCACAGTCTTCATCAAAGCAACACCCCCAAAGCCTATATAGAATCACAGAATGTGCTCGGTTGGAAGGGACCATTTTGTCATCTAGTCCTACCCTCCCCTACACCAAGCAGGGTCATCACTCACCAGACCAGATTGCCCAGAGCCCCATCCAGCCTGACTCTGAATGGCTCCAGGAATGGGTCCTCCACCACCTCTCTGGGCAGCCTGTTCCAGGCTTCCCCCACCCTCAGATTAAACAACTTTCTCCTGATGCCCAGTATGTGTTTCAGGATTAAAGAAAACCTGCAGTGTGTGTTAAACACCTTAGTCTGCTGCTTCTTCCTACCACCCTTCTCTGAGGTTGTCTCTGTGAGTTTCACAAAGGTCGTATACAGTACAGCAAGCAGTTATTTTGTTGTAAGAGGTGGATATTTATCATCAGTCACGGCATCCCGTTTTGGAACCATGAAATCATAGAATCATTAGGGATTGGAAGGGACCTCAAAAGATCATCTAGTCCAATCCCCCTGCCACAGCAGGATCACCTAAACCAAGTCGCACAGAACCTGCCTTTCAGTGTGTTACAAGCTCATTCCACCAATGTTCTTCAGCTGCTGTGGCTGAACTCACCATCTTTTCATCTGAGAAATAAGAAGAAAGCAGAGGCAAGAAAACATAGAATCATAGACTGTACTGGGTTGAAAGGGACCTACAAAGGTCATCCAGTCCAACCCCCCTGCAGTGAACAGGGACAGCTTCAACTAGATCAGGTTGCCCAGAGCCCTGTCCAGCCTCACCTTGAATATCTCCAGGGATGGGGGGCCTCAACCATCTCCCTGGGCAACCCGTTCCAGCGTTCAACCCCACTCCTACTAAAGAATTTGTACCTAAAATTTACCCTTTTCTGGTTTGAAACCAGTGATGGTCAGCATGACGGTAAATACCACCATGAAAATTTTCCGTGGAAGCAAATATTCCAGATAACCAGCACAAGCTTGGGTTTGTGATTGCTTTCAGATCATCTCACTCTGTCATTAGTGAACTTTCTTCCAGAGCCTTGCTGTTTGCCAAAAGAACCCTTTCCATGCCAAACTCCAAGATACGTGTGTGTTTATCAGTGAAGAGCAGGTAGACAGGTCTACCTGTGCAACTCCATTAATAACTCTCTCTGGTCCGCGACAGCCACTGTGGGATAGTGATGCACGTGTCTGTGCACCAAAACCCCTGCAGTGTGGCAGCTGAACACTGCACCTGCGGGTGTCCGAACTGGTGCTTGGTGCTTAGTCCCAAAGGTTGCAGTGCTGGGGGGTTGGATAGGTGGAAGGCAAGAGGAGCAGTATCCAGAACTGATGATGGGCTGGTGCACTGCTCACGTAGATTTTGCCGTAAATTACTTTCTGTGGAGCAGATCTGCCACATATTTCCACTGCAGATGTTTCCTTGTATTTTTTCAGTGCCTCATTAAATAAAGCAAATACTTAATTTTCAATTACTGACTGATTTCATGCCTGATCAAAACAGAAGTTACGCTGGTAATCCTAAACATCTGCAAACAGATGGATTTTACAAGAGCAAATAGGATTCTCCTCCTTATTTGGGTTCCTATGTAATCTTTTAAAAACCATATTTATTTATTTAAATATTATTAATATTTATTTAAACTATTAATATGGTAGTTGCCTGTAATTGTTAGAAGCAAAGCTAAGCTTTGTTAGAACAAAGTTAAGCTTGGCTTTGTTGTTGCCTGTGTAAATGGACAGCTTGTACCTGAGATCCTGAAATTGCTGGTGTGTTTCAAGCCTGGTTAGTAATTTTTTAAGTATACATCAGCTTTATTTCGAGGTGATCCTGCTGTGTCAGGAGGATTGGACTGGATGATCTTTTGAGGTCCCTTCCAATCCCTAATGTTCTGTGATTCTGTAGATTTAAAACCTGCCTGGATATGTTCCTGTTCTGTGATTCTGTTCCATTTGATGTCATATTCTGCGTTCATCATTATGTATAGATGGTAAGGCACATCTGTCAGACACATGTCACCAGGTGGTCGTGGTGAAAAACTGTGCATCTCACATATTCCTCTAGAAGGTATTCAGACACCTCATAGTGTGGGAGATTTGCAAGTACTGACAGCATTTTAATAATAAATGATGAAAGGAAATTTCTTTGAAGCTCTGCTATTTGTAAACAATGAGAAAACTCCAGGACCAGACATTTTTCATCTGAATCACAGAATCTCAGAACATTAAGGATTGAAAGAGACCTCGAAAGATCATCTAGTCCAAGCCCCCTGCCACAGCAGGCTCACCTCGACCAAGTCGCACAGGAACGTATCCAGATGGGTTTTGAACATCTCCAGGGAAGGGGACTCCACAACCCCCTGAGAAGCCCGTACCAGTTCTCTGTCACCCTCACAGTGAAGAAGTTCCTTCTCATATTGACTGACCTCCTGTGTTCCAGCTTACACCCATTGCCCCTTGTCCTGTTTAGTATTACTGAAGCTCAAAACTATCTTTTTTTGTGGGTGTGAGATCTGTTGTTTTTACATTTCAGCCTTTTTAAATTAAAATTGTGTTTGGTTTGCTCTCTCTAGTGACCAGTGATAGGAGAAATGGCCTTAAGCTGCACCAGGGGAGGTTCAGGCTGGATGTTAGGAGGAATTTCTTTCCTGAAAGGGTTGTCAGGCACTGGAACAGCCTGTCCAGGGAGGGGGTTGAGCCACTATCCCTGGAGGTGTTTAAGAGAAGGGTAAATGTTGTGTTGGGGGACAGGGTTTAGTGGTGATGAGAGGACTGGGTAAAGTTTGGATTGGGTGATCTTGAAGGTCTCTTCCAGCCAAAGCTGCTCTATGGTTAGAGAAAGATACATAGGTGTTGGCCCAAGAGCTAGAACTTTGGAAGTTGTTACTGGTGTTCTTACAAAAAAGGGTATAAACATGTAAAGGGCAACCCAACTCAATACCCAGCTACTCCAGAAAGTGAAAAAAAAACCCCTTCACTGTTGACTATGAATAGTGAGTCCTTAATGCAATTTTACAATGTACAGTACCAATGCTCCTAGTTTACTTTAGGGATCAGCTTAAGCCAGACTACAAATATTTGTAGCCCATTATGGGCTGACTTGCTTTTTCAAAGATGCTAAATGGCTGGAGTTAGTTGGCAGTTAGTTAACTTGAGACTGAAAAAACATCCCCAAAGAGTGAACAAGACTAGCTCTACAGAAAAAGGCTTCACTATGAGGACATGAAGAAATAAAATCCCCCAAAGTAATATTTACCAAAAAAGGGAAACTTCTGAAGAACTTCCCCAGGACTGTAGGTTGTGTTTGGTACCCAGTAAGTGCTCGACTGCATCAGGATTTCCTTTGGTTTATGAAAAGACATGAGAAGGGGACCTTTAGAGAGAAAGAAGAGGAAATCTCCTGTGAAAAATCCATCTTGTTAGTACTTTGGAATAAGCATCCAAACTAGTGCTGGCTTCCTGTCGGAGCATGCAGTAGTGGGATTTGCTCAGTCGCTGCAGCCCCAGTCTCAGACTTGTGAGCTTCTGCAGTGCCAGGGACAGAGTGAAAGCAGTACAGTTGTTAGCAGGTGTGTGTGTC
Organism: Rhinopomastus cyanomelas; assembly: GCA_013400115.1. Classification (NCBI taxonomy): domain Eukaryota; kingdom Metazoa; phylum Chordata; class Aves; order Bucerotiformes; family Rhinopomastidae; genus Rhinopomastus; species Rhinopomastus cyanomelas. The sequence goes on from VXBP01008529.1 coordinate 12,977, forward strand.
TGTACTGTGTGTCCCTGTGTTGTGTGTAAGTGGTTGCCAAGAGTTTTGAGCAGTGATGAGGTTAACTGTAATGCTTTGTGGGGAAAATGGCTTTGAGTGGAGCTGGTCACAGCTACCAGATGAGGTGCAAACAGCATAGGAAAGGCAAGTGCTGGCTGCAGCGCGTGAGCCAAAAAGCATGTTGACAGGATTTATTTGCATCCAAGCAAGATGCCAAACGTAGAGTTGTGGGTTTTTGTCTTGTCAGTGCTTCCCTGGCACTCTGTCTGGCGGAGGATGACAGTATCTGCCTGTGTTGATGAATTGAGAAGGTGCAAGAGAAAAGTCAGAGACCCAGATGCCTGGAAGTTGTTACTGGTGTTCTTACAAAAAACGAGTATAAAAACCTAAAGGACAACCCAACTCCTCAATACCCAGCTGCTCCAGAAAGTGAAAAACTTCAGTCAACTATGAGTAGTGATTCTTTAATGCGATTTTACAATGTGTAGTACCGACACTCCTAGTTTACCTTGGGGATCAGCTTAAGCCAGACTTTTCCCCTGAAAGGAGATCTGTCTTTATGTGGCCCTCAGAAGGAGGAAGTTTAGGGATTCTTCCAGGTTTCTCCTCTGCAGGTAATTTCTTAACCTGTCTCTGAGCTACAGGGGAGGAGCCACAGCCAGAAACTGTTTGCCCAGCACCTCTCTTTCCTATCTTCTCCATAGCTGGGGCAGAAAAGATCTTGTAGACAATGGTTGTTTATTTTTTCAAGCTAATAATCGAGTTCTTTCCCACATCGTTAATTTCTTGGGAGGTTTTGCCTAACCTTGTAAGTGGTTCTGGTTTTAAATTAAGGTTCCAGTGCACTCCTTTGCACTGTGATCACAGAATTAAATCCACTACAATAATAAGAAAGATAGATATGATCACCTTTTTTTGTTGCCTTGTGTGAGTTCAGGTACAAGGGTTTTATATGTTCAAAAAGGAGCACGAAATGAATTGCTTTAATTGTAGCCACAGTAATGTTATGAGTTGAACCCAGCACAAAGATCCACTTGACCTTGAAGTTTGAAGGCGTATGCTCATGTTTTAAGAAGTTAAGCTAGAGAAAGAGGTCTAGATGGCAGCATCAAAAGGACTTCAACTAATGAAACCATACGTGTATGTCTCCTGTGTTATTTCATAGATGGGATGTTGCTCTTTCTTGCTGTCAGCTGCCCTCATATACCTCTGTTTTGATTGATACTGGTATGGGTACCGCTCACACAGTCATTGCTGGTGGGGGCTTGCTAGGATGCTGTCTGAACATTTAGGAGCAGAGATTCTGTGGTGTAAGATGGAGAAAATGTGATCTCTGGTGATGACTGCTTTGGCAGAAAGTCTGCCAGTCTCTTTTCAGATCGACAGTCTATTTTCAGTGGTGCCCTGTGATAGGACAGGGAATAATGGCGATAAGCTAGAACATAGGAAGTTCCACCTCAACCTGAGGAGAAGCTTCTTTCCTGTGAGGGTGATGGAGCCCTGGCGCAGGCTGCCCAGAAAGGTTGTGGAATCTCCTGCTGCGGAGACTTTGAAAATGCTCCTGGTTGCAGCCCTGTGTGACCTGTCCTAGGGGATCCTGCTCTGGCAGGGGGCTTGGACTGGATGATCTCTAGAGATCCCTTCCAACCCCTGACATTCCATGATGCTGCGATTCCATCAGGAGATGTGGCTCTGCTGTTTCTATTGCACTGCTCTGAGCGTTGGTTGTGAAGTGTCAGTAAGAAGTGACGGGAAATACAGGAGATGTTTTGAGTTGTCTCCAGTACCCTGAATATCTGTAGAACTCTTGACTCAAATTTCAGGTTTGGGAAGGTTGTTTTTGAACTGAATTTATTATTTTATTTTTAATTCAGACCTGCTCCAATCTTTGTTCCATATTCTTAACAGACTGCTTTGGGGATCTTCTGGATACGTCCCAGTCTTGCCATGGAGCGATGAGCATGACCTGTTCTAACATCTAGTTAACATCTCACTGCAGGGGGGTTGGACTAGATGCCCTTTAAAGGACCTTTCCAGCCCAGCATGTTCTGTGATTCTGTGATAACTGGCAGCCTGCTCTTCCTCAACAGGAAAGAAGAGATGTGATCTCTGCTTGCCATTCCTTTCTGCCTTTCTGGTTTTGCTTGACTTAAGATCCACAGCTAAGATGTTTCCAGCAACTGGACACAAAACCCAAAGACTTTTAAACTTTACTTTACCCTTCCAACCCCTAACTGTCTGTGATTCTATGAAGATGTGTTTCTGGTGTGCCGATTTAGGGGCAGTGGCATTAACTCTGGCACTTGGCTCATAAATCAGCACATTTTATTCACTAACAGCTTTTTATGTAGTTGTTACTGGCACAGGGATATAAACCCTTCCACAAATGGGCAGCTGTTAACAGGGGCTGTTGGGAAAACAGCGAGCAGTGCGGGGAAAGGCTTTCTGTATTCTGGAAGAACTGTTTCCCAGACAGTGTTAGGTTGGGCCAAACCATTGAAATAACTTGTGGGGATTAAGTCAGTGCTGGGGAAATCAGAAGTATCGACGTGAGGAAACGTGATTCATTACAGAGACTTACAGAAATGGAAATATTTCACAGAGAGAGTAGGAGGTTATCTCTGTGTTCAAGTGATTGACAGAATGCATATTTGGGAGAAGTCTTTGTCGTGTGGTCTTGGAAAACATCTGGGTTGTTTACAGGTGTCAGCTAGGAATCATGGGCTCTGTGACGCGACGGCAGATCATTGTGAATCCATGTGTAGGTGTAGCTTTTTCCCCTCATTTTTTCCTTGTCCTAGGTCTTTGCCAATGCTTGCAGAAGCAAAAGAAGCCACTTTCCATTGTTTCTCTGTCCAGTTCTTTTGCTTTTTTGTTGTTACTGTTGGTTTGTCCATCCATTTACTGTCCCAAGCCAATGTTGTACCTTAGCACAGAATCACAGAATTATTGAGGCTAGCAAAGACCTCTGAGACCATCAGGTCTGGCCTATGACCTAAGATCACCACGGATCATGGCATCAGATGCAGGCTAAGTAGCACATTAGTTTTCCACATCCTGATTTAACTGGTGAATACTCATGTGTTAACAAGTGCACTTGTTATACAGATGGAGTATTACAAATTAGTACAATTATTATGTGTTGACTTTGGAAGAAGCAGGAGTCATTCTCAAATCACAATTCAGCTTGGGAGTCTTGAGGAGCTTGGGCTGTAGTTGTTTCAAACCAGCTGGTTCCACTAACTCCTGCTACACAACAGTGGTGTCGAGTCAAACACCAGTATTATTCTGCAAAAGAAATCACATGGAAAAGGGAGCTGTAGGCTTGTGATGCTGTTCCTTGCTCTGAGATTTGCTGCAGAGCAGCCAGGCTAAGAAACAGCCCTTCTCTGGCTTTTCCTCTTCCCTGAGGAGTCCCTGCCTCCTTGCAGTCCCGACTGCAGGTGTCAACCCTTTGCCCATGGTGGGGTTGCATCCAACCCAAATGTGTTTGGATCTGTTTCCAGTCCCTGGAAGGGGCTGTCAGAAGGCTGAGGAAGACTGTTCCCTCGGGCAGGGAACGATAGATCATGGTTTGAATTTGGAAAAGGGCAGATGGGAGTCTGGACATGAGGAGAAAGTTCCTGAATCTGAGGGTGGGGAATCCCTGCAACAGGCTGCCCAGAGAGGTGGTGGAGGCCCCATCCCTGGTTCAAGATCAGGCTCTGGGTGATCTGTTCTAGTTGGAGATGCCCCTGCTTGTTGTAATGGGCATGGACTAGATGCTCAACACAGTCACAGAATCTCAGAACATTAGGGATTAAAAGAGACCTGAAAAGATCATCCAGTCCAATCCCCCTGCCACAGCAGGATCATCTGGACCAAGTCACACAGGAACATATTCGGGTGGGCTTTAAATGTCAGCAGAGAAGGAGACTCCACAACCCCCCTAGGCAGCCTGTTCCAGTGCTCTTCCAGTGGTCCATCACCCTCACTGTGAAGAAGTTCCTTCTCATATTGATGTGAGACCTCCTATGTTCCAGTTTAAACCCGTTGCCCCATATCATTAGATGACATTGAGCAGAGCCTGGCTCCATCTTCCCAACACCCACTCTTCATAGAATCATAGAATCATAGAATAGAATAGAATCATCTTCATGTATTTATAAACATTAATGAGGTCACCCCTCAGTCTGCTTTTCTCCAAGCTAAAGAGACCCAGCTCCCTCAGCCTTTCCTCATCAGGGAGATGTTCCACACCCTTCATCATCTTTGTGGCTCTGCACTGGACTCTTTCTCTCTCTCTCCTGTGTCCTTCTGGAAGTGAGGGGCCCAGAACTGGACACAACATTCCAGATGCAATCTCACTAGGGCAGAGTACAGGCGGAGGAGAACCCCTCTTGATCTGCTAAGCACCTCCCTTCTGATCCACCCCAGGATGCCATTGGCCTTTTTGGCCACAATAGCACATTGCTGGCTCATGGTCACTCTGCTGTCCACCAGCACCCCCAGGTGCCTTTCTCCTAGACTGCTCTCCAACAGGTCAGTCCCCAACGTATACTGGTACCTGGGGTATTCTTGCCCAGATGCAAGACTCTGCACTTCCCCTTGTTACAGTTCATATCATTCTATGTTTGATGTGCACAGGGGGTTAACCAAGCCAGGAGGACATTAGTGAAGGAGATCCTGATAGTTAAATGTTAGTGCCAGAAACTACTATCCCACTTAATGAAAGGAAACTAATTTCTTCTGGAGGGTGCGTATGTAAATGAGATTCTAGAGCAGGATGGTTGATCCACCTAAGTTCTTGGCTTTGTGGTCATTAGAGGACATGGCTGTTGAGCAATTCCAGGAGAAAACAGTGTCTTAAAGCACCAGAGACACTGACTATGGTGGGAGAACTGTGCAGAACAAGGTATAAGACACCAGTGCTAACAAGCTGGCAGGAAACAAAAGGATCTTGGTGGAAAAATGAGTGGTTAGAAGATATATTTAGGATTTTAGATAGAGTATTAAGACAGGGTGCAGAAAGAGGAGGAAATGTGAACAAAGCAGAAGGCAAGTGTGATGTCATTGGAGAAGATCTGTTTTTATGACTAACATGTGCAGGGCAGTCACAAAGAGAAGCTGCAGCAGTCTTGGCTCCAGCCCACTATGTCTGGTAAATCTTTTGCATCCAGGGGTCTCTGAATTTCTTCCTGATGTAAGGAAGAGACAGAGAGGAAAGTGGAGACCCTGCAGAACCCAACGGTTCTTGAGAGAGACTGATGAATCTTCCATGGAACATTTTAACAGTCTGAAACTGGATCCTACAGCTTGCAGTGATCCTGCCCCCACAGTCCCCACCCCTAAAAGAGCCATTCCAGGAGAGCAGCAACTGCCCATCTGGTGCAGAACGGGGTGTGCGGGGTGTGATCTGTCAGCAAGCTGCAGTTTTTGTGGAAACGGGCTGAGTGCTCTGCCCACTGTGCCCAGCAGTGCTGGTTTGCACCTGCCGACAGGCCAAAGCCCGTCTAAGGGCTGCACTGCCACAAGGGATGTAGCCACCCAGATGCAGCTCCAGGGGAGACACGCAGCCACTCAGCAACATGTGCCCAGCTATCTCTCTGGTACAGGAGGACAGTGGTGGGCTCACACGTGGGAGATGTGCCCAGGTAGAGGAACTTCTCTGCTTAGTGGTGGAGCTCCAGGAGGAGATGAGTAGGCTGAGGAGCATTGTGAGGGTGTGGGAGTGAGATGGACCACTCGAGCCACGCTCAACCTTCTCTAAAACAGCACCAAAAGTCAGACCAAGTCCATGACACAGAGGGTTCCCTGTGCTCTCTCCACCTGGACTTAGACCATGGGGAGCAATGGTAACAGGTTCTATGAAAGAAAGCTGTAAGGTCACAGAAATTTTAGAATCATTCAGATTGGAAAACACCCTTGAGATCATCGAGTCTAACCATCAGCCCTACCCTACAAGTTCACCCCTGAACCAGATCCCCCAACACTACATCTAAGCGACTTACAAATACTTCCAGGGATGGGACCCAACCACCACCCTGGGCAGCCCATTCCAGTGCCTGACCACTCTTTCCAGGAACAATTTTTTCCTGATGTCTCATCTAAACCAGCCCTGTTGAAGCCGGAAGCCCTTCCCTCTGGTTCTGCTGTGAGAAGCGACCAGCACCAACATCTCTACAATGTCCTTTCAGATAGCTGTAGAGAGTGATGAGGTCTCCCCTCATCCTCCTCTTCCTCAAACTGAACAGCCCCAGCTCTCTCAATCTGTCCTCATAAGATTTATTCTCCAGGCCCTTCCCCAGCTTTGTTGCCCTCCTCTTCTCTCACTCTGGCACCTTGATGTCTCCCTTGTAGTGAGGTGCCCAAAACTGGACACAGTGCCAAGGTGCAGCCTCACCAGTGCTGAGTACAGAGGGTCAATCACCTCCCAGCTCACAGTTGGGCACACAGTTTCTAACCACTCATGACTGGCTTCCCCTCATCCACTAAGCAGGTCACCTTACCATAGAATGAGACCAGGTTTGTCAAGCAGGACTTGCCTCTCATGAACCCATGCTGACCAGGTCTGATTGCCTAGCTGACCTGTGATTGCTCTATGATGGCTCACGTTTGGAAGGAAAATGTGCTTAACACGATCAATGTGAGGGGGGTCAGGAGAGGGCTGGCTTTTAGACATGGGGAAACCAGCAGGAAAAGTAAGGTTGGGATGTGTGGAGCAACTGGAACAGAACTGCCTAAGGAGGCTGGAGCCTGCATTCATGGTGAAGCACCTCAAATACTGTGTCCAGGTTTAGACACCACAGTGCAAGAAAAGACATTGAGGTGTTGCAACAAGTACAGAGAGAGCAACTAAGCTGATGGGGGAACTGGAGAACGTGACTCCTAAGGAGAAGCTGAGGGAGTTGAGACTGTTTAGCCTGAAGGATAGGAGGCTGACTGGAGACTGTATTGCTCTTTACAGCTACCTGAAAGGAGGTTGTAGGGAGACCAGTATGGGCCTCTTCTCCCAAATATCTGATGTCAGAACCAGAGGAAATGGCTGCAAGCTGCACCAGAAGTTCAGACTGGAAATTAGGAAAAGTGTCTTCCCTCACGGAGTGATTAATCATTGGAACAGGCTACCCAGAGAGGTGGTGGAGTAACCATCCTTAGAGGGGTTCAAAATATGAGTAGATGTGATGCTTTGGGACATGGTCTAGTGGTCATGGAGGTGTTGGGTTGATGGTTGGATTTTATGATCTTAGAGGTCCTTTCCTGCTTGTGATTGTAATGATCCTGTCATTCTGTAAAGGATCAGGATCCCTGGAAATCATGATAAAGGATAAATGTCCCTCCAGAACAGAAACATCCTGGTGAAACAGAAACATACTTGCTGTTGGGTTATGCATGACAGGACATAGGCAACGCGGATATCTAGAATATTTTCAAATTCATCAGATCTTTGCCATGTGTGTTAGGAACAGGCTGTCCAAGAAGGTGGTGAAGTCACCATCCCTAGAGGGCTTCAAAAAGTGTGTAGATGTGGCCCTGGAGGGTTTAATGGGCAGGGTGGGTTTGGGTTGCTGGTTGGACAGGATGGTCTTGGAGGTCTCTTCCAACCTTAGTGATTCTATGATTCCATGATTTTAGAGACAGTGAAAACACTTCTTGCTTGGCTCCTTGTGGCTTTTTGTATTGTGCTGAGAAGGGGTTGCTCTGCGTTTTAGAAGGAAGGAGCACTACAGTGAAGCCAATCCTGGTGCACCACAGCACAATGCAATGAGAGCATCACTTTTTATTTGTGAGCCTGTTTGAAGTCATCAGTTTGGGACAATGTGCATCAAAGTATTTCTGATATTCATCCTCAAGCTGCACGCTTGAGTTATCCTCTCTAAGGCCATTTATCATTAGTACTAGTAGTAATTTGGATTCTTTGTTGGATCATGCAATGGGCTGCTGAACATTCGTTTCAGCAGTGTGATAATAACTGCTTAAACTCCCTTTTGGGGGAAGTGTAATGCTCCCTTCATGAAAAATGTAGTCATCAGTTTTATGTTGGTGTTTTTGTAATGTTATTAAACTGTGCCGTGAAGAGAGTGGCTCCATAAAACTAATTTTTCCTATAGGAGCTGTATGACTTAAACACCTGTAGCCCATTATGCAGCAGACAAAGTAATGAAAATGTGGAAGTGATTAATGTTCATAGAATCATAGAATCATTAGGGATTGGAAGGGACCTCGAAAGATCATCTAGTCCAATCCCCCCACCACAGCAGGATCACCTAGACCAGGTCACACAGGAACACATCCAGGCGGGTCTTGAACATCTCCAGTGAAGGAGACTCCACAACCTCCCTGGGCAACCTGTTGCAGTGCTCTGTCACCCTCACCGGGAAGAAGTTCCTTCTCATATTGATGTGGAACCTCCTATGTTCCAGTTTACAACCATTGCCCCTCGTCCTATCACCAGATGACACTGAGAAGAGCCTGGCACCATCCTCCTGACACCCACCCCTCACATATTTATAGACGTTAATGAGGTCACCCCTCAGTCTCCTCCANCCTGCAGCCAGTTCACCATCCACCTCACTACCTGATCATCTAGACCACACTGCCTCAGTTTGGCTGCAAGAGTGCTGTGGGAGACTGTGTCAAATGCCTTACTCAAGTTGAGATAGACCACATCCAGTGCTCTGCCATCATCCAGCCACCTGATTACGCCCTCGTCAAAGGCTATCAGGTTGGTCAAGCATGATTTTCCCTTTGTTAAGCCATGCTGACTGTCCCTGGTGACCCTCCTGTCCTTTATGTCCCTGGAGACAGCCTCTAGAACAAATTGTTCCATCACCTTTCATGGGATGGAGGTGAGGCTGACCGGTCTGTAGTTACTGGGTCCTCCTTCTTTCCCAATCATCAGAAAGGGGAAGGAGGAGGACCCAGGTAACTACAGACCATCCGCCGCACCTCCATCCCAGGGATGTAGTTAATTGTGCAACTAGCAGTAGCAGAAAATCTCCAACTGATGGAGTGTGTGTATACATGTGGACATTTGTGGTATGTATTTGTTGTATTTTTGGTTGGTTCCATGAAGTCCCTAAATGTCTTAATGGGGAGATTTTCTGATGTCATGTTGTAATCTGTCAGAATCCCAGAGTGGCTAAGGTGGGAAGGGACCCTCACTGATCATCTACTTCAACCCCCTGCCATGAGCAGCGACACCTCTCAACCAGACTTGGTTGCTCAAGGCCTCAACCAGCTTGGTCTTGAACACCTCTAGGGAGGGGGCAGCCGCAACCTCTTCAGGCAATCTATTCGAGAGTCTCTCAACCCTTGCGCTGAAGAACTTCTTCCTAAGATCTAGTCTGAACCTCCTCTCCTTCAGTTTCAACCCCTTTCCCCTTGCCCTGTCTCTGGACCACCTTGGGAAAAGTCCCTCTGCAGCCTTCCTGGAGGTTCCCTTCAGGTACTGGCAAGCAGCAATAAGGTCCCCCTGGAGCCTTCTCTTCCCTAAGCTGAACATAGGACACAGCCTAGGGCACATAGGTGTGAACTTTATTGCTGTAAACTGGGACTTTCTTTCAAAGGAAAAAAAAAGTGGATGGAGACAGAGAAAAGTGAACAGCATGTGGAAGTGAGACATCTGCCTTGACAGACAGTACCAAGTCTCTCACATCTTTCTTTGGCCTCTACAAGGGTTTACTGAACTACTGGCAGATGTTAGTAGCATTTTGTTGGAGCATCCTAAATCACGAGTGAATGTGCTGCTGCTCTTGTGTCAGTATAACAAATTTACTTATTGCAGAGACTTGCTGTAACAGGGATGGGGCACGTGTGTACCTTCGTTTTACATGGCTGAAGAAATCCTAAACCCCAACAGTTACCAAAAAGGCTGATGTAGTGTCTTAAATCACGTTTCACTCTGTATTGGAGTCAATCTCTTTGATTGGCTCCAATCCCTTTATTTGATGTGTTGGGGAAGTCAAGGTAATTGCTGAGCTCTTGTAGAGCAAAGTAAGAGAGCAAACACCATTGTATTGTCAAACTACTGTGGAATGAGTGCGTTCTTTTCTTCTCTCTTCTGCCTTCTCTTTCCCTTTCCCTTTCCCCTTCCCCTTCCCCTTCCCCTTCCCCTTCCCCTTCCATGAAAGAAAATCCTCCTATCTAGCCCTTAACATTCTAAGGGAAAAGCTTTGTGATCCATGGTTTGCTAATGCTTGGTATCTTATTTATGCTTGTGGATGTTTAGTTTTTAGCTCACGGACTACAAGAAGCTCTTTCAAAAGGAGATTTTATATTTAATTTAAAAGAATAAATATATCTATATCCTTATTTTCAAGAAAACATGGAAAATTAACGTTGAAGCTGACAGAGTTTTATTTTAAAAATATATTTACAAATATTCTGAGATCTGGACTCATCCTTTTTTTGTGTATGGCTGGAAATGATTCACTAAACTCCTCACACTGGTTTTGGCTAGTATAACTCAGCATGTAGGTGCTCGATGCTAGAAATACTGCAGAATAAAAAAAGCTTTCTTGCTCTAGTAGGAATTCTCTCTCACCCTGTTTTATTTATGAACATTTGCCTCCAGGCGTTCCCAGATCCCTTTGCCTTCTTTCTTCTCTCCATTTAGAAATGACTACATCATTCCTCTTGGATGTTTTCTTTTTTTCCACAGTCCTCTCCCTGTTTATGGACTGGTTGTGTTCTTCACACACCAGTGACCTGCTGAGCAAGAGATGGCCTTCATGAAGCAAATTTCCTTACGTGGGGTTATTTATACACGTTTAATTGTCACAGTTACAGAATCACAGAGCATTAGGGATTGGAAGGGACCTCAAAAGATCATCTAGTCCAATCCTGCTGCCAGAGCAGGATCCCCTAGATCAAGTCGCACAGGAACATGTCCAGGTGGCTTTTAAAAGTCTCCAGAGGAGACTTCACAAACCCCCTGGGCAGCCCATTCCAGTGCTTTGTCACCCTTACTGTGAAGAAGAAGTGTAGCCAGCAGATTTCTCAGAAATAAATTGATAACCACAGGAAACTTGCACTTGCTAAGATCCAGAGCCAGATCTGCAAGTCTTTCGGACTCTCAAGTTTATTTGCGGTGTGTGAAAAAAGCAGCAGCACATTCATCATTCACCTGTTGTGTGCTCAGGGGATAAAGGTGCCTCTCAAGGCCAATTGCTGTCAACAGAAGTCAGAAAGCATAAATTCCAAGTTGGTTGAAGTTGAGATAACCTTCCTCACGGAGGTGGATCAATTACACACAGAGCCTAACAAGCTGGCCTTCAGCGTTAGGGTTTGTGAATTGGGAAGACAAAGCTGACTCTGCAGGAGCTGTGCGAGATGCTGACCTGAGTGCACTCCTTCTGGCCATCTCTGAGGGGTGACTAGGGAAGAGAAACACTTTTCAATGTGCAGGACACGAATCTCTGTGATTTTCTCCAGAGTATGAAATGAATAGCTTATTTTTCCTACCATACAGAAATTTTTCTACAAAAATAGAACACATTTTTTCTACAGTTGTTTTAAAGTGACATTTTCAAGTCATAGTTTGCTCTATTGAATTTGGGGCAAAGAGTTTGGGGTTTTTTTTTTCTATATTTAGTCATCTGGATTTGTTATGGGATGACCCCCAACTGGGATTTCTTTTCTGGTCCTAGCATGAAGGAAGATTTCTGTTGATCTTTTTAATGATGAAACTTGTACTAAAAAAAATGGGGGAAAATTGGTTTCTTTTGTGTTGTGGGCCTACAGAAATCCACACGTGTATTTGTGCACATCTTTCTGTAGGGATTGTTAAATATGCATCTTTCATCCTAAACTGCTGCACAGATAAAACTGTGTGTAGGAAACCAACCTCCCATCAAAAGACAATGAACCATGAAGAGATACCCCATTCCTGCATGTTTATTGTGGATCAAACATAGATATCTTTCTTTCTCAGATAATGATCATAATGTTCTTTGCACAATCACGACAGGAGAAATGTCTTCAAATGGAAGTCATAGTGGCAAGCACAGAATCACCGTCAGTACCCTGACTGAATCTGGCTCCTGGACATTTAAATCTACTGTGGTTTGGTTTGATTTAAATAGAAAACATCTCTATTGAGAGAAATAATGAGGTTAAACTATAAGTGATAGAAGGATTCCACAGCTGCTTGCATTTCCCTTCTGTTCACATTGCTCACTGCTTTCCACCCTTCTTTCCCATTTGTCAGGACATGCATATGAGTGTACGATGGATTGCTGTACAGTGGGCTGCTCTATGAGTGCTTTAGGAACTTAAAAAATAGATACGCTACTGTAGGGCATTTTCTGAGCCCTCTCTAGCACATCTAGGAATTAATCTGGTGTTCTCTAAAAGAGATTTACTGTTCCCACCAGGACCTTGGAGGAGAAGAGTGATCCCATTTTAAAGCAGGTCCTTCAGATAGTGAATAAAGCCCTAAGGAACTGCAGAGCTGAAATAAAGATCCCCTTCTTCTTCCCCTTTGCTGATCCAGGCAGGGATTTTTTTATTTGGTGTCACATCCAGGGCAAATGACACTGCAGCAGTGTATTACAGGAAAAGAATTGAGTTGGCCAAATTGGGTTTGTAAGTGCAATTTTCGCCCGGTCTCCTCGTATGTTTTTTGTCTTCTGTGAACTGGAAGTGAAGTACGATTGTATTAGAACATAAACCGTTACGTCTGGTGGGTATCGGGACAGCTCACACACAGTAAAAGTTCAAACAGCTCGGCAGCTTTGCTCCTGACCTCTGGTTTTCCTGTACATACTGGCATTGGAGGGTCTGGAAAAGCAGAATTGCCATCCAGGATGCATTGGGACATGAAAGTGGGGCCTGGGGGCCGCTTCTGAAGAAGTTACACCAGCACCTCCTCTGTCTCCAAAGAAGACATGGGCTGGGGCGGGAATGCTTCATCCGAAATCGCAGCATCGCTAGGGGTGTTCTACAGTTTCTGTTGTGTGTGGCCACACATTTTCCCTCATGTCCAGTACTCGGCAGTGCTGTTCAGTAGCTGAACCATTTCACACTGCAGATAGTTTCTGTGGAGGATTTTAATGAGATTAAGAGCTGGGGCTGCTTAGTCTGAAGGAAAGGAGGCTGAGGGGAGACCTGATTGCTGTCTACAATTACCTGAAAGGAGGGTGTAGAGAGGTGAGGGTTGGTCTCTTCTCACAAGGAACAAGGGACAGGACAAAAGGAATTGGCCTCAAGTTGCACCAGAAGAAGTTTAGATTGGACATTAGGAAAACCTTAATGGAAAGGGTCGTCAGCTCATGGAACAGGGTGCCCAGGGAGGGGGTTGAATCACCATCCTGGACATGTTTCACAATCATGGAGATCTGGAGCTCAGGGACAGGGTTTAGCAGTGGGATGGGACAGTTGGGTTAGAGGTTGGACTCAATGATCTTGTTGGTCTTGTCCAACATAATCTACAAATCCATGATTCTAGATGTTGAGTAGCTATGTATGTTTCCATCTGCTGTTGCTGAAAGTATTTTGTGTTCAAGTGTATTAAAAAATGCAACTTACAATCTGGGAAGCTGCATGGCCCTTAGTAGCAGGGCGATGCCATGGTAAGTTGGACTAGAAAATATTCAGAGGTCCTTTCCAGCCTCTGCCATTCTGTGATTCTGTGTGCATGCTGGGTGAATGTAGTACAAGATGGGGAGACCTGCAGCTCCCCATGGCATGTGGTGATGTCCATGAAGCAGGATTTCGGAACAGCTTGAACAGCTGCCCCGTTGGTGAGTTCCAGAGCCGCTTGCATTCACTGGGAGCTGGGTGACAGCTCACAGAACTTGGTATGGTAGTGAAGGTGACTCAGAAGATAACCTGAAGAAAGACTGGAAAATATTGAAGTGCCAGACTTGATTAATTTGCCCCATTCAGTGTAATCTTTTCACAGAACCACAGAACTCTAGGGATTGAAGGGACTTTGAAAGATCATCTAGTCCAGTCCCCTTCCCACAATGGGATCTCCTAGATCAAGTTGCACAGGAACATGTCCAGGTGGGTTTTAAATGCCTCCAGAAAAGGAGACCCCACAACCCCTCTGAGCAGCCCTTTCCAGTGTTCTGTCACCCTCACTGTGCAGAAGTTCCTACTCATACTGATGTGGAACCTCCTGTGTTCCAGCTGATACCTGTTCCCCCTTGTCCCGTCACTAGATGACACTGAGCAGAGCCTGGCTCCATCTTCCTGACGCCTGCCCTTTCCATATTTATAAACATCAATGAGCCCATCCCTCAGTCTCATTTTTTCCAATCTAGAGACCCAGCTCCCTCAGCCTTTTGTCATCAGGAAGGCTTTTCCTAGCCTCAACAACTCTGAAAATTCAGGGTCTAGGTGTAGATGTTGCTAAATTCAGGGAGAGCTTGCAGTGGCCTTCAAAGGGACTAAAAGTACCTGCTATATGCTGGAAGGGATAAGACATTGAAGGAAAAGATGATACCTTACCTAGGAGCAATCTGTATGTAAAGACAGAGCAATGAATAGAAGACGAGGAAAACTTCGGTCTAGCAAGGTAGAACAAGATCCAAGGTCAGCCAACTCAAGGTAGTTGCAAACGAAATCCTGGCTACATCTATTAGCAGTGGAAACAACCTGTATCTGCAGCTACAGTTTACAGAGGTTGTAGGTTACTATCGCTGGGAACCGAACAGTCAAAACTGGATTTTTCCTTCAAAATGAAACTCTTTATGTCTGTATTACTGTATCTTTACACTGTATTGTGTGCTTAGTACAGATACATCTATTCAGCTCTTGCTGAAGCCTTTCTATTTCTTTTCGGGAATCTTGAATACTTTCAAAATGAGTCTTTTTTCCTAATTGCTTGTAATTAATACTTGTGCTAAGTGAATGGCACGTCTGATTATTTCTTGTTTCGTTGCTTGCTTCGTTTTCTAGAAATGTTTAGGAGGGCTGTAATGCCTTCATTAGCAAGAAGTTAACATTCATTTAACGTAATTACCCGCCTTTATCCTAAGAGGAAGGATTGCTTTTCCAGTCCAGAAAGCTGTGCTTTGATGAGCAGATCACCAACTGCGAAAACGGGCTTTGGTGAGGCAAGAGTCTGCTCAGTATTTCTAGGGTGGAGCAAAGCAGGCGTCTGAAAAGCCAAACAAAGTCAGAACAACTGAGGGCAGATCAAATCACACTCACAAAGTCCTGTTGTGGGTATTGTACATGCAGGTGGGTTGCACTCACCACTGCTGATTCTTCACACAAGACATGGGAAGTCACTTCATGTTTCCTTTTAGAGACAGACCTAATGTCAAGAGGATAAAGAAAGGCAGGGCCTCATCTTGAGTACTGGGGTCAGTTTTGGGCACCTCAATACCAGAAAGACACAGAGGGGCTGGAGTGGGTCCAAAGAAGGGCAACAACCTGGTAAAGGGCCTGGAGGACAGGTCTGATGAGGAGTGGCTGAGAGTGCTGGGGCTAGTTAGTCTGGAGAAAAAGGAGGATGTAGAGAGGTGGGGGTTGATCTCTTCTCCCAAGTCAATAGAGATAGGACAAGATGAAATGGCTTCAAGTTGTGCCATGGGAGGCTTAGGTTGGGCATCAGGAAAAATATCTTCCTTGACAGAGTGGTCAGGGGTTGGAACAGGCTGCCCAGGGAGGCAGGGAGCTGCTGTCCCTGGAGTGGTTCAAAAAATAAGTAGTTGTGACCCTGGGGACCAGGGTTTAGTGGGCAGGGTGGCGTTGGGTTGCTGGTTGGACTGGATGATCTTGGAGGTCTCTTCCAACCTTCATGACTCTGTGGTCCTATGAATGTTGCTTTTAGTTAGCAAGTCATATTTGGATCATGTCTGTTTTCAGCACAATGCTCATGAAGCAGAAAATGAAGTTGCTGAATTGAAAAGGGGTTTGTTGCAGTTTGAAAATTATCAGAACTTTTCAGATGTATAGATTTGTGCTTTCATGAAGGAAAACATGCATGTTGCTTTAGGAGGACCCCTCCCCACCCAGTGATCTGTCCTGGAGGAGGTGGACTAGGTGACACTGAGAGCTGATGATGCGGGGGCCTTTCTCCCACAATGGAGCTTCAGCTCTTGCACGCCCCACCCCTTCCCAGGGTTGGGGGGAAGACAGCCACGGTCCCATAGCGTTCTTGTAGACAGCAGGGAAGATGGCTTGCCGCGGCTCCGCTGCTGCCAACCCCACTTCCCCCATTGAAGACAGGACAGAGGGGACGTGGTGGGTCCGCTGCGCTCCCATAGACAGTAGGGTGGAGAGTGGCAACCCTACCACCCTCCGTGCGGCCCCGCGGTTCCAGCGGCACCAGCTGCAACCCAATCCGACCCAAGCAGCAGCAGTGCCGGCTGGCACTGTGGATTTGACAATCAAGAACTAGCGCTGATTTTCCCCCGCCATGGAGCAACACTCACCAACCCTTGGTGAGCTGAGAATTCTTCCCTTTCCCCCCTGTAGCTGAGGCAGGAGGAGAAAGGAAACATGAGGGTCATGGAACCCTTTCGGCCATGTTAGCGGAGTTGGGGGTGCTCCTGCTGAAGCGACCACATGCAGTCAGTCTCTGTTTTGGTTCCTGCATGTGGCCAGGGCCATGTGGCCACCGCCACCATCTTAGAAAACACTGATCAGCCAGAAGAGAGACTGTTTGTCATTTCTGCTGCTGAGAAAAGCTGAGGGATGCTTGAGTATTTGGGAGAGAAGGAGCCTTAAGAGAGGCATCTGAGAATTCCTTTGTGCTTAGCTGAAGAAAGCAGAGGGACTCGAGAACTCCTAAACCTTGGGCACAGAAGACAGAGACTGGGTCCTGTTTGAAAGCATGTGTCCTGCACGGAGGGATGCAGTTCAGGTGCTGAGGAACCAGGCCTGCCCAGTCAGCGCTTTGCTGGAGAAAGCTGCGCTGAGGAATTGAAGAGTTCACCAGTCTGGACAGCCGAGGTTACCAGTGTCTGCAGACAGTGGTGACACGTGAATAATAGAGAGGCTGGTGGTACCCATCTCTGCTTGACTGACGTGTTCTTCGCCCTGGTCTCTAATGTAAAAACCCAAGGACCGATACGGTAGTGATGGCCCACTGTATTTCTCTCAGAATATGTGATGGCATTTGTGACGCAGTTTCTAGTTTGCTTGCACTAACTTCCTTAACCTTTTCTTCTTTTCCATATACAGTTATAGAGTTAATAAACCCTTCTCCATTTTCCCTAAGCTACCCATTGTCTGGCAAATTCTATCTGAGATCTCATCGAGACCTAACTGCTTTGTTTTCTTCTCCTTTATCTTTAATTGTGGTCTTAAACCCATCACAGGGTTGGAGAAGATAACGTAACGTAACAGGACAGGGTTAGGCTCTTTCAGGCTTCCTCCTTCTGTAGCACTGGAGATTTTACCCAAGTGATGAGGCAGGGCTGATTTAGCTGAGTTCCCATTTCATCACATCCATGTTTGTCCCTTTTCATAAGGTTTGTTGGTTTCATTTTAAACACCATTTCCTACGGTAAATAAAGACTTAATGTCTGTTGAAGTTGCCCTGCAAGTACATTCCTCTCTGTTCAGCCTCAGACTGACTGAGGAAGACACTTAGTACAAATGGAGGACAAAAAGTAGCAGAAGGCTGAGGCTGGCCCTGTCAGAATCACAGAGTGTTAGGGGTTGGTAGGGACCTTGAAAGATCATCTAGCCCAGCACCCCTGCCAGAGCAGGATCAGCCCAGGCTGCCATGAGAAATTCCTTGTCTGTATATCCAGCCTATCAGAAAGCTGTTTAGAAAGTGTTCAGCGGGGAAATTGACTTCCTGGAGCTGCTGAAATCAGGAATAGAAATAATTCTAATTGCATTCTAAATGACAGCTTTATACGATTTTCACGGGTGCCCTTTGGTTCATTTCCTTGCCGTTTTTTTTCTCCATTTACTGCCAGCCTTGTGTGGCTTTGTAGCAGGCACATTTTTTTAAATAATAAAAAAAAAGAAGGGAGAATAAAGAAGCTTTTTTAGTTTTTCTTTCCATCAGCTAAACTTCCCATAGAAGCTGAACAACATCCTCTTTATCAAGATTATGGGTTTGCACATCTTGGCGTACTAGTTCTTTCCTTTAGTGGATGCCAGCAAGCTGAACTCAAAGGGAGGGAAGCCAAAACTAAGGCATGTACAGGGCCACACTCACTGGACACCAGGAGCATTTATTTCCATGAGTGAAGCAAACGGGATATCACTTGTATTTTGTACTATGGACATCTGTGTGTTTCAATAGGAGACACATCTGTAAAGTTCTGCTTGTACAGAGTCATCGAATGGTAGGTGTTGGAAGGGGCCGCTAGAGATGGTCTAGTCCAGTCCCCCTGCCAGAGCAGGATCTCCTAGGACAGGTCACACAGTGCTGCATCCAGGAGGGTCTTGAAAGTCTCCAGAGCAGAAGACTCCACAACCTCTCTGGGCATCCTGTGCCAACCTCACAGTAAAGAAGTTTCTCTTCATGTTGAGGTGGAACTTCCCATGTTCTATCTTATTGCCATTATTCCTTGTCCCATCACTGGGCACGACAGAAAAGAGACTGGCCCCTTCCTCTTTACACCCACCCCTCAGATATTTATAGACATTAATAAGATCCCCTCTCAGTCTTCTTTTCTCAAGATGAAACAGTGCCTATAATTCCTAGACATAGGAATGAAAGAAAATGTTTGTTGGTCTGCTGAGACATTTTAGAACACGGGTAGAGCCTAACTGCATCTTACCCAGCGTGTAGCCTTGACTTGCATGGCTGGGGAGTGTAATGCCTAGGCCTAGCTGCTGCAGGAACACAGACTGACAGACCTGTGTGTTATTCATGCTAAATACATGATGCTGAGCCATGGAATCAGGGGTTTCGGCTGGAAGCGACCTTGAAGATGACCCAGTCTGATCCCTCTGCCATAGGCACTGACACCTCTCACCAGTCCAGGTTGCCCAGAGCCCCATCCAGTCTGGCCTTGAACACTTTCAGGGATGGAGCAGCCTCGGCCTCCCTGGGCAACCTGTTCTGGGGCCTCAGCAGCCTCGTAAGAAGACTTTTATGGAAAAGGCCGCTGAGGAGTGAAGCACTTTCTGCTAAGAGCTTGGGTGGTTTTTAATTCCCATTGACTCGTGTAGGACACTGTGGCAAGCCCCAGCCTGTGCCATGAGTCATTGTATTCGGTTCTGGAAGTACCACTGGAATTGTTTGAGTTTCAATATGGAAGGTGGCAGTAGGAAAAGCTGTAGCTTGGCTGGTTTGGACTGGACATTGGGGAACCTGCAGAAGAGAAGACTCAGTGGGGCACCTTTTCCCTTCTACACATCCCTGAAGGGAGGTTGTAGTCAGGTGAGGGTCAGACTCTTCTCCCAGGCAACTAGGGGCAGGGCATGAAGCTGCACCAGGGGAGGGTTAGTTGGATGTTAGGAAGCCCTTCCTCCTGGAAAGGATGATCAGACACTGGAATGGACTGGCCAGGGCAGTGGTGGAGTCCCAATCCCTGGAGGTGTTCAAGGACAGCCTGGCTGTGGCTCTTAATGCCCTGGTGTGGCCTGTGTGGTGATGTTAGGTCCTAGGCTGGGCTGGATGAGCTCAGAGGACTTTTCCAGCCTCAATAATTATGTGATTACTTGTGTTTGGCTGGATTTCTCATCAATGACAGTGAACATTCTCTAAATGTTTCCTGGTCCTCCTTGGGTTGCCTCATTACAGTTTCTCTGGGGAATGTCTCAGAGCATTTCTTAAAAGAGCACCCCAAATATTCTACCTTCCAGTGCATTGTGCTTTTATGACTACATTAAAAAATCAACAAAAAGACCTAAAATATACCAATGAAAGGAAGAGAAGGCTTAGCTGTGGACTGTAGGAACCATGTGAGAGGAGCAGATGCAGAAAGAATGGTGAGAACTGGTTTTCTTTGCTGGAGAGTTGAGAGTTGAGGAAAAGGGTGAGTTGTTTGTTCATTTCATTTCAAGAAAGAAGGATTCTGAGAAAAATCTGGGTGATGCATTGCGTAAGAAGGACAAAATTCATTCTGTGCCAGTGTTAATTAAGGAAGACGTGAAACTGAAGCTGGTTTCTGCAGGGTACTGCAGTGGGCATCCTGAGGAGCACAGGGTGCTGTTAATGCTGGTTTACACTCAGGAAGTTCCAGATAAGAGGAAATAAGCTGGACTTGTACTGGTTTATTAAAGGCTGAACAGGGGATCCAGAGATTCCTTGTGCTATCACCTTGCCATTGATGTGGCATTGCAGCAGAGCTGGCATCTGCTGAATCAAATATTCAGGAAAGGTTAAAATAACTGGTTCTAAGTGATGGGGGTTTGGGTGAATACCCTTTGTCAGAATTGCTTTGTGCAGTTTGTAAGGAGGTTTCTAGTTTGGGAACAGTGTTGAAGTTCCACAGGATTTCACAGAATATCTCTGGTTCGAAGATACCTTTATGATCATAGGATCATAGGATCATAGGATGTTAGGGGTTGGAAGGGACCCAAGAGATCATTGAGTCCAATCTTCTGTCCAGCACACCACTAAACCATGTCCCTGAGCACCAGGTCCACACATTGTTTAAATACCTCCAGGGATGGGAACTCCATCACTGCCCTGGTCAGCCTGTTTCAATGTTTTGTAACACTTTTGATGATGAAATTCTTCCTAACATCCATCCTAAACCTCCTCTGGTGCACCTTGCAGCCATTCATTTGCCACCAGGGAAAAGAGGTTGAGCCCTGCTCTCTGCCTGTGGCAGGTAGCTGTAGACAGCAATAAGATCTCCCCTCAGCCTCCTTTTCTCCAGATTAAACAACCCCAGATCCCTCAGCTGCTACTCACAGGACTTGTGCTCCACACCCTTCACCAGATTCATTGCCCTTCTCAGGACCCTGGGCTGGAATAGAGGGATTCAGTCCATTAATGCCTGGCTGTGAGACTGGTGGTACCGGCAGGGCTTTGGGTTCTTTGATAATGACTCGTTTTATAAGGCACCTGACCTTACAGGTCCATGTGCGAAAGGTTTATCTCGGAGGGGAAAAAGGGTTCTGAGACAGGAATCAGCATGGCTCATTCAGAGGGCTTTAAACTAGATTCAGAGGTGGGTGGGGTAGTTGATGGGTGCGCACCAGTATGACACAGCTCTGGTGTGTATGAAAACCAAGTGGCCTCCCAGTCAGGTGATTATGATCTGGTGGCAATTACAGAGACACGGTGGGACAGTTCGCATGACTGAAATGTGGTCACAAACGGCTATGTCCTTTTCAGGGGGGATAGGTCAGCAAGGCGGGTGGTGGAGTTGCTCTTTACGTGAGAGAGCAACTGGAATGTACTGAGTTCTGCCCAGGGGCGGATAAAGAGAAAGTTGAGAATTTGAGGATGTGGATGAAGGGTCAGGCTGGCATGGGTGACACTGTTGTGGGTGTCTATTACAGGCCACCAGATCAAGATAGGAAGCTGAGGTCTTCTACAGGCAGCTGACAGCAGCCTCACAGCTACAGGTCCTGGTTTTCATGGAGGATTTTAAATACCCTAATATTTGCTGGAATATCTACTCAGCCAGCCACCCACAGTCCAGGAGGGTCCTCCGGTGCATTGACGACAACTTCCTGATGCAAATGGTGGAGGAGCCCACTAGGAGAGGAGCGCTGCTGGATCTGGTACTCAGCAACAAGGCAGGTCTGGCTGAAGCAGTGCAGGTTGAGGGCAGCCTTGGTTGCAATGACCATGAGATAGTGGAATTCAGGGTCTGGTGTGGCAGAAACAGAATGCCTAGCAGAGTGAAACCCCTGGATTTCTGTAGGGCAAACTGGCCTTTTCAAGCAATTGCAAGGGGAAAATCCCATGGGACAGGGTACTGGCAGGTAAAGAGGCCCAAGATAGCTGGTTAACATTCAAAGACCACTTCTTTGAAGCACAACACAAGAGCATTCCAATAGGTAGGAAGTCAAGGAAGAAAGCCAGACGACCTGCGTGGTTAAACAGAGAGCTGCTGGTCAAACTGAAGAAGAAGAAGAAAGTCTATGGGTCATGGAAGGATGTCACAGATTCTGACATTTCCAAGGTGCAGCTTTCTAACCACATATCCCCAAGTCTGTAGCCTACCATGGAATCGTTGTGACCCAAGTGAAGGACCTGGCTCTTGGCCTTGTTGAATTTCATACAACTGACCTCAGCCCATCAATCCAGACTGCTCAGGTCCCTAGACAGGACTTTCCTACCCTCTTGAAGGTCAACACTTCTACCAAGCTTGGTGTCATCTGGAAAGTGAGGGAGCACTCAATCCACTTACTTTGTGTATCTTAACTTCTCTCAGATTCACAGAAACATTAAGATTGGAAAGGACCTCTAAGATCATCAGATGGTCTTTTCAATTCTCACTGTTTTCAACTTGATGTTAAAGAGAATGTTTCCATTAAAAAGTAGGATGGTCAAAAATCACAGGATCACAGAACATTAGGGATTGGAAGGGACCTTGAAAGATCATCCAGTCCAAACCCCCTGCTACAGCAGGATCCCCTAGATCAAGTTGCACAGGAACATGTTCATGCAGGTTTTAAACCTCTCCAGAAGAGGAGACTCCACAACCCCCCTGGGCAGCCCATTCGAGTGCTCCATCACCCTCACTGTGAAGAAGTTCTTTCTCATATTGATGTCGAACCTCCTGTGTTCCAACTTGCCTCTTAGATGACACTGAGAAGGTCCTGGCTCCATCCTCCTGGCACCTGCCCTTACACGCTGCGCACATTAAATGGTTTTAGGACTGGCTTAATGGCAGCTTCTGGAACAAACTGGCTGATGAGCTTCATGCTGGTTTCCATTATTATCAGTGGATGTGGAAGAAACAAGAACATCATTTTGCATAGCTTTGTGGATGATGAAGAGCTGAAGGGAATTGTTAAGAGAACAGGTTGTACGGAGGGCTCTGCCCTGGTTGCTGGAGATAATGTGCAGGAAAGCAGTAGGAGTCTGTATGAGGCCAAGTAAAAGCACGGCGTGTACGAATAAATATGGTAGGACATGCGGCTGGGATTCTTGGCTCTGTCCTAGGAAGCAGTAACAGCAAGAGCTGAGACATTGTGTGTGAAATGAAAGGCCATGACCTCCTGCTGTAAGTGTACGGTGCAAAAGGGTAATGAGGATTTCTTTTGTGTGTGAACAAGGGAATGCTGAGGAGGGACACTACGTTAGCATGCTTCCTGGTTATAGGGTGACTGGTTTGGGGAAACTGTGTCCTTATTCTATTGCTCAGGGTTACAGAAGACAAAGTAGAAAAGTTTAATAGAAGAGTCACATGAAGGCTAAAAAGAGAAATGTTTGGTAGGGAAAAGCTGGAGAAACTTGACCTGTTTTAATTAAAGAAAGATAAGACTACCTGGTTGAGTTTTTTATAGGTGAGGAGAATTTGATAATACATCATCAGAGAGCAGCTGTAGAGTGAAAGGTGAGGCTAGAACAATTCCTCTTAGAAATAACAGAAAGGAATTTTAATAATTAGTCAATCTCTGGAGCAACTTGTGAAATGTCTCCACTGGTGAGCCTTTTTAGGACAATATTGAATGCCTTTATAAAACATGGACTCTGCTTCACAGCATCACAGACTGTACTGTTGAAAGGGACCTCCGAAGGACATCGAGTCCAACCTGCTACAGTGAGCATGAGGGACAGCCCCAACTAGAACAATTTGCCCAGAGCCTTGTCCAGGCTCACCTTGAATATCTCCAGGGATGGGGCCTCCCTGGGTAACCTCTTCCAGTGTTCAACCCTCCTCCTGCTAAAGAACTTCTTCCTAACATCCCATTTCAATCTGTCCTTCTCTGATTCAAAACCTTCGAAGAATTAATTCTAAAACATTTCATGGGCAATGCTATGCTGGAGGTCAAGCCAAATGGTCATGCAGGTCCCGCTGACGTTATCGCTTATTATATCGACTTTCGTTTGTTGGAAGTTGTGCACGGCTCAAACTAGTCAAATGAAAGAGAAGTTAGAATAAGCACCTCTAGTAATTGTATTCTTTTCCGTTTTCATTGTAATTGTAAGAGAAAGTTTCACAGGACAAACCTTTGTTTGCAAGATGTGTTCTGTGGTGGCCACCTGACCGGAGGCAGCTTAGCCAGGATGCCAGGTCATGTCGAGCACAATCAGTCACACAGTTACAGGTCTTCTTAAAGCTCTTTTGGAGGTTGGTTTCCTTTCCGTGTGTTTTGACCTATGTTTTTCAATTTGTCAGCTAAATTCAAAGTGTATCTACATTTTCTTTCCTTTTTCCTGTTTTGGCTTCTTTTCACATAATGGATAGCTAATAAAAACCCCTGATGTGACCTGGGGGTTGAGCCTGGTGGGTCGAACAGCAAGTTGAAACTACAAAATTCACACTAGGAAGAAGGTTCAAATGAGCATTTCTTCAAACGGCTTAATTAGGAATTTGACAGGTTCCCGTGCCCTGCAGTCAGATACAACTGGATGTCTCTCTGAAAGTGGCTTTGGAGTGAGAAGTGCTGATTTTGATCCTGGAGTCACTCCAGAAAGGGGTTTGATGTGTGATAGATTGCGTAAATGGATCGTCTACGTTTGAATTTTAATATCATGACATCAAAAGTCTCAAGCTGAGTGTTTTTCTACGTAACCTGTACTTCTCAGCCTCATTGTCTGATGTGAAGCTCCCTGAGGGCTAGAACTGGAGTCAGAATAATTTTGTTGGGAACAAATTAAGAACTTCAAACAGGTAAATACTGGACTTCTTAGGGAAGCAACTCAGAGGAATTTTAGAGCAATTTAAGGATATTTTTATTTTATTATTATTACTTGAGGAATCAGTGAAGAATAACTTAGAGGTGGCATCTATCTTCTCTCCATCTATGCTGTGATAGTTTACTCTTCTCAAAAGAGAATTCAGAATTAAATACTATGTTTAATGATGAATGATCTTGAGATAGGGAGGCGATCATTCCCCTCTACTCAGCTTTGGTGAGGCCACCCATTGAATCCGGTGTCCAGTTTTGGACCTTTCACTGCACGATGGCCACTGAAGGGCTCGAGAGGGGACAGAGGCTGCTACCCAGCCAGTAAAGGATATGGAACAGGTGTCGTGTGAGGAACAACTGAGGAATGAGGGGCTGTTTAGCCTGGAGAAGATGAGATTAAGGGGAGATCTTACTGCTCTCTACAACTACTTGAAAGGAGGTTGTAGAGATGCAGGGGTTGCTGTGTTCTCCCTAGTGGCCAGTGATAGGACAAGGGGAAATGGCCTGAAGCTGCACCAGGGGAGGTTCAGGTTGGATATCAGGAGGAATTTCTTTCACATAACATTAGGGATTGGAAGGCACCTCAAATGATCATCCAGTCCAATCCCCCTGCCAGAGCAGGATCACCTAGATCAAGTCGCACAGGAACACATCCAGGGGGGTTTTAAACATTTTCAGAAAAGGAAATTCCACAATCCCCTTGGGCAGCCCCTTCCAGTGTTCTGTCACCTTCACTGGGAAGAAGTTTCTTCTGATATTTATGTGGAACCTCCTATGTTCCAGTTTACACCCATTGTCTCCTGAAAGGGTTGTCAGGCACTGGAACAGGGTGCCCAGGGAGGGCGTTGAGTCCACATCCCTGGAGGTGTTTAAGAGAAGGGTAGATGTTGTGTTGGAGGACAGGATTTAGTGATGATAAGAAGGCTAGAAAAAAGTTGGACTGGATGATCTTGAAGGTCTCTTCCAGCCGAAACTCTTCTATGATTCTATAGTATGTGCAGGAAGAGAGTTTGAGAAGACTCCTTGGCAGTTAGTCAGTGAAAACACTGTGAGATTGGAAAATATGAAAATGCTACCTCTTATTACTGGTTGTGGGGTTAAATGAGCTGTGAAGAAGTTTCTTCTCTGGGAGTTTCTTCTCCAGGAGTGAACCTTGCATACTTTGGCTATGAAATTACACCTGATCATGAGACGAAAAAGCAGTTGTCCTGGCAACCTGCATTGCCGTTGGCTCCAAGAGATTCTCAGTTACAGACAAAACGTTTGGCTTTCAAACCTGACCCTGGTTTCACTTGAAAGAATCTGGTTTTCTCAGCGTCCTTCTTTCAATTGATCGAAGGAAGGTATTGCAGCAGAGCTCCAGGCTCAGCTCTGGTGGAGCTGGACGTGTCAACACTGAATTTTTGCAGTGCAAGTTTCTCCTGTAAGTTCCATTCTGACCTCAGTGCCCATCTATTTGTAAGAAAAAAATTCTTATAAAGCCCCATGTGCGTGGATCCCTTTGTAAGTGTCTAATCATCTGCAGAACAAGTTCACCGAGGTGGAGATTTGCTTTTATAGCAGGCTTTTTGAACTGTATTGAGTTCCTGGCCCGAAAATCCAGAAGGAAGATGGTAGAGATGAAAAGGATGAACAAAACAGGAGGTTTGAGCTGAATGGGCATAGTTTTTCAAGGCCTGATGAGTTTCCTCCAGTTGCTTCAGAACTGCTGCTTCAGTCAGAAGCAGGGGAGAATGGGGTTGTGAGTGTCAGCCTCAGCTGTGTCAGCGAAACCTTAGCATAAGGAAAGCACAGCACCTCAGGAGACTGAAAATCAATGTAACTGGGCAATGAAAGCTTTTTTATGACAAAGAACCAAACGCTGTCACCCAGCAAAAGGTTCGTTAAAAATGGAAACAAGGGAAGTTTAAGGTTGTAGTTGTTCTAAGGAAATGGTAAAAAATAAACTACGGTTACAAAGAGACAATATCTTACACTTTTGGTTGAAGCATGAGGAAGTCTGGCCCACAAGGAGCCAGAAGGGATTGACCACTAATGCTGGTGGGTACCTTCCCCTGGTTTTCTTGTGGAAATTATTTTTGTGTGACTCAGTTCCTTCTGTTTCCTCCAGCCTTCTGTTATCTGCTGGTTTAATATGTGAGAGTCCTTTCTCTGCGATTCGATGTCCTAAACAGACACAACAATATGGTGAATTAAGGAACAGAGAGCTGAAGAGAGCCATGGTAGGTTGGTGGTAGAACTAAGAGGAGTCTTTGGGGAAAACATCCCATGGGTAAAAGCCAGTGCATGTTTTTGCTTATCCCCACTGCATGGGTGAGACCTTTGGACCAAGGACCATGATTTAAACCCTACAAGCCAGGCTGGATTGCTGAAGGCCAGACAGAAGAAGTCAGACACAACAGACAATTATCAGACACAACAGAAGACACAATAGCTCCAGCCTGCTCATCATACAGGCAGAAGCTGCATAGTTGGTTGTTTTGTGAACTGCTCAACACTGTCATGACGCAAGCTCACCAGGCAACATGGCCTCAGCATGGTTGCAGCTCTACCTTGCAAGTTCCCATCATTGGGCAAATGATAGTAGTTTCTCAAGGTGACACTTCTTTGCTCCTGTGGTTGTGTGAGACTTGCTAGTGTTCCCCACAGCCATCTGTAATGTCTCTGTGGTATATTGACCTTGCCTGGCTTGTATATGCCCACCAAGCTGCTCTCTCACTCCCTGTTCTCAGCAGAGCAGGGGAGAAAGTCAGTTAAGGACTTCCTGCATTGAGATAACGGTAGGTTATCCCAGCCAGACTCAGTAGAACTGACAAAGACCTTCATCCTGTTTTAGATTTTATGCCAGCTTGGTTTTCTTGTTGTGGAGTCTCCTTCGCTCTAGATGTTAAAACCCACCTGGACATGTTCCTGTTCGACTTGTTCTAGGGGAACCTGCTGTGGCAGGGGGATTGGACTGGATGATCTTTCGAGGTCCCTTCCAATGCCAAATGTTCTGTGATTCTGTGAATTCTTGAAGAAGTGGTTTCTGACGCCATATATCTTTCAACTGCTTTAAACTGGAAGAGGATAAATGGATGGCATGAGCCTTCCTAACCTCTGGTTTCCACAGCTTGATGAATTTCAGTGTAGTATGTTTCATTAATACTCTATGAGAAAATTATTTTCAGGCAAATTAAGTAGTTGACACTGGTGCTAAGTAAAAGCATATAAATTAACTTCACACTACTAATTACAAGATTAATCACACTCATCTGGTCCCATAATATCTGTCAAGTGCCCCTGCTTACACAAAATTGTATAGGTTGAGTATGACAATATTAGTATGTACACCTTGAGATGACACCAATGACATCCTGTAACTCCCACCAGTACACACAGTTGATGGGTGATACTTCCCGGCAGTGTGAACTGAAAAAGCAAACCACAGTGCCTGTTACTGGTTTTGAAGGGCCATACACTACCTACCTTCGCAGCACAAAAGCTGTAGCAGCAGTGTGGCATGAGTTGATGGTCACTGACACCAGAACTTTCTCATTGAGTCCCATTGTGTTGTTGAGATAATTTCCCTCATGAAGCCCTCTGATGGCTGTACAGGCACTTATTCCTAGTGATCGGACTTAGGGGAGCAACAGGAAAATAATCACAATGAGAAAAGAGCCTTCTCATTGATTTGATGAACAACTGAACATGTGGAGACCTACCATCATCCAGATTTTTTTGGGTTGTGGGTAAAAGGTGTGTTTGCAGCTGCAAACAGTTTTCTGTCAGGTCCTTTCCATCTTCCCTAGAAAAGAAACCTTATTTCTAAAAACTAGAATCTGAAAAAGCAGAATGATGTCCCACTGGGTAAATCCCGTTTGTTGTCTTGTTCTGGATTTCCCTGCTCCTGCTTGGCCTGGTCACCTGGCTGTTGTCACCCACAGCCACATTTCCTGTGGGGAACTGAGGGCTGGGTGCAGTGGCAGTAGGGAACAGGCTCTCAAGTCATGGTGAACTCCACTGGGGCTTCAGGTCATCTGCAGTGTGTACTGGGTTCAGTTTTGGGCATCTCAATACTGAGGCTGGAGTGGGTCCAAAGAAGGGCAACAAGGTTGGTGAAGTGTCTGGAGATCAAACTTTGTGAGGAGCAGCTGAGGTTGCTAGGGCTGGTTAGTCTGAAGAAAAAAGGGGAAACTTTACTGGTCTTTACAGCTACCTGAAAGAAGGATATGTAGAGAGGTGGGGGTCAGGCTCTTCTCCCAAGGAACAAGTAACAGGACAAGAAGAACTGTCCTCAAGCTTCTCCAGGGGAAGTTTAGGTTGGGCATTAGGAAAAACTTCTTCGTGGAAGGGTCCTTAGGCCTTGGAACAGGGGAAGGAGTTGGATCAACATCCTTGGACATGTTTCAAGGTCATGGAGATCTGGAGCCCAGGGACAGAGTTTAGCAGAGGCCTTGGGACAGCCGGGTTAATGATTTGATGCAGTGTAGGTCCTAAACAATTCTATGACTCTGTGTGAGGTACCTACAATCGCGTCACAGGATGGCCTGCGTGAATGTAATTCCCTGTTCCAGTGAAGTGCAGATTAGGATTCGCATGGCATTTAATTCTCTCACACAGCGTATAGCCTTCTCTCTGTTTCTGTTGTTTCTTCCTTAAGTAAAACCACACCAAGAACAGGAAATGAAATGCATGTTGTTGCACTAAAATCCCATTTAATGGCTAACCTCAGGTCTGATCTCACCCTTCAGTTGCAGAGCTGGAGCCTTGGACACAGAGAGATGTTTCTGGAGACCAAGAGCTGCTGAACAACACAGACATTTTCCCTCTTTATTTCATGCTGTCAGTGGGTTTGTTCCTGTATTTAGGTAACAGTGGCTGTGTGAAAGCTTTAGGACAACATGTCTGCACAGAAAAATGATTTAACCCTAGATTTCTCCTCACACTTCACCTGTCAGACTGACCCCCTTCTTCTCTCCAGGCACAGGTCCAAACTGTGCTGGGAGGGGAAATAAAATAAGCATGGCAGCTGAAGACTCTCGCCGTGCTTGTGTATGGCTGGGAGGGGAAGTACTCACTGTTGAGGAAAGGCTGTTAATCACAGAATCACATAATCATGGACTGTATTGGGCTGGAAGGGACCTCCAAAGGGCATCTAGTCCAACCACCCTACAACAAGCAGGGCCATCTCCAACTTGAAGAGATTCCCCAGAACCCCATCCAGCCTGACCTTGAATGGCTCCAGGGAGGGGGCCTCCACCACCTCTGTGGACAGCCTGTTCCAGGGATCCCCCACCCTCAGATTCAAGAACTCAGTCTGCCCTTTTCCAGCTTCAAATCATGGCCCCTCATCCTATTCAAGTTCCCTACACTTGTGAACAGTCTTCCTGAGCCTTCTGACAGGCCCCTGTCAGGGATTGGAAGGTCATTATAATATCCCCCTGGAGTCTTTTCCGCTTCAGGCTGAACAACCCCAACTCTCTCTGGCTGTCCCCAGAGCAGAGGGACTCCAGCTCTCTGAGCATTTTCTGATCAATCAGTCTGAGACTTAGAGTGCTGCCTTCACAGTCAGAATTACCTGCTCTAGAAACCAACCTTGTTATTACTGCCCTTGATTTAAAACCAAGAGTCTGATGAGGTGGGAAATTTGCAGCGTGGCTGTCTGTACTGTTCTGTCACTAAAAGAGCACAAGTTTCCTTCATTGCAGACCTCGGGACATTGCACGAAGCATTACAAAGCACCACCAGAGAGAGAATGTGTCAGCTGGAAGAACACAAAGTGGGACTAGAGAAAATTATTTTAAAAGGGACCAAAGTAAATAATGAGTTAAAGCATCCTATTCTTAAATGTAATGAATAAATACATATAGAAATAAATAATGTGTGAAGAAGCTCCCCCATGCCCCAGTAAGCTTCTTATCCTAGCGTTGTAGACTCGTATCTAAGCTGATCCAGATCCTTGGTGGCTGGCTTCATAGAAGGTTGGCTTCTCTGCAGGACATTTTCAGCTTGTGGAGGCTGTTCTGCAGTACATGGGTCCTCGTACTGGTTGATGGGTTCTCCTACTGGGCCACGGGTTCTCATACTGGATGAACCAGTATGAGAACTGCTGGAGCAACCCAGTGAGTAACATGGGAGGGGCATTGTCTAGTGCCAGGCATAGGGAAGTGGGCAGCCCTGAAGGATGAGGGAGATATCATCTGTGTATCTGTCAAGATAGTACTGTGATGCTGATTCACTTCCCAGCATCAACTGGGAATGCCTCATGGGGCTGACCTCGTTTCTTGCAGCTGGATGTTGACTCCTACCTGTGTTCTACTGGTTCAGGAGTGCATCTTGACTTGGCATCACCCTGCGCAGGGGAAGGAGATGGTGTAGCAGCACAAGAAGATTCTCATGACATGCTTACAGCCCATTTGTCACCAGTTCAGTGCTGATAGGGCAAAAATATACCGAAAACCCTCTAAGAATGTCTTCTGTATGTGATTGAGTTTTCTTTTCTTGCATATCTGAAATGTAAATGCTGTGAAGAAACTGCAGTAAAAGGAACTGTGGGGCAAGGAGTGTAGGGACATCAATGCTGTATCAGAACATCAGACAGTTTATCTCCTGCAAGGAGACATTACGGCTCCCCTTACTTTCTAGATTTTATTTTACTCTAAGTCATCCTTCTCATCTTTTAGGTCATCGGTGACTTTGGTTCTACGCTGGCACCACAGCAGGATCCCACAGACCAGGAGTTTCTCAGTCCTGACCCTCTAGAAATCTTCATCTGACACCTTCCCAGATTACTCACACTTGTTTTTTTATTTCACACAGCTTTTAATTTGAAACTCTACTAAAACCAGCAAAATTGAGATCAGTGCACTTACGGGGTTTTTCAGTGGAGCCTGTTCTGTCGCTGCACATCAGGTCTGTAATAACTGATTGGCATTGACAGAGGCAGTCATGCTCCTTTGCTGAAGTGCAAAGGAGAGAGGAAGGGAGAGACTGATCTTGGAGCCTAAGGGTAGAGCAATAAGGCAGAAGCATCACACTCAGAGCTAAGATGAAGGATTTGGGGTTGCAGGCAGCTGGGCTTGTCACTTAGTGGAAAGTGAATTCTCCTTGGTTGTAATTTCTGCTTAAAACATCTTTTTTTTTTTTTTAATTATAAAGGGTATAAATTCAAATGCTGATGCAGAAGTTTGGACCATGTAGTTTTGGCTGGACAAGGGCCATCACTGCTGTGTAATGAGCAATAGCAAAAGCAAGAAGAGGAAGAAAATAGCTGCCCTACATGGACTTTGGACTTTGCAGTGGCCTCTCTCACTGGGTGCTTCTTTTCCTGCAGACCTGCGGTATCACAGGAATAGAAAGGCAGAGTTGACCACTGAAAGCAGCTATGGGTTATCACCTGGGCACCCAGCTTGAAATGCCCTACAGAGACCTTGTTTTTAGAAAGGACAGAGGTTGACAGAAGAAGACTCAACGCTTTTCAGGTCCTGTAAGTGGCACTCTGAAAATTGGTCCAGCTGGGCCAGGACAGGTGTAGGCTATGAAATCCCTCGTTGCTGCAGCCCCAGGCTAGTTACCTATTTAAACTAGGCATTCACTCACCAGCTGTGTGATGGCTGTGGAGCTGGAGCATGAGATTTTTTTCTGGAAGGTAGGTGGAACCCATCTCTGTGAAACAGCCAAACCCTTCATTCGTTGGTAGCTGCGGTGGTCTCATTCTGAAGACTGAAACTCACAGCTTCCACCAGGTTAGAGATAGATTCTTACAGGGTTGTTTTCTGTTCCTTCTGTGGCAGAGTGGTCAGGGGTTGGAACAGGGAGGCAGGGAGTTGGGGGTCCCTGGAGGGGTTAAAAAATGAGTAGATGTGGCCCTGGGGAACAGGGTTTAGTGGACAGGATGGGGTTGGGCGTTTTGTTGGACTGTGTAATCTCGAAGGTCTCTTCCAACCCTAATGATTCTATGGTTCTATGAAACTTAAGTACCAGGTTTCTTAGATGGAAATAGGGTAGAGAAAGACGGTGGCCCAAAAGCAGACAATCCTGGTTTGCATCTATTAAAACACTGTTGGGGACAAAAAGGTGCATAAAATGTTAGTGTCCTTGAATTTGTCATAAAAGCCGTCAGAGATCGATGCTGGGCACTGCTTCAGCATGGAGGGACCTCAGAATGAGGCAGCAGCAAAATGAACCCACTCTTGGGAAGCAGTGAAAGAAGGTCAAGACCCTGTAGAGTCAAAGTCAGGCTGAGCCACAGGCACACAGACATCTTCTTTGAAGCGGCTGGAGATTTGGGACAGTGTGCAGGGCTTGGTGCCATCCTCAGGAAGATGCTGATGTGGGGGTCCTTTTTGTCTTCCTGCACCAGGGGTCACTGAAGAGGCCAGCAGAGGCCAGTTTAAGAACATTTTTCTTAAGGTTCTTTTTATGTGTTTGAAGTATGTAGGTGATAGCTGGAACTTACTGTAAAGAAGGGTCAGGCTGATGGGAATGGTGCCTACCTGGGGATAAAAAATGGCCCTGTGAAGCAGAGAGATCTCAGTTCTTCTTCTGTGTTTCAATGTGAGTGAAAATGTTACTGATAATTACCAGAAAAGTTTTATATAGACAGTTAAAAAGGGTACTGGGACCAGTACTAGTCAACATAGTCATTAATGACTTGGATGAGAGATTAGAGTATGCTGTCAGCAGCTTTGCTGGTGACACACTATGATGAGTTCAAGACCGCAATTTAAGATAAAGGAAAAGAAAGCAAAGCAGTGAGGTCTTGATGACATCTCGGATAAATTTGCCAGACAATGGATAGCTTAGGGAAATTGGAAAAAGTTTTATTACCTCTATAAATGTATACAGAAAGAAAGAAAGGAAAGGTTAAGCAAGGTAATGCACAAACTAGAAACTGTGTAACAAATGCCATCACACATTCTGAGAAAATTACAGTGGGAGGTCACTATTGTTTGGGCCTTGGGTCTTCTGTCACATTAGAGATCGTGATGCTGAAGGGCTGCTCCGTGGAGGGGGTCGTGATGGTAAATATGCACCAAAATCTTGCTTCTCCGGTCTGTGTGCAGCATCAGGGCCGTGGTCCTCTGGAAGCCGTGGCAAGTTGCGGCCGGTGCCGGGCCAGGGAGGGGCCGCAGTCCTCTGGGAGTCGCGGCAAGCCACGGCCGAGCTGCATTTCCCACCGGTGAGGTGGTGCTTGATTCAGAGCTGCAGCCCCGAGAGAGAGAACAAAGAGCCCACTCTGCTTTTTGTAGGCTGACCTTTCTGCTCGTTGTCTTGTTCTGTAGTGTCAGTGGCATCCAGTGATAGGACAAGGGGCGATGGGTGTAAGCTGGAAAGTAGGAGGTTCTGCATCAGTATGAGAAGGAACTTGTCCAAGATGAGGGTGCCAGAGCCCTGGAAGGGGCTGCCCAGTGGGGTTGTGGAGTCTCCTTCTCTGGAGACATTTAAAACCTGGACATGTTCCTGTGCAACTGGATCTAGCTGATCTTGCTGTGTCGGGGGATTGGACTAGTTGATCTTTCGAGGCCCCTTCCAATCCCACGTGTTCTGTGGTTCTGTTAGAAGAAACAGTTGTGTAGACTAGAAAAGAAAAAGCTTTAGATACGGTTTTAGCCAAGCAACACGATTTGCAAAATCCAGCAGATCAATTTGATTTTTTTATATTAAACTCCTACATTAGGTATTAACTGCTCTCTAGAACGAGCAGCCATGGTTATGCAATGTATTCATTTTGCAGATGTGCTGATACATAGAATTGTTTGGGTTTTGATTGTATTTTAGTAACTGAATTAGTAGTTTTAGGGCTCCAAAAGTCAGCCATGGTGCTCACAGATGCACCTTCACACTTTCAGTGTTCGTTCCTCTGGCTTTTTCATTTAGTAAGAGAAACAAAGACACTGTAAGTGCTTTAGGTGTCTAATTGTTGATTCACAGCCAGTGCTTGCAGGTGCCTGCACTTAAAGCCCTGCATTTTACAGGAACAGAAATTCAGCAGCAATTTTGCAGGTTTTTAGGACAAATCTGAAATCATCAGTCACAGTATCACACCAACACATGGGTACATTTTTCTGGGAGCTCTTCCTAATTTTCCATGCCCTTCCTTCTTGTTTCTGACAACACTGAATTGAGTTACACTGGAGTCTATCAGCTGAGAGATCTTGTTTTCCATCAGAGCATTCAGTCAGGGCTGGCTTATCAGTGGCAAGGGGTTTGGCAGGAGCTGTAATGCTTTTCATCTCCTTCTGTATCAGCTGTCTCTCAATAGCTGGAAGATGCAGTTCATAAACCCCACAGATTTAAAATGTATTAGCTCTGTGCAGTAATGGTGAGAGAGCAATCAGATGTGATGTTGTACTTCTTAGTTGTTCAGCTTAGAAAAGAGAAAGCTCTGGCTTGACCTGGTAGCAGTCTTCCAGGAGGTGAAGGTGGCTACAGCTACAACAAAGCTGAAGAAGTGAAAGAATGAGGGGCAATGGCCTGAAACAGTGAGGAGATTTAGACTGGATCTTAGAAAGAAGTTCCTCACTATGAGGGTGGGAAAGCATTGAAATAGGTTGCTCAGGCAGGTTGTGGCTGCTTCATCCCTGGAAGTGTTCAGTGCCAGGCTGGATGTGGCTCTGGGCAACCTGGTCTGGTGAGAAATATGGCTGCCCATGGCAGGGCTTGGAATGAGATGATCTCTGAGGTCCTTTCCAGCCTATACCAGCCTGTGATTCTTAGGACACTAACAAGCTGTTTTTCTTGACACTGGGATCATCTAGGTCTATTACTGCAGACTCTCAGGTCCTCTGAGAAAACTTCTATGTAATGATGACCTTAACTGAGGTGAAACTCTTACAGCTGCTTCATGTGTTATCTAAAGACATTAATCACTATATTTATAATATTCTGAGCCTCAGTTATTGAAGACACCATGAGTGAGATGAACTCATGAAATTTGCCAGAGAACTTAATTTTCTGCAAGACACAGAGAGCTGTCGAACCTTCCACATCCCAGTTTCTTCTGATGACTGAAAGCTCAAACTGGTGTGGTTGGAACAGTGAGAACAAATGTCTCGTAAAAATATATTAGGATATTTATAACTCAGAATATCTGTGTTATGTCATTAATATATAGTACATAGATTTATATTCTATATTCAGTGTTTATATTCTATATATAATATATACATAATTTGGGGGTTATGTATAATATTTATATAGGATATCAATATGTGCTGAATTACAAAACGAATGCTAATGAGCAGCCTAGGGACTGCCTAGCTTTCGTAGGCTAAAATGTGATATATTCAGCTGCAGTCATATTTCATACGGAGTTCCAGCCTGCGAAATTACAGCTCACTCTTAATCCGTAGCCCAGTCCCTTATTTAATTTCTAAGACTGGTAATCTCAGCTTTAAAAATGAATGTCTGGAAAATGAGGAAGAAACGTTACTCATTAAAAAACACCCTGTTCCTCAGTTAGTGGCTCTAGCTGGCTTTGTAATGTCTCACATGGAAGGTGAATTCTATCAGTTGTTATTGTATGGTCATCTGTAATGCTAGTTTTTGATCCCATCAGCATTGTGTATGGAGAGAACTTCATTCTTGCAGAGAAGAAGCCTGTGCTGCTCATAATCTTGTGATTCATTGCTGAAAAAGCAGTAGAAGGTGGGCTGTTTCAACATGTTTTTAGGATAAACTTGTTGGTTTTTTCCTCTGCTGGCTCACTGATAGGATGATGATGTTAGCAAGTTGCACCAACACACCTCCATCCTCCAATTTGCCTGTAGTGATTTGGCGCTGGTCTCCGTGATGACATGAAAGTCTCATCACCACACTGACCTTTGCTAATTTTAATGTATTTCACGTTAATAAATGTTTTTTAAAAATCAGTGCCTTTGCACTTAGTGGTGGCAGTAGGCTCTGTATTGTTAAATATTAAGTACTGGGTAAAGTGTTATCTGTGTAAGGGTTGTGCTAAAAAAATTGCACTTCATTTGTTATTGAAGAAGCATGTAATTATTGAGGCTGGAAAGGCCCTCTGGCCTCATCCAGCCCAGCCCATGACCTAACATGGCCACACACTAGGCACACCAGGGCACGAAGGGTTGTAGTCTGTCTTTAAACACTGCTAGGGCAGTCCTGGCAGTCCATTTCCGTATCGGATCACCCTTTCTGTGAGGAAGGGCTTTCTAGTATCCAACCACAAGTATGTCCTTGGGGAGAGAGAGAGAGAGAGAGAGAGAGAGAGAATTGGACTGGATGATTTATTTTTTTTTTTCCCCTGTGTGAATCCCTCAAGTTCTCACTCAAAAGCAGCCACATCCTTGAGACACACCACATAGTAGAATGACAGGATCATTCATATTGAAAGACACCTCTGAGATCATCAAGTCCAAACGATAACCCTACTCCACCAAGTTCACCACTGGACCTGATCTCTAAGCACCACATCTAAGTCTTTAAACACCTCCAGGGATGATGACTCAACCCCCTCCCTGGACAGCCTGTTCTAAGATCTCACCACTCTTTCAGTAAAAGCTTTTTCTTCAGAAAAATGTTTTCTCCAAGAACATTCTCCAGCCTAACCCTCCCCTGGTGCAGCTTGAGGCTGTTA
Organism: Rhinopomastus cyanomelas; assembly: GCA_013400115.1. Classification (NCBI taxonomy): domain Eukaryota; kingdom Metazoa; phylum Chordata; class Aves; order Bucerotiformes; family Rhinopomastidae; genus Rhinopomastus; species Rhinopomastus cyanomelas. The sequence goes on from VXBP01008529.1 coordinate 50,226, forward strand.
GATGTGCCTACACCTTGAATTTAGCAAAATTTCCCAAAAGGATCTTAAACAGGGTATAGTGGGCATGGTGATGTCAGGTTAATGGTTGGAGTTGATGATCTCGGAGATCTCTTCCACCCTTTAATGATTCTCTAACTAAATTCAAGCCCAGTTGAGTTTGAATAGAAAACAGAGCCTTAATACTTAAAACAGAAAAACCTCAAGACAACTAGTGAAGCCAAAAAGTGAAGAACAAGGAACTTGTGGATAGGGTTTTAGCTTCAGCTGTAAAGTACTGGATCTCTTCAGACCAGCCTGGATGTTTGTGGTACACTGAGTCTGCAGCAGTGCCTTGATGCCTATGTTCTGGAAATACTTTAGCTTGGTGTGTCCTTCTTTACCAGAAACATTGTCTTCAAGACCTTTATATTTCATTGAGACATCATCTCGGATGTTTGTGGAGAATGTTCACTACGGGAGAACAGAATAAATGTGATACCTGTGCCAGTGGGGTTATTAGGGGTATTTATGTGGGGAAACTGGCTTGTTCCTTAGTGCCATGAACCATCTCACAAAAAGTATTGTGATTATTTTTGTAAATTGCTCTACAGCAGTGTGCAAAGGCTTTGATGCATTGATTGAAGCTACTCCTTGTCACCTTTACCTTACTGGAAGAGCAGAAAGGAGGGAAAGGTTGCAGGCAGAATTTCTCCTCTGCGTAAGACACTGTTCCTGCGTGGCTTGATCTAGGCGGTCCTGCTGTGGCAGGGGGATTGGACTGGATGATCTTTCAAGGTCCCTTCCAATCCCTAATGTTCTGTGAATAGAATAACATAGAATTGAATCAGTAGACTAAAATAGGATAAAATGCAATCTGTAGCTTCAGCTTTCAGTGAAAGCTTGGCCATAGAAATGCACCTTGTCTGTGCGTTGAGCATGACCAGCAGAATACATGAGTAATGCGTACATCCTCATTAAGGAACCATTGAAATGTGGGGTGGAGTCTCGTCCCCACTGGAAGCAGCTACATCCCAAGAGGGTTTGATGTTTGAGGTTTTGACCTGTTTCTGTCTAATCATAGAATCAAAGAGTGTATTGGTTTGGAAGGGACCTCCAAAGGTCAAGCAGTCCTACAACAAGCAGTGACGGTGACAGAGCACTGGAACAGGCTGCCCATGGGAGTTGTGGGGTCTCCTTCAATGGAGACATTTAAGACCCACCTGGATGTGTTCCTGTGTGACTTGGTCTAGGTGATCCTGCTGTTGCAGGGGGATTGGACTAGATGATCTTTCGAGGTCCCTTCCAATCCCTAATGATTCTATGATTTTATGATCTCTAATTAGAACTGGCTGCCCAGAGACCCAGCCAGCCTGATCTTGAATGGCTCCAGGGATGGGGCCTCCACCGCCTGTCTGGGCAGCCTGTTGCAGTGATCCCCCATCCTCAGATTCAAGAACATTTTCCTCATGTCCAGCCTCCATCTGCCCTTTTCCAGCTTCAAACCATGACCTCTCGTTCTGTTGTTCCCTGCTTTTGGGAACAGTCTTCCTCAGCCTGCTGACAGGCACCTTTCAGGGACTGGAAACAGATCCAAACAGATTTGGGTTGGATGCAACCCCACCATGGGCAAGGGGTTGACACCTGCAGCCAGGGTTGCGAAGAAGCAGGGACTCCTCAGGGAAGAGGAAAAGCCAGAAAAGGGCTGTTTCTTAGCCTGGCTGCTCTGCAACAAATCTCAGAGCAGGGGACAGCCACACGAGTCCGTGCCTTGTGAGCAGCATTGTTAGGGCATTGTTGGCAAGAAAAACGAAATGCAGATAGTTTTCCATCCAATTCAAGCTTCTGACGTCGGTTTTCAGAGTTATCCAAGCATTGACTTACTTTTTGTTGCAACTAACATTGTCACTAATTATGACAAATAAATTATGATTTGTTCTTACTTTCCTGCTTGGAGAAGGAGGACTTGTTTTCTTCAATGTGTCCCTTGCAAGATCAGCTTTTTTTCTTTCATCTTCTGCTTTCATTCCTCTTATTTTTTCGTTACGTGTATGTTCGATGGGAGTGGTCAGTGTTGGTTTGCAGCCAGTACTGAGACAAGGGAAGTGCACCTGGTGTTCTGTGCCACCACTGTCCATAGTGGACATATCTGTGTGCATGATGAGAAAGCGTCTGGGCTTGAACTGTTTTAGGAATAGCTTTAGTGGACTAAATGCATCGTCTTTGCTTCAAGTTTGAGTACGTTGTGGTCGATTGAATTAGTTCTACTTGAGCAGCTAACTTGCATTACTCTTGATACGGTAATAATAAAGAAGTGTCTTCACAGATGATACCTGACACAGAAAATGTTTAACTAGCTCCTAACTGGAGAAGAACCACAACAACTTGGTTTCAGAAGGAGTTCATAGAATCATAGGGTGTGTTGGGTTGGAAGGGACCTTTAAAAGTCCTCCAGTCCAACCCCCCCTGTGGTAAGTAGGGACATCTTTAACTACATCAGGTTGCTCAGAGCCTGATGCTGCCTGACCTGGAATGTCTCCAGGGATGGAGCTTATGTCACCTCTCTGGGCAACCTGTTCCAGTGTTTCACCGCTCTCAGATTGAAGAGCTTTTTTTATAACATCTAACCTAAATCTACCCTGCTCCAATTTCAAACCATTGCCCCTCATCCAGCCACTGGCCACCCTTGTGAACAGTCCTTCACTAGCTCTTCTATAGGCCCCCTGCGGATACTGGCAGGCTGCTACAGCGGCTCCCCAGAGGCTTTTCTTACATAATTAATAATACCAGCTCTGTGCAAAAATCAGAGGCAACATCATTTATGCAGTCAGAGTTTTGAACGTGGCAGTAACAGTACTGCTCGTGCTTTGTTAAGGCAGCTTCTTCACCCTAGGTTTCCCAGAGCAGAGCCTCAGGCACCAAATCTGATAAAAAGAATTAATGTAGAGGGTACAGAGCTGGTGCCTCTGGAAAGGGATGTTCATAGAATCACTAGAGATTGGAAGGAACCTCAAAAGATCATCTAGTCCAATCCCCCTGCAACAGCAGGATCACCTAGACCAAGTCACACAGGAACATGTCCAGGTGGGTCTTGAACATCTCCAGTGAAGGAGACTCCACAACCTCCCTGGGCAGCCTGTTCCAGTGCTCTGTCACCCTTACTGGGAAGAAGTTCCTTCTCATATTGATGTGGAACCTTCTATGTTCCAGCTTACACCCATTGCCCTTTGTTCCCGTCACTGGATGACACTGAGAAGAGCCTGGCCTCATCCTCCTGACACCCACCCTTTAGATATTTATAGACATTAAGGAGGTCACCCCTCAATGTTGAACAAAGAAATCTCTTGGCAATTATACCCTTATGAGCCAAGTTTCCCTCCCCTCATGTGGTAGTTTTGTCCAATAGTAATATTTAGGTCTGGGGTCTTCTTGTTCCTCACTGGATTCTTTGTCTCCAGACTGCTTGTTCCTTTTCATATCTGGAGGACACAGCTCTTGCTGAAAAATTTTTTGCCTTATTTTTCACAAGATCTGCTGATGTCAGGGCCTCCCTTCTTGTAACCAAAGTGTAAGTTCAGCCTAAGGTCGCTGCTTGTTGCCTAAGGCTTTGCTAAATCTAACTACTCATGCAAAGTAAGTTGCTCTGAACAAACACCCGCATGGTAACTCTATTTACAATTTGCGTACTTCAGCAAACAACTACAACCTCTTGGCACACTGGTGCTCCGCAAAGTAGTTTGCTGCATTTTTTTTATGTTCTGTTATTATCCCAAAACCAATTTTTACTTAAAAATTTGAAGCTGCAGAGATTAAACTCTGACCCACATCTAGGCTTTATCTACAGAAGTGGAGGTGTTCAGGTTCAGTCTTTGATTCTGGTCTGTATCTGTTTGTACTTGACTCCTAATTACTGTCAGTCTTCACTGATGACTTCAGTAATACAAGAGTGAATGGAATTTGACATCAATTTGACAGAAGACATTTAAGAAGTCATTTGGAATAGCTGTGTAGGAAAAAAGACCACAAAATTGTAACTACCTCAAAGGGCTTCCTTGTTTGTGTGTTTATGACGTGAATTCTAGCAGCTGAGGACACATAGGACGGAGAGAAAGCTGTAGGGTAGCTGCTTGAATCTTTAGGAAAACCACTGCATCTAGATTTTGGTTGTATGACTTGCCAGTGAATTAACGATGAAAGAAACTAGATCAGTCTTGGGCACCTCAGTACAAGAAGGATACTGAGTGGATCTAAAGAAGGGCAATGAAACTGATGAAGGGCCTGGAGGGCAGGTCTCATGAGGGGCAGCTGAGGGAACTGGGGTTGTTCAATTTGGAGGAGTCTGAGGAGAGACCTTACTGCTCTTTACAGCTACCTGAAGGTAGAGGATTGCAGAGAGGTGGGAGTTGGTCTCTTCTCGCAAGTAACAAGTGACAGGAGAAGAGGAAATGGCCTCAAGTCACATCAGGAGAAGTTCAGGTTGAACTTTAGGAAAAGCTGCTTCACTGAAAGGTTCATCAGCCCCTGGAACAGTCTGCTCAGGAAGGGGGTTGAAGCACCATCCCTGGACATGTTTCACAGTCCATGTCTCATGGAGATCTCAGCTTAGGAACAGGGTTTAGCAGTGGCCTTGAGATAGTTGGGTTATTGGTTGGACTTTGTGATCTTGGAGGTACTTTCCAAGCTAAACAATTCTGTTACTCTGGTTTATGAATTACAAAACTGCAACTTGACAGAATCAAAATGTTCCACAGAGAGGGCTAGAATAATCAGATACAGCTTGAACAATTCCTGGGTGGTTTTTGTTATTCGTTGGTTTTGCTCTTAATACAGAGGTCAGTACTGCTTGATTAGGCCTGGTGACACCCCTGAATATAGAGAACCAAGGTCAAAAAGTTACACATTTCATAAGACCTCATCAGACTTCCCATGGGTTTGAAAGAAAAGCAATGCTTAGTGATGTTCAACAGCTAACTGCCCTATGGAGCAAGGAATAGTCTATAGGGAAAATCCTTCTGTGAGCGAAGCTGCACTTAGCTTTCTGTGAATCAAAGTAGGATCCAAGATGCTTCATTACAGAGCAGATGCCACCCCACAAGGGCTGTAACACATTACCTCATGGGCATAAGTCATGGCGTCCTGGGGTGGATTAGAAGTGGGGTGGTTAGGAGATGGAGAGAGTTTCTCCTCCTGCTCTGCTCTGCACTAGTGAGACCACATCTGGAACACTGACCGTTTTTGGGCTACTCCGTTCCAGAAGGACACAGAACTGCTGGAGACAGTCCAGTGCAAAGCAACAAAAATGGAGTGGGAGCTGGGTTTCTTGAGCTTGGAAAAGAGATGACTGAGGGGTGACCCCATTAATGTTTATAAATACTTGAAGGGTGGGTGTCAGCAGGATGGAGTCAGGCTCTTCTCAGTGTCATCCGATGATAGGACAAAGTGTAATGGGTGTAAGCTGGAACATAGAAGGTTCCACGTAAATGTGAGAAGGAACTCCTTCCCAGTGAGGGTGCCAGAGCACTGGAATGGACAGCCCAGGGTTGTTGTAGAGTCTCCTTCTCTGGAGATATTTAAAACCCACCTGGATATTTTCCTGTGCAACTGGATCTAGGTGATCATGCTGTGGAGGGGGAACTGGACTAGATGATCTTTTTGAGGTTCCTTCCAATCCTGAATGTTCTCTGAGTCTGTGATTCCATGAGATATGGAGAAGAGTCCATAAGCAACTGCAGGCCACATAAAGCAGGCAACATGTTTAAACAGTGTGAAGAGACCCATAAGAAAGCTGAGGAGGGACTTTTTACAAGGGCTTGTAGTGATTACATGAGGAGTAATGACCTGAAAATGAAAGATGAAGCTTTAGGCTGGATCCTAGGAAGAAATTCCTCCACGTGAGGGTGCTGAGGCACTGGAACAGGCTGCCCAGGAAGGTTGTGGCTGCTCCATCCCTGCAGGTGTTCAAGGCCAGGTTGGGTATGTCTGTGACCATGGCAGGGGTTGAAACTAGCTCATCTTTGAGGTTCCTTCCAGCACAAACCATTCTATGATTCTATGAAATGAAAACGAAATGAGGGGAATGAAGTTCTATGGTAAATTCACATTGATGTTGAAACATCATCAGTGCTTTTTCTCTCTGGTTACTATGTTCCGGAGGAGCTGTGATTCTCACTGTGCCAGAGTGCTACTCCTGCATCTATCCAGGAGGGAAGTTGCTCCAAGGAAGCCACGCTGTGTTTTGATTGATTTCAAATGCAAAATTAGCAATAGAACTGTAGCATCTGCTGCTGTGCTGGGGCAGTGTCTAAGCCTGTGATAAGAGCAGAAATAATGGAGACATTAAATCTGCTATAGCCAGAAGATCTCTTGCAGACTGAGGAATCATGTTTCTTCCAATGCCTCAGCCAGGCAGAGAGGGTCCTAACTGCACTGACTGACAGCTGACTGAACAGGAGCCAGCAGGGTGCCCAGGTGGCCCAGAAGGCCAATGGCATCCTTGCATGGATCAGCAACAGTGTGGCCAGCAGGACTAGGGATGTCACTCTCCCTCTGTACTGGCCACTGGTGAGGCCTCCCCTGGAGTACTGAGGGCAGTTCTGGGCCTCTCACTTCAAGGAAGAGATTGAGGGGCTGGAGCAGGTCCAGAGGAGCAGCAAGGCTGGGGAAGGGACTAGAGGCAAAGTCTGATGAGGAGAGGCTGAGGGAGCTGGAGGTGTTTAGCCTGGAGGAGACTCAGGGAGGACCTTCTCCCTCTCTACAACTCCCTGAAGGGAGGTTGTAGTCAGGTGGGCGTCAGGCTCTTCTCCCAGGCAGCTAGCGGCAGGGCCTGAAGCTGCCAGAGAAGGGTTAGGTTGGATGTTAGGACGCCCTTCCTCATCGAAGAGTGATCAGAACCTGGAATGGACTGTCTGGGGCAGCGGTGGAGTTTCCATCCCTGGAGGTATTTAAGGACAGCCTGGCTGTGGCCCTTGTTGCCCTGGTGTGGCCACATCAGCCTTGTTGGCTGATGTGGTGATGTTAGGCCCTGGGTTGGGCTGGATGGGCTCAGAGGGCCTTTCCGGTCTCAATAATTCAGTGATTATCCAATATAACTCCTGGAGGAGAACGATCATCTCCTTCCTGCTCAGGAGACTGAGTAGTTTATGTCTCTTTTTTCTCGTTCCTTTCAGGGACCTCCTGCTGTCTGTGGCGCTTGGCCAGGTACTCTCCCTCCTTATTTGTGGCATTGGTCTCACAAGCAAGTATTTGTCGGAGGATTTCCATGCCAATACACCTGTTTTTCAGAGCTTCCTCAATTATATCCTTCTCTTCCTGGTCTACACAACAACATTAGCTGTCAGACAAGGTAAGTGTCTCTCTCAAGCTGGTTTCTAGAGAACACTGAGGAAAAAAGCTTTTGCAGAACAGTGCCGAGCAGTGTGATTTTGATCGATGTCCTGTTAATGTCTGCTGTGTACTTACTTCACGCAGCAGTGCTTGTTGGATGAACTGAAAAACCACCCAAAAAATCTTCGTTAGCAAAGAATGAATTGGAATGTGTTGAGGAGGGTGGTGCTTCCTAAAAGGAAAACAACTTTGGCCTTCCTACCTCTGCTGATGGGAATGCTCTGCTTACACCTGCTTCTCTGACACCAACACACACTCCGGTTTCATATTGGATCTGGCTGAGGAGGATCGGTGTATTTTATGTCTTGGGCTAAGGACTAGCAGGGCTGGAGAAGTGATGGTCTCCCTGTGCTAGGCACTAGTGAGGCCTCTTCTTCTGTACAGGGGTCAGTTTTGGACATCTCAGTACAAGAAGGGTATTGAGGGGCTGGAGTGGGCCCAAAGAAGGGCAACAAAACTGGTGAAGGGCCTTGAGGACAGGTCTGATGGGGAGGGGCTTAGGCAACTGGGGATGGAGAAGAGCTTGGAGAAAAGGAGGCTGAGAGGAGATCTTATTGTTCTTTACAGCCACCTGAAGGAAGGGTATAGAGAAGTGGGGTTTAGTGTCTTCTCCCAAGTCACTGTCAAGAGGAAATGGCCTCCAGGGGAGGGTACCAGGGGAGGGTTAGGTTGGACATCAGGAAATAGGTCTTCCCTGACAGAGTGGTCAGGGGTTGGAACAGGCTGCCCAAGGAGGGGGTGGAGTCACCATCCCTGAAGGGGTTCAGAAAATGAGTAGATGTGGCCCAGGGGAACAGGGTTTAGTGGGCAAGATAGAGTTGGGTTGGTGATTGGACTGGGTGATCTTGGAGGTCTCTTCCAGATATAATGATTCTGTGATGCTAAGGAGAGCTCAGGTCCAAGCGAACTTGGACCTAGACTAGAGCTTTCTAGTTCTATTTGCTAATCACACCAATTCAATAGTCAGAAAGAAACAGCAGTCAATTTTTTGTATTAGAAAAATTAGAATGACAGTATTTGTTTTTTCATTAGGGGAAAGAAACAGCAGCCAATTTTTAGCCATTGGGGAGGAATAGGTGAAGGGAGGGAATGCTCTGTGAAGTGCTTTGTGTGCAGAACAATTCCGTGGCCCGGCCACTGCTTTGTGAGAGGGTTTGTGTGACCATTCTGACCTCCAAAGTGGGAAATGCTTTACAGTACATTTTGCTACTGCTGATCAATTGATCCTCTGGTTTGAAACCTATCTATATAATGTAAGGGAGGTCGGTTCCTTCCCTGCCCATCCTTCCCTTCTCTGAGATTTCGTGTCTGGATGAGGTGTGGGAAGGGAATCTATTTAACTTTATTTCTCACACACTTGGGGTGTTTTTTGTGTCAGTGTTTTATTTGTTCACCCTCACCGAACACAGGGTTTAGAAACAAAATAAGTGAACAAAAATACCTCGTACTTTTCTTATTTGGCTCCCCTGACATAAGGAGGGAAGGGCTCTGTGGAGGAAAAGAACAGGAAAATGTATTGGGCCATAGCTGAGAGGTTTAAAGGTATTAAAGGAATCAGTATTTTTGGATCTTTCTTTGATACTGTGTTATTTAGTGATTTGGGAACAACCCTAAAGCTGAAGTACTTCACTCATAGTAGAGTCTCGTGCGACAAAGTGTTCCAAAGCAACAAAGAGTTAATTTCCATCCAAAAACTGAACAAGCAAAAATGTTCTGCAGTGCTCCAGCACAAAGCACTGAATTGTAGTAGAACTCAAGTTTTACAGACCTTAGGCCCCACTGACATTTTTCAGAAGCAATGGATGCTAATCTGGGGACAAAGTGGCAGGTCCTACATAAAGAGAAGTTGCTTGGATTGTGTTTTTCCACTTCAGTTTTTCGGTTTCTGTAGGGGGAAACGTCACCATATGTTTTGCTTTGCAAAATGCTAAAAAATCTCTTAGTAGAATCTTTCTGGAGAACTGTGTTTAAAAACCATTCTTCTGAGTGTAGGATTGCTTAGACGATTGTAAGTTCTGGACCAGGAATGTCCTTTTCTGGACTGATATAGGGGCTGTGGAGCAAAGTCCTTATGACTTTTAGATAGATACAATTTCTTTTGAAATGTGAGAGGATACGTGGGCCACCATAGTGCTGTGCATTATAGAATCATAGCAGTACTGAGGCTGGACAAGACCTCAGATCATACGAATGATGTTGTGTCCCATGTATCAACATTGCAAAAATGGTACCAAGCACTCTGTCTTACTGACATCAAAAAAGGCAATAATACATCTTGAGCCAGCACTGTAGGCTTACCCTGCTCCAGCAGGGGGGTTGGACTTAGATGATCTTTCAAGGTCCCTTCCAACTTGTAACCTTCTGTGAAGTATATAAATAAAATCTCTCTTTCACAGAATCACAGAACATTAGGGATGGGAAGGGACTTGGAAAGATCATCTAGTCCAATTCCCCTGCCAGAGCAGGATCACCTAGACCAGGGTCCTCAAACTTTTTAAACAGGGAGCCGGTTCCTTGTCCCTCAGACAGTGTTGGGGGCCAGGCTTGTGCTGCCTGGCTTGTCCTGCCTGGGAGCAGGAGGGAGAGACGGGGAGCCACCCGCCTCGGCCCGGCCGCGCAGTCGGCAGGAAGAAGTCAACTGCGGTTGCTCGGCAGCGGGGCTAAAGACTGGCGGGCTGGGCTGGACACCCTGGGGGGGCCGTGTCCGGCCCGCGGGCCAGGGTTTGAGGACCCCTGACCTAGACCAATGTAATATATTTATGTAGAACACAAATCTTAAAACTGCATCCAAAATATTCGGAAGGTGCTTTATTTTCTGACGCTATATGCAAATACAGTGGTGGATGCGGAGTTTGTCTGTTGTGCCCGTAAGACAGATTTAGGAAGCGAGTGGGGAAAATATTAGGGAATCTCCAGATGTCCCTCCCAACTCTGACCATACCGTGCTACTGCAATGTGAGAAATATTTACTGGGTAACTAAGGAGGGTTGGGAAAGGTGTTTGAGGAGACTGGTGTTTTGCATGCAGACCATATGACCAACCAAAGCCCAACACTAAGGTGCCAGTAGAAGAATCCGAAAAACAAGCTGTCAAAATCAAGAAGATGGTTAGGTCCAAACAAATCCAGAACAAAACTTTCTATAGAAGAAAGGGTAGAAATGATCCAGTCATTCAATGTGATGTTCCTGCTGGACGGCATCATGCTTAACTAACTCGTTTACTCAACATTTCATATGGCCAAGAGAACAAGCCTGACGGTGGGATTTTGCCTGGGTATTTATTCAAATTCATTTGTTCCACCAAGGCATTTTATTTTTTCTAGCAACTCTAATAATTTAGCTTCATTAACAGATGGATATCACATAATAATGACATTAATTTTGTATGGGATGATTCCATTCAGAGTGCTGGGAACATCAGAAGGCTGTTAGGTTTTTTTTCAAGTGCAGTTCTTTTAATCTCTATGCAAGACTTAAGATTCTTTAAATTATCCTCTTTCTCCTTCTGTAATAAAAAAAATCATAAGTTGGCTCATAGTCAAAAATAACTGCATCCCTTTGTTCTTTTCACTGCTTGCTTTCTCAGTCTGAGGGTTCCTTCAGTAAGGCATTGGTTGAGGAGGCATCACTTGAGTTTGCCAAGAAAACCCATTTGTTCAATGTTGGACTGAAAACTAGAGTTTTCTGAGACATAAGGATCTCTTCATTCTTTAGAAAATTCTTCTGAATGTTGTTTCACCGTGGATCACCTTTGATTCAGCTTTCCATTGCTGTTTGTTCTCTCACCCCATATGAACTCCCTGGGTGATAGTGAAAAGGTAGAATTTGCACTGCTCCATGAAAGTTGTCATTAGTAAATTATTAAAGCTCCTAATTACAGAGCTTATCTGCCTAAAGCCTCCTGCAGTGAATGCCCAGACTCCAGCAGGGCATTAGGTAGCCTACCAGCAGGGCACCAGCACCTTCCACTGCATTTTTATGTCTTTTGGGTGGAGACCTTATTACATTTTACAGCTGCCTGAAGGGAAGGTGCAGAGAGGTAGAGATTGGTCTCTTCTCCTCAGTCAGCTGTGATAGGACAAGAGGAAATCTCAGGTGGTACCAGGGGAGGGTTAGGTTGGACATCACAAAAAAATATCTTTCCTGACAGAGTGGTTGTGGTTGGAACAGGCTGCCCAGGTAGAGGGTGGAGTCACTGTCCCTGGAGGGGCTCAAAAATGAGTAGATGTGGCCCTGGGGAACAGGGTTTAGTAGGCAGGGTGGGTTTGGATTGCTGATTGGACTGGATGATCTTGGAGGTCCCTTCTAAACATAAAAAGGCTGTGATTCTAAGGAGAGCTCAAAAGATCATGTTGCTTAAACAGAATTTGCCCTTCATGAATTCCCGGTACTGAGGTGAGGCTGGCCCACTTGGAGATCCCCAGATTCTTCCTCCTGCCCTTCTTGTAGATGGGTGTCACATTGGTAAGTTTCCAGTCATCCGGGACCTCTCCTGTTAACCAGGACTGCTGATAAATGATGGAGAGAGGCTTGGCAAGTTCCACCACCAGCTCCCTCAGCACTCTTGGGTGGATCTCATCCAGCCCCATAGACTGATGGATGTCCAGCTGTCTTAGCAGGTCATACATTTCTATATCCTGGATTATGAGGGGATTATTCTGATCTCCAACCTTGTCTTCAAGCTCAGAGGACTGAATACCATGAGGAAAACTCATCTGACTATTAAGGACTGAGGCAAACAGGGCATTAAGTATCTCGGCCTTTTCCTCATCCTGGATAACAATGTTCCCCCTTGCATGCAATACAGGATGGAGGCTCCCCAAGGGTCTTTCTCAACCAGTGTTCTAAACAGGTTGAAGTCTGCCCTTCAGAAGTCCATGGTAATAGTTCTGCTGCTCCTGCTCCTTAGTTCATGAAGTATTGATAACTCTATCATTTCATGGTCACTGAGCCCAAGATGGCCTCTGATCACCACATCACCCACCAGTCCTGCCGTGTTTGTAAACAACAAGTCCAGCAAGGCACTTCCCCTGGTCTGCTTACCAGCTGAGTCAGGAAGTTATTTTCCACACACTCCAGGAAGCTCTTAGACTGTTTCCTCTCTGCTGTGTTATATTTTCAGCAGATGTCTGGTAAGTAGAGGTCCCCCACAAAAGCAAGGGCTTGTGATTTTGCAGCTTCAGCTAGTTGTCTACAGAACAACTCATCAACTTCTTCATTCTAGTTGAATGGTCTGTAACAGACTCCCAACAGGATCTCCACCTCATCGGCCTTCTTTAACTTTGCCCATAAACATCCAGCTGGACCATCACACTTGTTGACTTCCATGCAGTCAAAACACTCTCTAATAGAGAGGGCCACCCCACCACCCTTTCTAAATTCTTTATTCCATTTGTAGATCTTGTAGACACTCATTGCAGCCCTCCACTCATGAGTCATCCCACCATGTTTCCATGATGGTGACAACATCATAGCTGTTATGGTGCACAGTGGCTTCCAGCTCCTTCTGTTTGTTGCTCGTGGTGTGTGCATTAGTGTAGATGCACTTGAACCGGGCTAATGACTTCATTCCCAGCAATGTCCTGTCACCGTTAAGCTTGACTCTAGCAAGCCCAGTTTTTCCCCCTTCAAACCTGGTTTAAAGTCCTTTCAATCAGCCTAGCCAGCTCAGACACAAAGATCCTTTTCAGGTCTCGCTTCAGCCTCATTTTCTCCAGGTTAAACTATAAAAGTGAGGCTTTTCATCATTACTGCAGTTTTGTTCTCCTGACCTGCAATAAGCAGTGCTAGAAATGTTCAGGAAGATCTGTTTGTGCAAGAATTTCATCTGAGTTTTATACTATGGATACTACTTGGGTAATGGTCATGGAAAGGAGAAGAGTTGGTCCAAACTGAAACTTTTCTGGTGCACAGTCCAACCACCTTTTCTATCTGTTGAAATGTTACGTTTCTGTTAAATGATCACAGAATCACACAGAGCCACAGAATGTTAGGGATAGCAAGAGATCTCAAAAGATCACTTTGAGACCAAATTCTGTCTGCCTTTCCTCATCAGGGAGATGCTCCGCTCCCTTCATCATCTTTGTGGCTCTGCGCTGGACTCTCTTTAGCAGTTCCCTGTCCTTCCTGAACTGAGGGTCCCAGAGCTGGACACCACATTTCAGATGTGGTCTCACTAGGGCAGAGTAGAGGGGGAGGAGAACCTCTCTGGATCTACAATCCACCCCAGGATACCGTTGGCCTTCTTGGCCTCAAGTGCCTATTGCTGGCTCATGGTCATCCTGCTGTCCACCAGGACCCCCAGGCCCCATTTCTCTGCGCTGTTCTCCAACAGGTCAGTCCCCAACCTATACTGGTACGTGGGGCTGTTCTTGCCCAGATGGATTTATGCTTATCCAGATTGCTTAACTGGTCTCTAATCTGTGATTAGGGAATTATTCTGGAAACTTTAAAGTTAATTTATGATAATTTTTTTGCTTTAACTTCAGGACATTATTGAACTGAAAAGGTGAGTACAGGGGTTCATTATAGTTCACACACTCAGGGTTGTGTCGATGCAGGTGGCCACTCACCCACAAACCCATACCCAGTAAAGCTTCCAGTCCAAGGCTCATTAGAGCACCACTGGTGAGCTCTGAACATAATTCTTTAGGAATTTGCTTGTACAGGAACAATGCTGTAAAATTAATGTCACCAAGGCAATGAATGTCATGTTTTAGCTGGCAAAAACAATAGGTAATAAGTGCCTCCTCAGCTCTTTCTCTTGAGGCTTCTTTGTCTCTTGCCTGTCATTTTCACATCCCAAGCCTGCACTGCCCATGGTGACAGCTTCAAGTTGTCAGGAGGGTTTTAACACTTATTATCTCAGCTCAGTCCCAACATCAGCAGAAGATTCCGCTCAAAAAAATCTTGTCAGGACTCTTCCAGATCCTATCCAGATAGTTGGCTTCTATTATGAATTGAGGAGAAAAAAAAAATCCTTTGCTATCAGGAAGAAAAACCTGCAGTGAAATGGAACTGTGGGTCATAGAGCTGGTGGAGATTAGTTTAACACCTTAAAAAGCAGCAAGTGGGAAATTGTCCGTAGTGGAGCAGAAGGTGTTAATTACTAGCAGTCGAGATGGGTGCAAGCATCAGCAGCTTGCCACCAAAAATAGATCTCTGCCAAAAGCCAGCTCCCATATGCTGCACATGAAAACAACACTTCTACAGCAGTTCATGAAGATCAGAACAGATAGAAAACTGCTATTTTTTTTGGTTATTCTGGAAAACAAGAAGTGAGGGAGCAGTAGACTTTTGAATGGAAGGGGACCACAAAGCCATCAGGGCCAGGTTCTGCACGAGTAGGGCTTCATACTGCAAGCTCCCAGGCAGGACAAACTACAGCCCAACTCTGGACACTGTCTGAGGGACAGGACCTGGCCCCCTGTTTAAAAAGTTTGAGGACCCCTGATCTAGTCCAACCCTGCTGCCAGAGCAGGATCTCCTAGGACAGGTCACACAGGAACATCCAGGTGGGATTTGAAAGTGCCCAGAAAGAACCCAGGTGGGTTTGAAAGTGCTCCACAACGTCTCTGAGCAGCCAGTGCCAGGGCTCTGTCACCCTCACAGGAAAGAAGTTTCTCCTCAAGTTGAGGTGGAACTTCCCATGTTCTGTCTTATCCCCATTATTCCTTGTCCTGTTGCTGGCCATCCCTGAAAAGAGACTGACTCCTTCCTCTTGACACCCACCCCTCAGATATTTACAAATATTAATGAAATCCCTCTCAGCCTTCTCCAGACTAACCAGTCCCAGCTCTCTCAGCCTTTCTTCACAGGAGAGATGTTCTGATTAGACATGTAATTCTGATTTTGAAGAATAATGATGTTCTGATGGCAGTATTTGTTTAAAGGTGAGGGTTAGGTTGAATATTAGGAAGCTCTTCCTCATAGAAAGGGTGATCAGACACTGAAATGGACTGACCTGGACAGTGATGGAGTCCCCATCCCTGCAGGTGTTGAAGGACAGCCTGGCTGTGGCCCTTAGTGCCCTGATGTGGTGATGTTAGGCTGGGCTGGATGAGCTCAGAGGGCTTTTCCAGACTCAATCATTCTGTGGTTCTGCGACATGGAATAATTTTGTTTAGAATAGATGAGCTTCATCATTGTTCCTTTTCTAAGTAAGCTGAGAGCTCTGCTCTATCACAGAATCACAGACTGGCTCAGGGTGGAAGGGACCTCAGAGATCGTCTACTCCAACCTCCCTACCATGGGCAGCAACGCTTCTCAACCAGACTTGGTTGCTCAAGGCTGTAGAACAAGGAGCTTGTTTATCCCTCCAGTTGAACAAAATCTGCACAGACTGCAGCCAAGCAGCGTTATGTTCCTTTCTGCTTGCCACAGGAGTGGTCCTCAGCCATGAGGAGATGATCCAGCCCAAACACATGGCAGATGCTGCAAAGAGTTATGCCATTGTCCTAGAAACATGAGGGAGGCACATGAAGCTGGACCACCTCTTCCTGGCGCTCCTGCTGCAAGGGACAAGGCTAAACCTTGGCTGTAAACATGAAATGTGGCTTTGGAACAGTGGGAAATAATGATCTTTAGGTCCTCGGTACTGTCCTACCAGCTCTGCAGGGCCTCCCTGCTGTGCTGCATTTTGCAGTCTGCCATGCACTTTCTCCTAATTACTCTGGGATTCTAATTAGGGCTGCCAAGCTGTGTGGGATATGTTTATTATGAAAATGGTCAGCCAAACAGTCCTTTTGTCTGGGCTTTGAGAAGACCATTTCATGTTCAGAGTAAATTCTGTACTTTAGGAGAAATGTAACTGGAAAGCTCCATATTTCCAGGCACTTCAAATAGTTGGAATCTTCATTGTAATGGGCAGGTTTTTGTTTGGGGTGATGTGCTCCAAGAGCAAGAATTATGATGTGCTGTATGTTTGGGATTTGCTTTAGCATCGTGGACACCCTAGCGTTACCGTTAGAAAAGAAAACTAGTAGGACTAGAGCCACATTCTTGTTGGGTCCATTTGCATCCCCATTGTGGTTGTATTTGGATTTTCCCTTTGCTCTCAATTGAGTTTTTAAAGCTTTCTGCTGTAAAATCCTGAGTGTTGCTTCTCTCTCAACTGCATGGACCTTTGTAATTTTACTCCCTACGTGGTCACAATTCAGTGAGGTGTTAAACATTTCCTATATGGTATAGAGTTTCCATACAGGACCTTGGGATTCTTTTTTATGATGGTTTCTCCAAACTACAGAGTTTCCCTTTCCAGTCCAGCAATGGCTTTTCTCATTCTCATTAGTGATACAAATGCTAATAGATCCAGAATGGCCCCAGAGTGGTGAAGGCCAGGCCAGACCAAGCATCTATGCTGCAGCATTCTCTGATTAGTGTCTCATTATCCCCGATGCAACTCATTCAGTCAAAAGTGCCTCTTGTTTTAGGAGGTTGCTTTCAAAATGGCTTTGTTGCTCAAAGCAGTATCCTTTGTGCCTTCAAAGACAAAAGAGGCTGCAAGGGATTATTGACCAAAAAGTCATGAACACCTGGTTTTTCCTGGGCTTGGTGATGACAGCAAGAGGGGGAAAAAAACTCTAGGGAAATCTCTTACCAACCATGTCACCTAAATTAGGAAATGGAAAGTTTTCTCCAAATGAGATACAGAGAAGTATCTCTGGGCTACAACAAAAGAGGCATGGCCAGCAGGTCAAGAGAAGGGGTTCTTCCCCTCTACTCTGCCCTGGTGAGACCTCATCTGGAGTGCAGTGTCCAACTCTGGAGCCCCCAACACAAGAAGGGTGTGGAGCTGTTGGAGTGAGTCCACAGGAGGCTCAGAAAATGTTCAGAAAGCTGGAGCTCCTCTTCAATAGGGGCAGGCAGGGACTGTGGTATGGGGCTGTTCAGCCTGAAGAGAACACTCCAGTACAACAACCTTCCAATCCCTGAAAGAGCCCTGTCAGTCAGAAGCCTGAGGAAGAGTGTTCACAAGAACAGGGAACGATGGGACAAGGGGTCATGGTCTGAAGTTGAAAAAGGGCAGATTGAGGCTGGACATGAGGATAAAGCTCTTGAATCTGAGGGTGGGGGATCCTTGGAACAGGCTGCCCAGAGAGGTGGAGGCGGCTCCATCCCTGTAGCCATTAAAGGTCAGGTTGGCTGGGGCTCTGGGCAATCTGTTCGAGTTGGAGATGTTGCTGCTTGTTGTAGTGTGCTTGGACTATATGGTCTTTGAAGGTCCCTTCCAACCCTATGATTCTAAGTGAGTTTGTACTAAAGTTGCCTGTGAACTAGGAGCAGCCCTCCTTGTAACGTTCATGGAAGGCTCAAGCCAGGCAGTTCAACACACACACACGCTCAGGTATCTCTCATGTTGAAGAAGCTCAGACCCAGTCATTGTTTTGGCTTTGAGGTCTATGCCTTCATCAGTTTCTTCTAGAAAAAGCAGCATTCAGATATGTGCCATGGTTGAACGACTGGTGAACAGTTTATGGAAGCAAGCAGGAAAGGCACTGAGGGCAACGAGCATCAGAGGGATGCTGGGCTTTAGAATCATCGTAGCATTCTGTGATTCTAGGCTGGCTGCACCACGTTTGCATTGAGATGCTGTGAGCCAACGTCTGCACTGAATATACAGCTTGAGAACAAGGCAGTTTTATCCTGGAGGTAAATGTGCATACAGTTTGGGCACATTTAGCCAGATGTGGCTGTTGTGAGCTAGTAAGTCCATAAACAAAAGGTGTAATAAAATGGGGGGTGATGCAGTGGTTCAGCTCACAGCTGCGGGTAGCTGGTGGAATTCAGCAGAAACAGAAAATAATCACAGTGTAGTGTTTCATGTTGTGATGCTTTCCTCTCCTATTCCAGCACCTAAATCTGAGTCTCCAGGCAAATCTCCAGCATGTTAATATGTATGTTTGGATCAGATTTTAGGCTTTGTTGCTCAGCCTGTGAAGCTCTTTCCTTGTTCATTTTCCCAGGAGCAATGCCAGCCTTTCAAACACGGTGCTAGTCTGAGCGCAAGTGTGTGAGTACCTGTGTGTGAGGAAATAAACCCTGACACTAGAAGGATGAGTGGGCAGGCTCAAGAAAACTCTGAAAAGGGTGGTTTGAATGCTTGTCCATCTTAGAATCATAGAATCAGAACTGGAAAAGACCTTCAAGATCATGAAGTCCAACTGCCTGCCCTACAACCCCCAACCACTAACCCTTCTCCTGAAATACCCCGGTACAGTGCCTCCACCTCTTTCCCTGGACAACCTGTTTCAAGGCCTCCCCACTCTTTCTGGGAAAAAGTTTTTCTTAAGATGCAATCTGACCCTCCCCTGGCACAACCTGACCCCATTTCCTCTTGTTCTATTGCAAGTCCCTAGGGAGAAGAGGCCAACAGCCACTTCATTCCACCCTCCCTTCAGGTGATTGTAGAGAGCCATGAGGTCTCCCCTCAGCCTCCTCTTCTCCAGGCTAAACAGCCCCAGCTCCCAGAGCGTGTCCCCGTTGGACCTGTTCTCCAGACCCCTAACCAGCCCAGTTGCTCTTCTCTGCCCCCTCTCTAGCACCTCAAAGTCCTTCCTGTGCTGTGGTGCCCAAAACTGCTGCCAGTAGTCAAAGTGCAACCTCACCAGGGCCAAGTACAGGCGCAGGATCACCTCCTTGGTCCTGCTGGCCACACTATTGCTGGTGCAGGCCATCTTGCTGCTTGATTTGCATTTCCATCCCTGCAGCTGCAGTTATGTGTGTTTGCACCACAGATTTTGAAGGTAGAAGCATGAAGGCTTTGGATCATATGGGAGGCCAGGAATTGCATGGTACAGTCCTAGTAGAGTTCGGACACCATGGCAGTGAGCACAGGCTGAACTGTGGCACCTGATTTTATTAGGGGGTAAAGCAGATCCCTTTCCAGCCCGGATTACTTAGCAAGTGATAAACTGTCTCTTCAGGCTGTGAGCAGAATCCTAAACAGCTGAGTTCCTGTAGAATTAAGGGGTATCTGTGCTTTGTAGTTCATGGGTCTGACTCTTCCTCTTAAACATCTTTTGAGCTGCTGATGCATTACAAAATCACCCCACAATGAGGAGAGTTAATGATTCTGGTGACTAGTGCACCCTCCATCCTGCACTCCAAGCAGAATGCAAGGGTCTGTCCCTTGATGCAGGATCACTATTGGCCTGTGGTCTTATGGAATATTTAAATATTTCTCAATTCCAGCAGCTAGCCTGGGTATCAGGATCTGCATTCATCACACGTAGCTGTGGCGCTCATATGAGAGATTCAGAGTGTGGTTACAAGATGATAACTGTGTTGCCTGAAGGAGATAAGTCCTCTGCTGCCAGAATGGTGCTTTGTGTGTGATTAGTGTAAAAATGCAGAGGAATGGAGTTTATCCTAGTGCTCATCTTTCTCATTAAAAAAGAATCATCATGAAAGAACAAAGCACTCCCTGCAGTGCTTTGGATTGCCTCCCTGAGTTTGCGTTAAATCAAAGACTCAGCAGCTTCCCAGTTTGCAGAGCCCAGTTATAAACTGCACATGAGGCTTCCAGCAGAGCCCCTACGAAGATCACATCCTTTTGGAAGGGCTGGAAATGCAGTGTATTCCTCTGACATGGGGAAAAGTCCACCTCTGTGTGTTCTTTTTCTGATGTCATCAGCTTCTGTTAACTAGATGGTACTGGAAGAAAGGAAAGCGCAAAGAGCACGTACGATGCTTCAGGTAATGCACAGTCACAGTGATAGAACTGTAGCTAAACTGACTTTTCTAATAGAAGAATTATGAGATGACATGAATCTAGGGAATAAGAAGCAATGTCAATGGGGAAAAGCTCTATTCTCAACTTACTCTTGTGGCTCACACTTAACACCAAGCCTTAGATACAGCAGTAATTTCCTTTTCTTTCATCTCCATTACTAGCAGGGAAATCAGTGTAATTATTGTTACAACTGAATACGTCTTTCAGGCAAAAAAACATACAAATACATGTGTAAGCTTGTTTTCTCCTCTGTTTGTCTCAGCTGTTAGTCATTGGCATGTGGATGTTTTGAATTCCTGTTGCAGTTCTAGGTGACACTGCTATAATAATAATGGTGGTTTCCTCTGAAGAGGTGTTTGCAAATCTAGCACTCAGCCTGCAAACTGTGGTTGTGCTGTGTGCTCATAAGTTCTCAACACAGCTGGGAGCAGCCAGACACTTGTGGAAGATGCTCAGAATTCAAGGACCTGGGGACACACTTCTTGGTTTGAGTCTTTCTTTGACTAACCCACAACTCTCAGGATGCTTTACATGTAGGTTGCTACTGAATAGAATCACTTGTATTGGGTTGGAAGGGACCTCCAAAGATCATCTAGTCCAAGCACACTACAACAAGCAGTAACATCTCCAACTAGAACAGATTGCCCAGAGCCCCAGCCAACCTGACCTTTAATGGCTACATCCCTCTTGTGTTGGGGGCTCCAGAGTTGGACACAGGACTCCAGGTGAGGTCTCACCAGGGCAGTGCAGAGGAGCAGAATCGCGTCTCTCCATCTGCGTAGAGCAGCTCAGTTTCATTAGCAGCTGGCTCTGTTGGAAATAATCCTTCCTGATTTAACATTAAAGAGGAAAAGTAAAGGATAATATTTGCTCTTGAGCAGCCTTCTCGATTTCTTGCAGACATTTCCCGTGTTCGGAGGAGAAGTCTTTGAGGGAAGCTGGGAAATTTGCTGCCAGAAGTCTGAGTGCTGCTAATACATGGGTGGGGGGTCTCCCCATACATGTCTCAGGGGAGCATCCATCCTTCAGTTTTCTGAAACATCTGAATTTCTTTCAGCTATAGGGCAGAGGCAGTCGATTCACACTGATGATTTTGGATCTGTCGGAGATACAGCAAATCATGTTTCAAAGGGAAATGATGCTTCTGCAATTTTTCTGAGTTAAAGAATCATAAAGTTGCTTCTGTGCAGCTGCTAGATTATTTCTGCAATGTCATTTGTCCAGACTTCTCTGATTATCTGTCTGAAATCTGATATTTGGTTTTGTTTAATTCTAAAGGAGGTTTTAATACTCAGGATAGAGAGGGGCTGTCCTTGTTTCAGTAGAGGACTCTTCACTAATTTGCACCATTGATGATACAAGTGAAGAGTTGTACGTTCATAACCACAAATTATGATATGTGCTCCGTGTTTTCCCTACTATTTGAAATCTTTTGTTTGAATGTGGTTTTGGATAGTCTAATATGATTTCAGCTACTTAGTGTACAAGTGGAACAACTGTTTAGTGCCTTTATTTCATACAGGGACAGAAGTTTGCCAATAACCATGTGGATCAAGTTGCCAATGAGCTCTGAAGTCCCTGCTTGATGTAGGGGCGTTGGGCTAGATGAGCTTTAGAGGTCCCCTTCCAACCCAATATATTCACTGGAACAAGCTGCCCAGCGGAGTTGTGGAATACCTTCACTGGAGACATTTAAAACCCGCCTGGATGTGTTCCTGTGTGACTTGGTCTAGGTGATCCTGCTGTGGCAGGGACATTGGACTAGATGATCTTTTGAGGTCCCTTCCAATCCCTGATGATTCTCTGATTCTATTATTCTTCCCAGTCATACCCTAAGGTGAACTCCTGAATGCTTGGACACCAACAAAGGAGCCTATGGAGACTTTTGCAGCAGCACACTGAAACTGTGGGTTAAATGTGGTGTTAAGACACAAGATATCTTGTGTTCAGACTTTGCTAACACTGTGTTTCAAAGCAGTGAAACCATCGGAGGAACTACACAGATTTTCTGATGCCCTCATCACTAAGCCAAAGCTGATGTCGAAATGCTTTTTGGCACCTAGTCCCTGCTAAAGCTGGAGATAAGAGATCTGAATGGACTTGCTGCTGCCTGGCTTGATGGCCAGTCACTGGGTTGAAGTCATTGGATCAGGAGCTTTCTAAGAAGACTAAATTAAGGGACATCAGGCTGAAGTTATAGAGGCAGCTGAGTGAAAAATGTCTTTATAAGTGAAGGCTGGCAATGCTCCTGAACTGGTACCTGAGGAACCATAATTTTTCTCTTGGCTCTAGTCTGAAGGAGGCTGACCTTATTGCTGTCTACAACTATCTGAAAAGAGGGTGTAAAGAGGTGGTGGGTTGGTCTCTTCTCACAAGGAACAAGTGACAGGACAAAAAGAAATGGCCTCAAGTTGCACCAGGGGAGTGTTAGATTGGACACCAGGAAAAACTTCTTTGTCAAAAAGGTCCTCAGATCTTGGAAGAGGCTGCCCAGAGAGGGGATTGAATTGCCATCCTTGGATGTGTTTCACGGTCATGGAGATCTGGATCTTAGGGACAGGGTTTAGCAGTGGCCTTTGGACAGTTGGGTTAATGGTTGGACTCAATGATCTTAAAGGTCTTTTCCAACCAAAACAATTCTATGATTCTGTATCAGGTGAGAAAGAAGGAGAAAACATGTCAAAGGACAGACACAGGTACCAACAAGTGCATACCCTGGTGTTTTAGTACTTCTTGAGATAATATTGTGGTTGGTATCACTGGCATTCTCCCCTTTCTATGGCAGACTCTGCCTCTCTCTGTGGGAAAATGCCTTGTTGAGGATGTAAAGGGAAAGTCATCGCAGGAAGGTACTGGAAGACTAAAACTTTTCTCAGCTTTCTCTCTCTGCAGCTGTAACATTGGAATTGCATGGGAAATAATGTGTGAGAATGCTTGTGGGTCTACAGTGTGTGATAGTCTGAGGTCTGCACGCTCAAAACCTCCTGGTTTTTTATTGTGAGTGGGATATTAAAAACGTGGGAATCCAGTCACTTTTAATTGACTGAAGATTTTGAATGGTTTTTTTTTTTCAATTGTTGTTTGCTTGGAAACAGCAAAATAGTCTGCCTTTATCAGCAGAGTATGTCTCTGAAGTGTGAAGCAAAATAAAATGGGTAGAAAAGGAAGTAGGGCTCTTTTTCCTTTGAGGGATATGGCATTCAGCAGAAAAGAAATGCAGTGTTGTTCCAAGGTGAGACAATTTGAGTAATATCTCAGAACAACCTATCTTTAAGCAGCCCAAACAGCTGTGGTATTTACAAAGGCACTTTTCCCAGTAATACAATTGCTGAATAGGATCTGTCTTCAAAATAGAGATCCCTCTCACCAAGAGCTTCTCATACTGCAACTCACTGAAATAAACAGAGGATACAAGGCCACAGAGATGTTTGGACATGCATACACAGCTACCTCTTGCTGTGTACATTTGCATTTACACCAGCAGAGATGCAGGATTGCAAGGAAGATCTTTTCCAACCCTGATGATGATTTGAAGGAGGAGCTCTGTGCAGTGACTGCACCGTTACTGTGCCTTGACAATAGAAACATATCCAGCAGGGCTAACTCGTTTCACACATAGGGTGTGTTTCAGCATCTCTCTAAGGATTTTCTCCATGCCTGTGTAGAGACAGATCACCTTTACAGCTGGTCTTTAAAGTCATCTGAATATAAAAGCAATCTAGATTTAGAAGCTAGGTGCTTACTTCATTTGCAAGCAGTGAAGAGAGTGATGGCCCAGTCCATAGAAAGGAGAAGGGAGCCTAAAATGGAGAACCCTTGGGTGTGTTGGGTTGGAAAGGACTTTCAGAGGTCATCTAGTCCAACCTCCCTGCAGTGAAAAGAGATGTCTTCAACTATAGCAGGTTGCCCAGAGCCTCATCCAGCCTCATCTTGAATGTCCCAAGGGATGGAGCCTCCACCACCTCTCTCAGCAACCTGTTGTAGTGATCCACCACCCTCATTGTAAAAAACAATATATCTATCCTTATATCTGAGCTAATCTCCCTTCTTTTAAACCATCACCCCTTGTCACAGCAGCCCTTGCTAAAAAGTCAGTCCCTCCCCATCTTTCTTTTAGACTTCCTGTAGACTCCAATCTTCACTTACAGTGGGAGGAATTTTGACCCCTGGTCCCCATCTTACTGTCTGTCCTTTGGGAGGTGTGAGGAGAGAGGCTGTCAGTTGGGGTGGTTGAAGGCCACCAGCAGAATGAGAGCATGATGCCTCCTCTTGTGGCTGGAGCAAGAAGGCTTCATCAATGGGCTCCTCATGATCAGGTGGCCTGGTAGTAGACACCAATCATGAGATTCCCTTGGTTGCAAGGATTCGATCATTTGTAGAGATGCTGTGTCAATAAAGCTGTATAGAAAATCACAGACAGCTTCATAGCAAGTATTTCTGAAAAAAACATAGAATAATTACGGTTGGAAGAGAAGTCCAAGATCATTCAGTCCAATCATCACCCCAACCCCATCTTGCCTACTGAGTCCTGTTCCCTAGGGCCACATCTACTCATTTTTTAATGCCAGCAGGGGCGGCGGCTCCACCCCCTCTCTGGGCAGCCTGTTCCAACCCCTGACACAACAATGATTTACATATATGTTGGGGAATCTGTGCACCTGAAATTCCAATTGAAACAGTCTAAAAAGCACAAGCCAACCGTCAGAAGAAAACAAATAGTGTATTTCAAATTTAAACAGGATGTTTCTTCCTAGAACTTTCACAGTTGCCTTCAGATAGCCAAGCAGGAACTCATTCCTAATTGGAAGCTGCTTTCTGCTCATTGTCTTGTTCTGTTGTGTCAGTGGCATCCAATGACAGGACAAGGGGCAATGGTTGTAAGCTGGAACATAGGAGGTTCCACATCAATATGAGAAGGAACTTCTTCACAGTGAGGGTGACAGAGCCCTGGAACAGGCTGCCCAGGAGGGTTGTGGAGTCAGCTTCTCTGGAGATATTTAAAGCCCACCTGGATGTGTTCCTGTGCGACTTGGTCTCGGTGATCCTGCTGTGGCAGGGGGATTGGACCAGATGGTCTTTCAAGGTCCCTTCCGATCCCCAGTATTCTGTGACTCCTTCTCCATTTTCATGAAAGAATAATTTTTCTTAGCCCTCATTAATGTATTTCATTGTGTGTCAGTAATGTGATGAGATGTCTTCTCCTTATTTCTTAATATTTTGAACAGCAGAACGAAGATGGGAGTTTATTGGCAGCTGTCTCTGTCATTCTCATTGCAGAGACATTGCTTCTCATGTATTTCTTGAGGCTTGTGTTTCTTTCCATAATTCCACTAATCACACCTTGGTTTGTCTCCCAAGTGAACAGTCTATCTTCTGTTAACGACAAAATTAAGAGAGAATCTGCCTGAGTATATTTCTTCAAGAACAGTATCCATCACAGTTGGAATATTTCCCGTGTTGCCTTTATTTTATATTTTCTTCAGCTCCTTTTAATATGTTTCATGAATTTAATCTGTCGTGTACTGAGTGGTACTCAGCAGATTATTGGTTGTAGAAGTAAACAACACTGAGAAGTCGAGTTTTTCATTAAAAGCCTGAGTTCTGGGAGATGGGTTATTGGCAGCTTGATAAAGCTGTGGAATTAAGAAGGAGCAGGCGACAGGATCAATAGCGCTGAGGTTTGTCATTGCCTTTTGTGATCTCACGGCAAAATGCTTCAGATTTGCACAGTTGGAACAAACTTCTTGTGGAAGCCTCATTTGGTATCTTTGGTGCAGAGTTTTGAGCTAATTGTTATTAGTGATTTTCGACTTAAAATCTCCCCTGTCCACAGTGGCACTTGGGAATAAACCATTTCCCTTCAAGAAATTCAGTCAACTAATTTCTTCATTACAGTTTATTACCTACTAACACTGCTAGCTTCAGAGCCAGAACAATAACACCAGGAATAAGGATTTCTGAGCTTTAAATGATTTTCCACACTCTGCCCCATCTTTCAGTCCCTGAAAGGGGCTGTCAGAAGGCTGGGAAAGACTGTCACAAAGGCAGGGAATTATAGCATGAGGGGTGTGAAGCTGAAAAAGGGCAGATGGAGGATGAGCGTAAGGAAAAAGTTCTTGAATCTGAGGGTGGGGGATCCTTGGAACAGGCTGCCCAGAAAGGTGGTGGAGGCCCCATCCCTGGAGCCATTCAAGGTCAGGCTGGCTGGGGCTCTGGGCAATCTGGTCTGGTTGGAGATGGCCCTGTTTGTTGCAGGGCAGCTGGGCTTGATGACCTTTGGAGGTCTCTTCCAATACAAGACATTCTGTGACTCTATGATTGTGAGACAGCTGGGAGTTTTTAACCCTTTATTAGATCATTATACCACCTAGTGATTACACGATCATAAAAGGATCTCCTAAGTTAAAGTTGCAGACAACGTTGTGCAGTTCAATTGAACCACCCCATCACTGATCACCAACTACTTCTAAGAACTAAAATCAGAAAGAAACCTCTATGAGATACACAACAAGTGCTCATGCAGCAGATGCAGAACAGCCAGGGGATCAGGGCCAGGCAGCAGAGGTTTATGAAGGGCAGGTCTTGCTTGATCGCCTTCTATAGCCAGGTTACCGGCCTGCTGAATGAGAGGAAGGCTGTGGATGTCATTACCCAGACTTCAGCAAATCCTTTGACACAGTGTCCCACAGCCCTCTCCTAGAGAAGCGGCTCAGGGCTCAGACTGATGGACTCCGCTGCATAAAAAACTGGCTGCATGGCTGAGCCCAGACAGCTGTGTTGGATGGAGCAAAATTGAGTTGGTGGCCAGTACCAGGCTGTTCCCCAGGGCTCAGTGTTGGAGCCATACTTGTTCAACATCTTTATCAATATCTGAGTGAGTGGATTGAGTGCCCCCTCAGCAAGTTTGCATGTGACACCAAACAGGGCAGGCGTGTCAATCTGCTGGAGGCTAGGAAAGCCTTGAAGAGGGTTCTGGACAGGCTGAGTTGATATATTACGTGTAATAAGACCAGTAACAGGTCCTACCTACGCTTTGCTCATAACCACCTGCTGCAGCACTACAGGGCTGGGGAAGAGAGGCTGGGAGTGTTGACTGACAGCCCTTTCTAACTACTTGACTTCTTCAGGGCACAGTTGTACTAAACAAAACAGGAGTTTGGACCTTGTCTAGTTCCAGTTGAAATGAAATTAAGGGTGAACTAGACACAAGTGTGAGTTTGAACATGGAATTTAGGTTTAGGATTCATATAGACCTGGCAAAAAGCAAAGTGCACCAGAAAGTCATTTAGGGCAGATTGAGGCTGGACATGAGGAAAAAGTTCCTGAATCTGAGGGTGACAGATCCCTGGAACAGGCTGCCCAGAGAGGTGGTGGAGGCCCCATCCCTGGAGCCATTCAAGGTCAGGCTGGCTGGGGCTCTGGGCAGTCTGTTCTTGTTGGAGATGTCCCTGCTTATTGTATAGCAGTTGGACTAGATGCCCTTCAAAGGTCCCTTCCAACCCAATGCAGTCTATGATTACTTTAAGTTCAGCACATAAATACAGCATGATCTTCAGGTAGCCTTCTGGGCAGTTTTGGGGATCACACACAAAGAAATCTCTGAAGGGTTTTCCTGAACAGACAGGCAGACATATAAATCAAGAACACAAAGCTGTGATGAGCAGTGGTTGCTGAGACCAAAACAGTGACACAGAAAGCGGAGTGAGTCAGCACGCCTGGAGAACGGCAGTTCTCATCCTCTGCTTAATGTAAGACCCTTGTGTAGCATCTATGATCACAGAAATTCCCTGCTGATTCCATTTTTTCCATGTCACATGAAAATGGCTTTACACTTCTTGCCCCTGCTATCCAAACCTTTGTTTCTTTTTTCGTTTCTGATGTTCTGATTTCCTTTTCCCGAGTCCTTTTGGTAGTGTCAGGCTCCATGCCAGGCTTCTCTGTCTTACATTTTTGTAATAACTGTTTGTAATTATTTAAAATATTGGCTACAGCTAGAAAGTCTTTGAAATTATCCTCAAATTATGCATTTATTTCCAAGGCAGGCATTAGTTTCTTTTCCACCTATTCTATGTTAACCCTCCAGGAACATTTTTACTCTAATTCAGTTTCGTATGGATGCAACTCATTTACTATTTCTAGAAGGAGAAATGAAATTAACATCAGAGCGGCAACAGCAGGCTGTACAAGGCACACTGTTCGCAGAAGAGACTGAACCCAACATCTGGGGTTGCTTCTGAGGGCCTTTGTCTGAAAGAATCACAGAATAGAGGAAAGGGATGTGGTATAGAACAAGAGAAAAGGACCTGCATTTTAGAAGAAGATGCTTTGTCTGTCGTAGAGCTGGGCACTTCCACTGTATCAGGAATGAATTGCATCCACATCTGAAATACAGACAGAAGCTGAATGCAGTTTGACAAGGATTTGATTTATGTTGAAGCTGTGTGGATCATTTTTCATGTCGATGAATGTTGCTGTTTTGCAGCCAGGTATTTTATTAACACAAAAGATTCTGATCAGCTTTGAGCTGTGCGCTCTAGTAGCAGAGACAAATTTGCATCTCTCTTTGAATTATAGTGAATATGGAGAGTGAATTCACAGAATCGCAGAACATTAGGGATTAGAAGAGACCTCAAAAGATCATCCAGTTCAATCCCTTGGCCACAGAAGGATCCCCTAGATAAGTTGCACAGGAACATGGCCAGGTGGGTTTTAAATGTCTCCGGAGAAGGACACTTCACAGCCCCCATGGGCAGCCACTTCTAGTGCTCTTGTCACCCTCACTGGGAAGGAGTTCTTTCTCATATTGATCTCTTATGCATTGGTGAGTATACATCTGGAGTATTGTGTCCAGTTCTGGGCCCCTCAGTTCAAGAGGGATGTGGAGCTGCTGGAGCGAGTCCAGCATAGAGCAATGAGGATGATAAAGGAAGTTGAGCACCTCCCTTATGGGGAGAGGCTGAAGGAGCTGGGTCGCTTGAGCATGGAGAAGAGAAGACTGAGAGGTGACATCATTCATGTCTATAAATATTTGAAGGGTGGGTGTCAGGAGGATGGTGCCAGGCTTTTCTCAATGTCATCTAGTGATAGGATCAGGGGCAATGGTTGTAAGCTGGAACATAGGGGGTTCCACATCAATCTGAGAAGGAACTTCTTGACAGTGAGGGTGACGGAGCACTGGAACAGGCTGCCCAGGGGGGTTGTGGAGTCTCCTTCAGTGGAGATGTTCAAGACCCACCTGGATGTGTTCCTGTGTGACTTGGTCTAGGTGATCCTGCTGTGGCAGAGGTATTGGNGGTCTAGGTGATCCTGCTGTGGCAGAGGTATTGGACTAGATGATCTTTTGAGGTCCCTTCCAATCCCTAATGATTCTATGATTCTTTGTTCCAGCTCACGCCTACTGCCCCTTGTCCTATCATTGGCTGTCACTGAGCAGAGCCTGGCTCCGTCCTCCTGACACCTACCCTATCCATATCGATAAACATTAGTGAAGTCACCTCTCAGTCTCCTTTTTTCCAAGCTCAAGAGACTCAGCTGCCTCAGCCTTTCCTCATCAGGGAGCTGTTCCACTCCCTTCATCATCTTTGTGGTTCTCTCCAGCAGTTCCCTGTCCTTCTTGAACTGTAGAGATTTGATTATTAAACATGTAATTATGTACTAAATTGGTGCTTTCTGTCATATTTTACCTTCTTGTGACTTCTACACAAATAGCTAAAGAAGTCTTGATTTGCTGCAACCAAAGGGCATCATTCTGAGATTTCTGAGTTTATATCTAATAAGACTTAGAACCTGTGAATTCATCTACAAAGCAATAGGAGAGGGACAACTTTTTTGTAGCTGCTGCCATAAAAATGAACCCAATGAAGTTATGTTTGAAAGGTATGAAGCTTGTGGTTAGCGTTCAGTCAAGCACAGACTCTCAGGGAATTTGTAACTTCATTGCTTTAAGAGCTACAGAGGTTCTTGGAAGGCAGTAAATCACATCAAAAGCCCACAGATTATCTATCCATCCGTCCATCCATTACTGTGGGAGCTGAGTGCCTTTTGCAGCTATTTTTTCTTAGACCAAATATGGTCAAATATATTACATAGCACATTTACAGTGTCAAAATCCTGTTTTGGGCTTTGATTCAATGTGTAGCACTGAACAAGTTGTTTGAAGTATAATTTTCCTCGTGTTTGTCTGCTGTGGGCAGGAAAGGAAATCAGCAAAGCGATGAAGAGCCAAAGATGCAGGATAGTGTTGCCAGCTTTTACGGAACGCCTCTGTAATTTACAGAGATTCATGTGCATACATGTCCGATTTGTTCTGTACACCCTTTGTTTAGCCTCGTCAACTCAGAGAGAGCATCTCCTCTGAGTTTATAGGAAGCGTTTCTGACATGATGGCAAATCACTCAAGCATGGAATCTCAAATTCTTTTTTATTTTAAAGTTTAGTGTGTTGGCTTAATGTGATTCTCAAAGCTCACTCCTGAATCATGAATGAGGTTCTCACTCAAAGACGTTTTGGAATGCTTGTGGTTGGCTGTACTGAGAACACTACATGCCTGGTAGATAGATTCAGAAGCTTGCTGCTTCTAAGAAAGGGGACCTTTGCCTATGACTTTCTTGGCCAGAGCAAGAGGAAGTAGTGACAAACCAGAGGAAAGATTATAATGAACAGTCTTGCTAGGATCGTACGTGGTGCATAGCAGTTTGCCCACTGATCCCAGGCTTTGTAAGTGCAAGGGACTGTACAACCTTTACTGACTGCAGAGGATTCCGTGCCACCATGTACAAGCCTGGTTCTGTTCTGTGATGGTGGCTGTCAACTCCATCACCTTATTAAAGGGAGAAGGCCTACTGACAACAAGTACAGAGAGTGAAGTAAGACAAAATGCTGTGTGGCACTTTGGATCATCATCTTGTCGAGCAAACTCTTGGAAACGTGCTGAAGTAGAGATGTTTTCCTACGTTACTTCTATGGGTCATTCAGATTGGAAATTACTTGAGATCATCAAGTCGAACCAACAACCCTACTCTACCAAGGTCACCACTAGACCAGATCTCTCAGCACTACATCTAAACACCTCCAGGGATGGTGACTCCACTCCCTCCCTGGGCAGCCTGTTCCAACCCCTGACTACTCAGTAAAAAAATGTGTCCTAATGTTGAGCCTAACTCTCCCCTGGTACTGCTTGAGAAGATTCGGTCTTGTTCTATCAGGAATGGCCTCTGAGAAGAGACCAGCACCCACCTCTCTACAATGTCCCTTCAGGCAGTTGTAGAGGGTGAGGTCTCCCTTCAGCCTCCTACTCCTCAGGCTAAACAGCCCCAGCTCCCTCAGCTGCTCCTCGTAAGACTTACCTAGGTCCTTCACCAGCTTCATTGCTCATCTCTGCACCCATTCCCAATACTCCAGCTGAAATCTACTGTGAGAAGCCCCTGCAGGTCTTGGAGCCACAGTCTGACAAAAGGTAGCACAGATGCAGCTGCACACTGGCTAATATGCACTTCCAATCCCATTTTTAAAACCTCTTCCAGTTTTCAGTGGCCTAGTGCTGCAGCAATGGACCCAGTTGCTCGTTTCTAAAGCGAGACGTAATGACTTTACTGTCTCACCCTCCCACTCAGCAACAGTATGTGGCAATGTGTTCCTTCCAGGACCTCGTTGCCTAATACTGGATGGTCAGCATCAATTTTTTTCCTATCTGGCTTTGGCAGACTGCCTTTTGTATTCTGGCTCCAGTAAGTGAGGAGCCCCTCCTTCCCTGCTGTTCCCAGTTACTTTATCAAATCCATCGTACTGGGGAGCTCTGTTGTCCCGGTAACACAGAAGAGTCACCTGATCTAGAGGAATTCCTGT
This sequence comes from Rhinopomastus cyanomelas, assembly GCA_013400115.1. Lineage (NCBI taxonomy): Eukaryota > Metazoa > Chordata > Aves > Bucerotiformes > Rhinopomastidae > Rhinopomastus > Rhinopomastus cyanomelas. The sequence goes on from VXBP01008529.1 coordinate 82,161, forward strand.
GTTTCCATTTTACACTTTCTGCTTGGTGCAGGTGCCCCACTGGCACATACTGGTAGCTTGCTAGAAGACTGTTTCCCCTACTGAATGACAGACCAAATACCCCTTTACACAGCTCTGTTTTGGTATGGAAGTTCATAGAACACAGTTGGACAAATTCACATCCTTCTTTCTTACACTGTATATTTATAAATATGGAAAGGATGGGTGTCAGAAGGATGGAGCCAGGCTCTGCTCAGTGGCATCTAATGATAGGACGAGGGGCAACAGGTGTAAACTGGAACAGAGTAGGTTCCACATCAATATGAGAAGGAACTTCTTCACGGTAAGGGTGATGGAGCACTGGAACAAGCAGAGAGGTTGTCTCCTTCTCTGGAGATGTTTAAAACCCACCTGGACATGTTCCCTGTGTGACTTGATCTAGGTGATCCTGCTGTGGCAGGGGGATTGGACTGGATGGTCTTTCAAGGTCCCTTCTAATGCCTAATGTTCTGTGATTCTGTTATATAAACTTTGAGGTTCAAGTCCGTAACATTTCAACTTCTTCTGACTTCTGCTCAAATAGCTAAAGGAATCTTGATTTGCTACAACCAAGTAGCATCGGTCTGAGCTTTGTGAGTTTAGCTATAATATGGTGTAGAACATATGGAGTATTCCACGGTAAGCGGATGTGTATCCTGGCTAAATGGATCTTCTGCCATTTCTGAGCCTGCGTAATAGTAGGGTCATGTCTCTTCATTAATAAGAATATATTCACCAAGTAAAAGATTAGAGAGCTTTTAGTTTTCCGGATGAATAGCTGAGATTGCTCTTGATGTCTGACAAGATTTGGCATAGCTGAAGGAACAGTGGTAGGATTTAAAATTGTAGAAATGGGGGAAAAGAAACCTTCAAACAGAAATCGAGAGTGATAAAGTTGTCCTACTGTAGCTGCAGGGTTAGACGTGACTTAAGTTGTCCCTACAGCCAGGTGGGAATGTTCCTATGTCCTACTGTCTTTTCTAATTGTTTATGAATTAGATTGAAAAGAGAGCACGTGGAGATTGGCTTTGTAACACCTGCCTTCAGAGAAAGCCAGTGGCATGGCATGCCAGCGAGAGTATTGATGTTTATACCACCCATAAACCTTTTATAGCACCATAATTAGTTGGGCTATTAATACTATCCAAGCTTAGCCTTCTTTTATTGCAGTGGAGCACAGCTTGTGATCACGTAACTGAAAATAAGTAATAATGCTTAAGGGCACCACATAAACCCAGGCAGCTTGGGCTCTCTAGTGACTGCTCTGAATTAACAACAGTAGAGGATCCTACATCTTTCCTCTCCTGTGGGTGCTTATTTCCATCTCCTTAGGGAGTTCTCTAATTCTGAGCAATGTGATCAAACTCTCCTCTCACTTTTGGTTGTTTGATCCTGCTGACTTCTGAGCTAATACAGATGTGAATGGGGCAATAAATAGCCAGAAAGAACTTGGTACAAAGAGTTTGATATTTCTGCAAATCAAAGTTGTGCTGCATCTTACAGTGTTATGATGTTCTCCGTCAGGGATGATTCAGATCAACTTTGAGTTTTGTGCTGTTTTATAATGCTAATATTAGTCTGTGGTCAGGAAAGGATTTGCAGGAAGAGAAGATGCAACTTGCCTGTCATTTACACCACTTTGGTGACTAGGAATCATAGAATCATAGAATCATTACGGATCGGAAGGGAGACACAGAGTTAAGCGTAGTCCGCTCTACAACACGTTTCTAGGTTGCTTCTGTGCCCTGTGGAGAGGAGTCTGGATGGTTGCTCCCATTGGTCAGGCTCATGTCTCTAGTACCCTGCCTGATTGGCCCACACCACCATCTCATGATCTTTCCTGCTGTTTCTGGACCTCTGGTGCAACTCTACTAGTTCATGATCAGTTCTGTTGGTTTAGTGGGGTGAGAACAGCTTATTCACAAAACCAAAATGGGATAGCCAGAAGAGGAGCCTCTGCAAGTGAAAAGGCCTTTGGCAGGAGGGAAAGAAGCCAGGAGCAACTGCAAGCAAACTGGTCAATACTGATTGGACAACCAGAATGAAATTTAATTTAATTAACAGGCCTGAAATGACTATCATAGAATAGAATTATAAAGGTTGGAAGAGACTTCCAAGACCAACCAGCAACCCAACCCCACCCTGCCCACTAAACCCTGTTCCCCAGGGCCACATCTACTTGTTTTTTAACCTCTCCAGAGACAGCAACTCCAGCCCCTCCCTGAGCATCCTGTTCCAAACCCCTGACCACTGTGTCAGGGAAGAAAATTTTCCTGGTGTCCAACCTAACCTTCCCATGGCACAACTTGAGACTGTTTCCTGTTGTTCTATCATTAGGGATTTGGGAAAAGAGACCAACCTCCACCTCTTTACACCCTCCTTTCAGGTAGCTGAAAGAGCAATAAGGTCTCCTCTCAGCTTCCTTTTTTCCAGCCTCAACAACCTCAGTTCCCCCATCCGCTCCTTATCAGACCTGTCCTTCAGGCTGAGGGTGTTGGTGTACGTGTTGGTCTTGGCCACTCTTCCCAAATAAATAATCTAAACAGAGAGGAAAAAGATGTCAGTACAGATTAGTCAGTTTGAAACGAAATTAAAGACATGTTTTAAGCAAAGCAAAAGGTGAGAAAAACAAAACCTATAGACTGCTCCATCCTAAAGTTGCTTTTGGGTCAAGAGTGGAAATAAAACAGTCAAAATAAGCTCCTGTGGGGCCTTCATAAACACCCAGGACCTTTTCTGCACTTCTTTGTAGCTCAGGGTGAGATGCCTTTAAGCAGTAAATTTAATCTACCCACATTGAGAAGATTGTCTCAGAATCTGGGAAATCTGTAATGTGTTCATTTGTTTAACCCTTTTCAGCTATTTGCTACTAACAGGCAAGGTCTCCAAACTGGTTTACTGGACATTTCTACAATAAAAACTGTCTTCAAACTTCCAGGAAAATTTGGAAGCAGGGGCTGTCTGAAGAACCAAGAGGTTGACTGATGTCTTGGGGTACTTCTTGAGTAGTTTCCAACCCAGCCACCTCAGGCCTGCCTCTAAGTCATAGAATCATAGAACAGTTTTGGCTGGAAGAAGCCTTCAAGATCATCAAGTCCAACCTTTTCCTAGCCCTGTCAGCACCACTAAACCCTGTCCCCCAAAGCAACATTTACCCTTCTCTTAACCACCTCCAGGGATGGGGACTCAACCCCCTCCCTGGGCAGCCTGTTCCAAAGCCTGACAACCTTTTCAGGAAAGAAATTCTTCCTGACATCCAGCCTGAACCTCCGCCGGCGCCGTTTCCCCTCATCCCATCACTGGTCACTAGAGAGAACAGACCAACCCTTGCCTCTCTACAATTTCCTTTCAAGTAGTTGTAGAGAGCAATGAGATCTCCCCTCCATCTTCTCTTCCCCAGGCTAAACAGTCCCAGATGCTTCAGCCGTTCCTCACACGACACCTGTTCCAAATCCTTTACTGGCTTGACAGCTGCCTCAGAACCCTTCAATATCCCTCCCTCTTGTAGTGAGGGGCTCAAAACTGGACACAGGATTTGAGATGTGTCCTCACCAAAGCTGAGTGGAGGGGAATGATCACCTCCCTGCGCCTGCTGGCCACACTGTTGCTGATACAGGCCAGGATGCCACTGGTTAAAAGAGAGACAGTGAGTTCTCTCCATGAGCTTGGTATGTGGGGCATTTACTCTAGGAGAGAAAAAGTAGTGGAGAAGAGAGTCACAGAATAATAGAGTGGTTTAGATTGGAAGATTGGCCCAGGAAGGTGGTTGAGCCACCATTCCTGAAGGATGTTTAAGAGAATGGTTGATGTTGGGGTGGGGGTCAGGGTTTAGTGGTTCTGATAGGGCTAGGAAAAGGTTGGATTCCATGATCTTGAAGGTCTCTTCCAGCCAAAACTGTTCTGGGATTCTGTGACATCAAATGTCATCTAGTTTCAGCCCCTTGCCCTGGGCAACAATACCTTTCACCAGACCAGAATCATAGAATAGAATCATTAAGATTGCATGAGGCCTCCAAGATCATCCCGTCCAACAATCAACCCAGTCCCACCCTGCCCACTAAATCCTGTTGCCTAGGGCCACATTGACAGTTTTTGAACCCCTCCAGAGACAGCAACTCCCCACCTCCCTGGGCAACCTGTTCCAACCCTTCTCCACTCTGTCAGGAAAGAGATTTATCCTGATGTTCTACCTAACCCTCCCCTGGCACAACTTGAGGCCATTTCCTCTTGTCCTATCACTGGTGAATGGGGGAGAAGAGACCAACCCCCATCTCTCCACACCTTCCATTCAGGCAGCTGTAAAGGGCAATAAGGTCTCCCCTCAGCCTCCTTTTCTCTGGGACAAGCTTTCTAGTGCCATGTCCATTAATCACCTGTTCAGCAAACAAAAATCATCCCTTCTGGGTAAGGAAAAGGTGGTCTTTCATTTGTTTTTTAACACTCTCATTAAAAGCTACATTGATCGTTTATCGATGCTTGTTCTCCATTCCCACTCTGTCCACAGATATTACTCAGTCTGGGCTTTTTTCGTGTTTTTCATTGCAGTTATCACACTTATCCTAGTAGAAATACTGTTTTTTAGCAGGCAACTAGTAGTCTTGACCCTTGATTAAAAAGCCCCCTCAGCCAAGCCTTTTTTTCCCTGTCTGCTAGCACTAATTACAAGAACAATTTGCACATAGTGTTTGTTTGGTGCCAGAGTTACTTCTGGTCACCCACTTAATTTACTTCCATGTGCTCAGATGCAATCAGCTGCGACCGGAAACAATTCAAATTAAAAATTGCACTGGCACATACAAGCAGGTGTCACCTTAAGTAGCAGGTTCTTCATTTGCTTCTGCTGAAACCCCAAATTGCTTTTGCAGCTGCATAGGAGTGGTATTTTGTAGGGTCTGGTTGGTCTGGACTGTTTTGTTAGAATTGCATTTCACATTTGATTTATTCACATGCAAATTGGTTTTCACTTCTCTGTATGTCATTGAGTGCTTTTTAATTGAGTATGAATTGAAGAACAACAACTGAACTCTAGCTTTCCCTCAGTCTTCCATTTTGAACAGGGTTTATTTCCCTTAAAATGTTCTTGCCCTAGAGAAGTCCACTGACATGACAGTGATCTTTCCCCATGGCCCCAAAGACCACAAATTCTAGGAAGACAATTCTTGTTTCTGTTTCTCTTACAAACCTCAGTGTGTCATTAGCTTATTCATGGCTTAGGGAAACTGTAGCGTAGGGACTGATTTTCCTGTTGATTATAGGGTGCTAGGTTTGTCAGCCATAATATCTCAAATCCCAAAGAAACTGACCTTAAAAAAAAATCAAACAAACACCCCTCCCCCCACCCTCAAATTCTAAAAATACCTTTTGGTTGGCTTTTGGCTGAAGGCAGGTTTTGGTTGTTAGCCATGCTCTCTTTGATTGTAATGAAGGGTCCGATACCAGCAAAATTAATTGATGCTATAAACTTTTGTTGAGGGAATCCCTGAATCACAGAACATTAGAGATTGGAAGGGATGTTGAAAGATCATCCGGTCCAATCCCCCAGCCACGGCAGGATCAACTAAATCAAGTCGCACAGGACCGTGTCCAGGTGGGTTTTAAATGTCTCCAGAGAAGGACACTCCGCAATCCCCCTGGGCAGCCCATTCCAGTGCTCTGTCACCTTCACCATGAAGAAGTTCTTTCTCATATTGTTGTGGAACCTCCTGTGTTCCAGCTGACATCCGTTGCCCCTTGTCCTGTCATTGGATGCTGCTGAGTAGAGCCTGGCTCCATCCTCCTGACACCCGCCCTTCACATATTTATGGACATTAGTGGGGTCACCCCTCAGTCTTCTCCAAGCTCAAGAGACCCAGCTGCCTCAGCCTTTCCTCATCAGGGTGCTGTTCCACTCCCATCATCATCTTTGTGGCTCTGCACTGGACTCTCTCCAGATGTGGTCTCACCAGGGCAGAGTAGAGAGGGAGGAATATTGTAGGTGGAAGTAAGGAATGAGTTTGTATGTGAAGTTCTTTACAGCATCAATTTAAGTATTTTAGGGATTTCTCATTTTTCTTCAAGTTTTCACACTTTCATTTCTTGAAGAGTCCAAGAATGCCCTTTTAATATCTTTCTAAATGAATCTGCTGCTTCTCAAATGATTAAGATTTGAATTTTCAGACATATTTTGACCACGTTCTAAAAATATGTGCTCAAATTAACAATCAAAACACTGGGATTTCTTCAATCACAAAATCCCTTGATACATTTTCTTAACATTTGAAAGTTTTTTATTTGATACAAAATGGTTCTTTCTTGTCTAAGGCAGTTCACACAATTTTAAAAAGAAAGAGAAATCTATTAATTTATTGTATTTAAATCATGAGTGATGTCCAAATAGGTGAAAATTGGCACCACATGTCTTTGATTTAATAACAGACTAAAGAATGGATTGTAAGAAGGCTGGGGAAGACTGTTCATAAGGGCAGGGAACAATAGGATGAGGGGTTGTGGTTTGAAGCTTGAAAAGGGCAGATTGAGGCTGGACATGAGGAATCTGTGAGTGGGGGATCCCCTCTTCCCAGAGAGGTGGTGGAGGCCCCTGGAGCCATTCAAGGTCAGGCTGGCTGGGGCTCTGGGCAGTCTGTTCTAGTTGGATGTGTCCCTGCTTGTTGTAGGGGGTTTGGACTAGATGCTCTTTGGAGGTCCTTTCCAACCCAGTACATTCTATGCTTCCCCTAATTCAGCTACAGTTTGTATTGGCTGAGATGGTGTTTACAGAGATCTGGTGCAAGCAGTGAGCATCACAGGCTCTAGAAGAGTGGAGCTGTTGCAGCTCTCTGTTTGTGGGTGGCACTGGAAGCACTATTTCAGTGAGACCAGCCAAGGAGGCAGTGGCTGACAGACACTGAGAGATCACTAGTAGGGACACAAGGATCAATGAAATTAATGTGTGCTCTGTTGGGTTCAACACTGGCTGGATGGTCAGGCTCAAAGAACAGTGGTAAATGAATTTAGATCCAGCGGATAACTGGTCACAAGTGGTGGTCTCCAGACCACCACTAGTATTGGGGCTATTCCTGTTTGATATCTTCACTGGTGCTGTGAAATAGAATGCACCCTCAGCAAGTCCTGCAATTTGGTCACAACAACCCCCTTCAGTGTTACAGGCTGGGGCAAGAGTGGCTGGAGAACTGTTTGGCAGAAAAGAGACTTGAGCGGATTGATTGATAATCAGCTAAGTACGTGCTGGCTATGTGTTCAGGTGGGCACCAAGGCAAATGGCAACGTGGCTTGTGTGAGTGTGGCTGAGTAGGGAAGTGATTAGCCTATGTGCTTGGTGCTGGTGGAGCTACACCTTAAGACTGGGCCCCTCAGTACAAGAAGGACATTGAGATGCTGGAGTGGGCCCAAAGAAAGGGAAACGAGGTTGGTGGAGGGTCTGGAGAGCAAGCTTTGTGAGAAATAGTTAGGGGAGCTGGGGCTGGTTAGTCTGGTGAAAAGGAGGCTGAGGGGAGACCTTATTGCCCTCTACAACTACCTGAAGGTAGATTGCATAGAGGTGGGGGTTGGTCTCTTCTCCCAGGTCACCAGCAATAGAACAAGGGGAAAGGGTCTCAGGTTGCACCAGGGGAAGTTTAGGTTGGACATTAGGACTTCTTCATTGAAAGGGCCATCAGGCTTTGGTACAGGTCACCCAGGGAGGAGGATTAATTGCCATCATGGATGTTTTTAAAAGTTGTGTAGATCTGGAGCTTAGGAAGAGGGTTTAGTGGTGACCTTATGACTGTTGGGTTAATACTTAGAGTTGAGTAGGTGTTTCCAACCTGAACAATTCTATGAATATTAGAAACATTAAGATTTCTCTGATAAAAGGTGTGTGGGGCATCAAAATAAAGGTTAAGAATGATTTGAATCATGGAATCACAAAATCACAGAACATTAGGGATTGAAAGGGACCTCAAAAGATCATCCAGTCCAATCCCCCTGCCATAGAGGAACCACCTAGACCAAGTCTCTCAGGAACACATCCAGGTGGTTTTAAGCATCTCCAGAGAAGGAGACTCCACAAGCCCTCTGGGCAGTCTGTTCCAGTGGTCTGTCACCCTCACTGTGAAGAAGTTCGTTGTCCTATTGAAGTAGAACCTCCTATGTTCCTACTGATACCCATTGCCCCTTGTCCTATTACTAGATGACACTGAGAAGAGTTTGGGTTCATCCTCCTGAAACCCTCCTGACACTTTAATGTTTAATTTATAAACATTAAGGTGGTCACCCCTCAGTCTCCTTTTCTGCAAGCTAAAGAGACCAAGCTCCCTCAACCCTTCCTCATAAAGGAGGTGTTCCACTCCCTTCATCGTCTTTGTGACTGTGTGCTGAACTCTCTCAAGCACTTGAGAAATGTAATGTTTCTGTTAAATCAGAATCACATGGAGTCACAGAACATTAGTGATAGGAAGAGATCTCAAAAGACCATTTTGAGACCCAACTCCCTCAGCCTTTTCTCATCAGGAAGATGCTCCACTCCCTTCATCATCTTTGTGGCTCTGCGCTAGACTCTCTCCAGCAGTTCCCTGTCCTTCTTGAACTGAGAGTCCGAGAACTGGACACAATATTTCAGATGTGATCTCAGCAAGGCAGAGTCTGCTGGGGTGTTGGCCACTCCACCCAGCTTTGTGTCATCAACAGACATGCTGACAGTGCACCCTAATCCCTCATCCAAGTCATTAATGAATTCAATGAATAGTACTGGTCCCAGTACCAACCCTTGGGTTCTCTGCCCAGTTTGGCTGTGAGCATGCTGTGTGAGACTGTGTCCAGTGCTTTACTGAAGTCAAGATAGAGCATATCCACTGCTTTGCGATCATCTGTGCACCTGGTTATGCCCTCATAAAAGGCTGTGCAGGTTGGTCAAGCATGACTTCCCTTTGGTGAAGCCATGCTGACTGTCCTCGATGTGCCTGGAAACAGTGTCAAGGATCAATTGTTCCATCACCTTTCCTGGGATGGAGGTGAGGCTGACTGGTCTATAGTTACCTGGGTCCTCCTTCTTACCGTTTTTGAAGATTGGAGTGACATTCTCTATCCTCCAGTCCCTGGGCACCTCTCCTGATCCCCATGACTTAGCAAAGACGATGGAGAGTGGTCTAGCAATGATTTCCACCATCTCCCTTAGCACTTGCAGGTGCATCCCATCTGGGCCCATGGATTTATGCACATCCAGTTTGCTCAGCGTATCCCTAACCCAGTCCTCATCAACCAAGGCAGGCTCATCTCTTGCCTCAACCTCCTCTGGGGCCTCAGCAGTCTGGGGCTTCATATCAGGACTTTCACCAAAAGAATAGACAGAGGCAGAGAAAGTGTTCAGTATTTCTGCTTTCTTTCTCTGTATCCTGTGCCTGTCTCCAGGGCACCCACCTAATTCAGCACGGGGCCTACATTGCCTCCAAGTTTAGTTTTACCTGCTGTGTATTTGAAGAAGCCCTTTTTGTTGCCCTTGACCTCTCTTCCATGGAGGCCTTGGCATTCCTAGTTGCATCCCTACATTCTCTCACCAGAGCCTTATAATCACTACAAGTGGCCATCCCCTCCTCCCATGACCTATAGGCTCTCTTCTTCCTCTTGAGTTTACACAAACCACACATGTGCAGGGACATTCCCTGGTACCCCGCTGACATACAGTGTTATTCCTAACGTGTTGTCTGTGATTACCTAAGTGCTTTCTAAATTACTTGTGCACCTAAATACAAGGTCTGCGTGGCAATCTCAGGAGGTGGCCATCCATGGGCTAACAGTTTCAGTCCAGTGAATTCTTTCCTTAGCAGAGTGCTGGCTGAGCTACCGCTTCAGTCAGCACCAGCAGCAGAGCAATAAAAGTCAAAGCTGATCCTTAGCATGGCTGCACGTTCAGAGGGTGTCCTCTCACTCTGTGTCAGCTGCACATGCACTCTGGATTTGGCACAGGGAGTGGGAACAGCAAGTGGGAGAAGGATCATGATATGACTGAGAGGGACACTTTTATTCTCTACCAGAGTCAGGCAAAATGCTGTCAATAATGATAACTAGAGGTGAGTAATGACTGCAGAAGACCTCTCTCCCACAGTGAGATGCTGCAAAATCTGAATGTCAGTCAGAACCCTTCTCTTCTGGCTGTGCAGCAAGAAAGTTCCCTTTGTTTTTTGTGTGTGGGGCTGATTGGAGCTGTTGTTGTCTAGCACGGCTCCCTCTGCTCTATGGCTCACTTGAGGAAAAGCAGGAGCTGAACTGAGGCTTTCTCTCCTCTGAGAAGGAAATTGTTCCCACTCAGAATTAAAGTCTGCAGTCCCACAGGAGACTGACTTGGCTATCACTTTCACAGCCAGGGTGTTTCAGGAGATGGGTTAGTGATTGGGGGTTGTAGGGTGGGTGGTTTGACTAGATGATCTTGAAGGTCTTTTCCAGCTTTGATGATTCTGTGTTCTCTACTAGATCTCATCGGTCATATTTAACACAAGTATTTATAAGGTTTCTCTTTGTTCAGGACTTTATCAGATTTTCTCATACCAAATTTTCTCATACCAAAACTGATGCTGTGCTCTCTTTATGGGCTGGAAAATGCATTAAATACTCACAGAGAGCATAGAGATGCTCCACTGGGAGAAGTTTGGTCTGGGCAATAGTTAGCTGGCAGACACTATTAAAAGAAGTTAATCTGTTGAGCAATTTAATACAGATTAAGCAAACCTAGCACTGAGCAGATCACAGAATCATAGAATGTATTGAGTCAGAAGGGACCTTAGGGATTATCTACTCCAACTCCCTGCCTCACCATGGGCAGCAATGCCTCTCAACTAGACTTGGTTGCTCAAGGCCTCATCCAACCTGGCCTTAGTACCTGCTTTGTAACCCTGTTGAATTCAACAAAACCTCCTAAAGTGCTTCTTTTCCAACACTGTTCTTGGGCAGCACCAGCAAGAGACAAACCTAGGCAGCAATGCTGTGACTAACCAGCTGGGCAGTCAAACAGGTGCACGTGGAACAGCCATGGTCCGAGCACCAAATCAGAGCTGAGTCAGGCTGCCTGCTCAATGATATCCTGATGGGAAGGTGTTTCAGCTGATGCTCACTGCTGTCTTCTTCTCTAGCTCTTAGCCAATACCACTCACAAGAAAACAGCTATCTTCTGCTTTGCATTGCTTCTGTCACATCCCAGAAGTGGTGAGAACCTTTGCCTCAGCCCACAAGTGACAGCAGGGATGAAGAGCAACACAACGTCCCTATTTAGGCAGTAGTAGGTCATGGTGCTGTTTGCTGAAGGGTGCTGCATCCTTATGGCACTGTCTTTGCCCTGGGAGTCACTCTTCTGTGAACACAGCGTCCCAAATGTTTTCCTCGTGTGTGATCCCCACCATACGCTGGCACTGGCATACCGGTGCCATAGGATCACACCAGTGCAGGAATCCCACAGTGCTTCTCATTCTTGCCATCTTTCCCCCAGGTGAGAGATCAGTTCTGCATCTCCCATGTGTCCTTCATAGAGGCCCCTTGAAGAAGGGAAGTTCATTCTCCCTTGGAGAGGGACCGCAAACAGTCTAGCCCCATCGGCTCGCTGAATCACCAAGCCTTTCCTGATGACGTTCAGATCCTGCACTCAGGCGTCTTTCTCGTTTTTTCAAACTTGTACCAACTTGTATTGGTAGCCAAAAATCCCTGCAAGCATTTGTGCCCTGATTATTGAGTGTCTTGTTACCCCACATCAATAGCTGTTTCTGAAAGCTTTATCCTCACTCGTCCTTGGTCTACGAACGTAACATGTGCAGAGCTTTCCAGGTGTGTTTGTGAGCATCCTAGCTGACAGAAATGGCACCAACTCTGAGTAATGCCTACGGCAAGAGTGTTAGAAAATAATTAGCCATTGAAATGGTTGTGTTAAGAGAGAGGCAGTGAAAATTAATCTTTCTTTTATTGTGATTTAGATCTCTTACATAGGGATTTAGATATAGTCCTAGGGGATGCGGTGCTGGCAGTCATTGTATTGCAGATGAGTAACTTGAGGAAATGGCTTCAAGTGGTGCCAGGGGAGGGTTAGGTTGGACATCAGGAAAAATGTCTTCCCTGACAGAGTGGTCAGGGGTTGAAACAGGCTGCCCAGGGAGAGGAGGATACACCCTGGTTCAAAAAGCTAGTAGATGTGGCCCTGAGGAGCAGGGTTTAATGGGCAGAGTGGAGTTGGAATGATGGATGGACTGGATGGTGTCAGAGGGCTCTTTTAATCTCCATCATGCTATGGTTCTGTAATTCCTTTCAAGGCCCTATCTGTTCTCATGGAGGAAATGTTTGCATGAGCTTTCACTCGTGTTGCCTTGCTGTTATTTCAAGCTGACTTCTGTAACAAGAGACTAGGCATCTGCTGGTACTTGATAGTACTGACTGCTCTGTTCACACGGATGTACTCAGGGCGAGTGGGCCAGCCCCTTTTGAGGTATTGACTTACCTGTCAGTATTCAAAGAATCACAGCATGGTGGGGGTTGGAAGGGACCTCTGAAGGTCATCTAGTCCAACCCCCTGCTAGAGCAGGATACTCTGCAGAAGATCGTGCAGTAACACATCCAGGATGGTTTTGAATGTTACAAGGGGAGACTCCACAGCCTCTCTGGGCAGTCTGTGCCAAGGTTCCGTCACCCTCATTGTGAAAAACCTTTTCAGAATGACTGTTTTCTGTCAGAATTCTGGGATTCGTGCTTGTGACTGCTGGGTTTCATTATCTAATGGCCTGATCTTGTTTCAAGGTGCTCTGGTTCAACTACTCTTAAGTAGTTGCACTAGACTGTGTACCTAGAGTATCAGAGTCAGTTGATCAGACAAAACCCTTATCTACAGCACTACAGTCTATGCTTTTCCTCTTCTAGCCCAAGCTGCTCTCCCTTTGCAACCAACAAGGACTAGAAAGATTGCCCAGAGCCCCATCCAGCCTGACCTTGAATGGCTCCAGGGATGAGGCTTCCACCACCTCTCTGGGCAGCCTTTTGTAGAGATCCCCCACCCTCCAATTCAAGAACTTTTTCTCACATCCAATCTCAATCTGCTGTTTTCCAGCTTCAAACCATGACCCCTCATCCTATCGCTCTGTGCCCCTGTGAGCTGTCTTCCCCAGCCTTCCGACAGCCCCTTTCAGAGACTGGAAGGTCCCCCCGGAGTTGTCTTCTCATCAGGCTGAACACCCCCAACTCTCTCAGCCTGTCCCCATAGCAGAGGCTCTCCAGTCCTCTGAGCATTTTCTAGGCCTCCTTTGGACTTGCTCCAACAGGTCCCCATCCATCTGGTGGTGAGTGAGCTGCTCTTCAGCCATCTAGGCTCTCAATGGACTTCTGGCACTGCTGACTGTGTATTTCATTACCAATCTGCTGAACACCCCAGTTCCTTCAGCCTTTCAGCTTTGATTAACAGGAGCAATTAATTACACACTGATGAGGCTGGTGGTGCCTAAGCCTGCTGCAGTTAGGGGAACAGCATGTAAAGATGGAAAAGACCAGGAGAAGGAAACAGTGACCTTTGCAGTGACCTTTTGTTGCAGGTTCTTTTTCCTTTCTTTTGTTTTTGCTCTGATTTGCTCTGAAAAGAGCTGAGCCTTCCTTGTAAAGCAATTCATATGTAAAAGTTCTCACATTGGGATTCATCTGATAAGGTCTGCCAAGGGAACTTATTTGCACTGACAGGTTGGCAGCCAGACAATCTCTCAATTTTCCAAATGAAAGGAGAGTAGCAGCAGGACATCTCCTACCCTCTGCCTTTTGGTGATGGAAGGGAACTAGAATGTGGCAAACAGCAGTTCAGGGGAGTCGGCTCTTTAGAAGCTGCAGAAATGCATGGACGCTGGGGTGTAACATATGGTCTGCCTTCTGTGAGAACCAACAGGGACAAGTGACATTTGGGTTGCTGCTAGTTTGTGATGGAGGCTGGGACGCTTGACCCAACAGATGCAGTTTGCTCGCTGTTTTTTTATCCCGACAGTTCCAAATGCGGAAGAATTGAAATGTATTTTTAGTTCTTGGTTGTAAACGACAAGGCAAGCATGAAGAGGAGATCATATTCTCCCGCTTTCAGCTTTATATTCTAGCATGTAACCAACGTGGGACCACTTTCCCCTTCCCTCCATATGCAGCTGCAAGGAAAGAGGGTGAAGGTGCCTTGAAAACCTTCTGGAAAACCAAAGCACATTTTATTTAAACAACAGAAGAAAAAAAAACATCACCATGAAAAACAAAGATACTCATACAGTTCTTACAGACACCTTTCTGGTAGGATGGGCCTCTGGCCTGGAGGAGGTGACAGATAGCAGTTCTGAGGAAAAGGACTTGGAAGTTGCACTGGCCATGAGCAGACAGTGTGCAATTGCAGCCAAGAAGGCCAGTCGCATCCTGGGCAGCATCAAAATAAGTGTGACCAGCAGTCTGAGAGAGGGGATTCAGCCCCTCTGTTCATTCAGCCCCTCTGTTCTGTCCTGGTGAGACCTAACCTGGAGTCCTGTGTCCAGCTCTGGAGCCCTCAGTGCAGGAAGGACATGGAGCCGATTTGAGCAGGTCCAGAGGAGGTCACAAAAGCGATCAGGGGACTAGAGCCCCTCTGCTCTGGAGATGGGCTGGGGGAACTGGGGTTGTTCAGCCTGGAGAAGAGAAGGCTCCATAGTGACCTCATGGTGACCTTCCTGTACCTGAAGGGGATTACAAGAAGACTGCAGAGGGACTGTTTACAAAGGCCTAGAGTGATAGGATGAGGCGCAATGATTTCACATTAGAAAAGGGCAGATTGAAATGGGATGTTAGGAAGTTCTTTAGCAGGAAGGGGATTGAATAGTGAAACAGGTTGCCCGGGGATATGGTTGAGGCTCCTTGGAGATATTCAAGGTGAAGCTGATCAAGGCTCTGGGCAGCCTGATCTAGTTGTCTCTGCTCAGTGCAGGATGGTTGGGCTGGATGGCCTTTGAAGGTCCCTTCCTACCCAGTACAGTCTGATTCTATGCTCTTGTAGGTGTGTTCCAACCTTAATGATCCTATGATTCCCAACCATCCTCTGCTACCTCCTGTCTGCAGTCCTTTTGTCCTTTGGCAACGTGGAGTCTTCCTCCATGGGAGACAAGGCCTTCATGAGTTTCTCCAGCTAGCATGTGGGTCTTACACGGGCTGTGCATCATCCTAGTGCCTAACTGCTCCAGTCCAGGCCCGTTCCTCAGAGTTGCGGTCTCTAAGGATCCATCCCCTGCTCATGTGCTCTCCTCCACATTTTGCAGGCACACTTCTGCTCTGCTTGTGAGGTCACCAAAGGTCATCAGTTCCTCCTCTCACTAGGATCTGCCCAGGGCAGTGGTGGCGTTG
Organism: Rhinopomastus cyanomelas; assembly: GCA_013400115.1. Classification (NCBI taxonomy): domain Eukaryota; kingdom Metazoa; phylum Chordata; class Aves; order Bucerotiformes; family Rhinopomastidae; genus Rhinopomastus; species Rhinopomastus cyanomelas. The sequence continues at coordinate 97,506 of VXBP01008529.1, forward strand.
CCATTCCTGGAGGTGTTAAATAGCATGTGGACCTTGGTGCTTAGGAACATGGGTTAATGGTGAGCTTGCAGTGTTGGGTCAAAGGTTGGTCTTGAAGGTCTCTTCCAACCAATGACATTCTGTGATCTGAAAAGCAGTGGTTGCTTAGGCATTTTTTGCCCCCTCACACAACTGATGGACTGCCATGAACTCTGCAAACAAAGGGGGGCTTTCAAACCCAGGTTGTGGTGATGTTAGATCATAGGCTGGACTTCATGATCTTAGAGGTCTTTTCTAGCCTCAATAATTGTGTAACATCAACAAGATCAGGAAGAACAGGAAGGTATTCAAGAGGTTTCTCCTCTTAAATCAGTTATCACAGTGGTGGTGATTGGCTAGGCTTAGCCAGAAGTGGGTCTGAACCTGATCTGGTAGGAGCTTTCGCAAAGCTTTATGCCTTCCCGCTGTACTAAACAACTCAACCCCTCCTCAAGCTAAAGCCACCACAAGAAGCCACCTCTGAAGAAAGAGTAGATGATTGTCAAGATCCTTTCCATCCCTTCATATTCTGTGATTTTGTGACTCTTGTCTGTCTGGATGCTATTTTCAGCTGGTATTCCTCTTAGTGATGTTAAGAGTATTGGGAAATTACTCAGTAAAAAGTATTTTAGCTACTTACAGTGGAAAAGCTTGTAACGTGGAGATGATAACTGTCGTGGTTGCTTGTATAGGCACCTGATTAAACTTTATATTCCAGCCATTCATGGGTAAAATAATGCTGATAACACTTGAAAATACTTGTTAGCCACACTCCTCACTGATCACACTGATCATAAATCACGGACTGTATTTCATCGGAAGGGACTTCCAAAGGTCATCCAGTCCAATCCCCCAGCCTTGTCCAGCTTCATCTTGAGTGGGGCCTCAACTCCCTCCCTAGGCAACCTGTTCCAGTGTTCAACCTCCCACCTGCTAAGGAACTTCTTCCTAACATCCCACTTCAACCTCCTCTAATGTGAAACCATTGCCCCTTATCCTATTACTCCAGGCCTTTGTGAACAGTTCCTCTGCAGCCTTCTTGTACCCTCTACCCCCTTCAGGTACTGGAAGGTTGCTGTGAGGTCACTGTGGAACCTTCTCTTCTCCAGGCAGAACAACCCCAGTTCCCTCAGCCTATCCCCAGAGCAGAGGTGCTCCAGCCCCTCAATTGTTTTTGTGGCCTCCTCTAGACCCATTCCATCAGCTCCATGTCCTTCCTGTGTTGAGGCTCCAGAGCTGGACACAAGTACTCCTCTCAGTTTCAGTCCCAGTATAGCTGTTTGTTAGAGCTCATGTTCTTGAATATTCAGTGCTGTGGTCTTCAAAATCAGCTACATTAGCACAGCGTCCTGCAGGAGGCCAGAAGGTTCTTCTTGTTGCACAAAAGGTACTGCAGGCTCAGAGCAATAAAAATAACTCTCAGTCCTGCCTGGGCATTTCTGAAGGAATATATTCAGGAAAAAACAGTCCTTTGGTTTTAGAGCTTTACCTGAGTAAATGGCTCATTGCCTTTCACTCCATCTTTATTAAACATTTTATAGAAAGGTTTTACAGTTACTACGGTCATGGTGAAGTAATGGAGGTTGTCCGTAAAATACAAAGGGAAGCTGTTAACTCTCATCTGGGTCTCTCAGGATTTTATCTTGAGAGGGGAAGTTAGCATTAGCCATGTGTCTGAAACAATATTGTCCTTTTCTATCTAATTAATTCATAGAGCCTAAACAACTGCCTCCAGTACCTATGACAAGTGGTGATGCCCACAGCAGGAGCCCACCTGCCTGCTGCTGCTGTCAGCTGGTAAACAACATGCAGCTCACAAACACTTATGAGGGTTCAGATTAGTGTTTTTCAGAGGGGACTTATGTCACAGGGAGTTTGTGCTGCTAAATTGGACCATACATGGGTGTGAATCCCAGTGGGAAAACATGACCTGGGATCTTTTCTGCTCCAGCTGCCAGTTATCTCTTTGTGAGCTGATAATAGAGCAAACACAAGATGTATGACTGATGTCTGTGAGCCAGTAAGTGCTGCCTATATACAATGGCTTTCACACCACCTCTGAAGGAAACAGAAGGTCTTTTCATTATTGGAGAGGGAGGGTTTGGTCAAGGCAACTGGAGCGAGGAAGTCTAACAATGCAAACGTCAGTGTTTTCGTAACTATTTCACATTCAAAAGTCGATGCTGCGGTGAGCGATGAGAACAAAGCCAATAGGTGGGAAGGGAAAAAAAACAGTCTTTAAATAAGGTCTGGTAAATTTATCAGATCAAAAAGCTAAGTAGTGCTGGATAAGCCCTTACTACCCAGTGAGAGCCCAAGACCCTGTAACTGAATGGAATGCCGATGGTGCTCAAACTTAGGCTGGTGCTGTTAGGAGTGAGAGGGTAGGTGAGAATTTGAACTAGAAAAGGTGTTTGTGGAGCAATATCACTGCTCTTTTTGAAAGATGTTATTAAAGGAATCTAAGGACCTGGGAGTGCTGATTGACAAGGGCTGAATATGAGTGAGCAGTGTGCTCCGGTGGCCAAGAAGGCGAAAGGCATCCTGGCCTGCATCAGCAGTAGTGTGGCCAGCAGGACAAGGGGGTGATTGTCCCACTGTACTGGGCACTGGTGAGGCATCATCTCAAGCACTGGGGTCAGTTTTGGGCACCTTAATTCAAGAAGGACATTGAGGTGCTGGAGCAGATCTAGAGAAGGGCAACAAAGCTGGTGAAGGGCCTGGAGGACAGGTCTGATGTGGAGCAGCTGAGGGAAGTGGGGTTGAGAATTAGCCAGCCTGACTCAGTGGTGGTTCATGCCTTTAGTAACACATACCAGTTGTGCTGCGAGGGATATAAACAGCATTTAAGTACTTTGATGATTGTGGGTGCACCATTAGGTTTCTGTGGTGTGTGACTCCTGGCACTATCAAAACCAGGCCAATTACTGGAGGCGTCAGCTCTGAGCATCATGTGAAGCCTCTGTGTTTCACGTATTTCTGTGTGCTCATGCCTGCATTTTTCTGTCTTCTTAAGTGGGTTTACTCATGCCTTTTGGAATTAGTGCCATGCACAACACAAGGTGCTTATGCTGTGGCCAACAATGAAGGAGCCACCAGTGGGTTGCTGTGTTCTGCCTGCTTCCGCAGTTGACCACCTTTGAGACAAAAAGTGTCCTGGACTGGCCTCACAACTGCTTTAACCAAGTAGCAGCTCCCGTATTTTCTGCTCAGTGTGTTCTTAGTGGTGTTTATTGAGTGGTTGGTGGTTCTTCTGGTATGAGGCTTTCCCCATAAACCATGATGGTGACATGTTCCCAAAGCTTCTGCATTCCTCCAGGGGTAATATCTCACTTTAATGTCAAAGTTTACCAGACCTTATTCCAGTTCACCAACACTGGTGTGAGGAAATCTCCCAGAAGGGGAATAACTCAGTGAGTTTTTCCATGACTGCTACAGCAAACAGACACTCTGAGAGGACTCCGTGCGTGCGTGTTTGCAGCCTTTTAACTCGGAAGGCTACTGAAATACCTCTAGAGACTATGTTGCATCCCTAAAAGCCATGTTTATCTGGAGCCAGTCATCCCTAATGTATTCCAAACTCCTTAGTTCTCCCTGTGGCCTGGTGCAATGTCACAAAATAGTGCTGGGTAGTGGAGTTTTGTGTATTTGTGGTTAACACTATTGACTCCGGGTGAAGAAGAAATGTCTTTAGCATCAGCTACCCATCTTATTCTGGTTTTAAACTTGGGATTAGTCATTGCTAAGTGAACCAGAATTGTGAGTGTTGAAGGGTGTGTGTGACCAAAACACCCATTTTTAGTTCTTCACCAATAGCCTTCTGTAATAGAAATACCCTTTTGGAACACATCGTGAGACAAATCTATTCCTTAAAATATATTTTTAGGTTCCATAGCCTGTAAGAAGCAGGTTCTCCTTTGTGTCTGCTGTGTGTTATATACAGTCTCTGCTCCTGTTTCACAGCAGCAGCAGATAGGTCAGTGAACCCCAGAACTAGTGTTGCTTGATCTGTTACCGATTTATCTCTCATGCTGAATGAGCTGATGCCTAAAAAGGTGCAGAGTCCAGACTCTGGTGTCTAATAAATAGGGAGTCACCTCCAAGTCTACACTTAAGTGGCAGCAGCGTTAGGTTTTCTGTCTTCTGCTCACAATCAGCCTGTAGGAACCAGCATCTCTGTGCCTATACTGCATATGATTAGATTTAAATTGGTTCAGGTTGTTCAAACATTGATGAGGAGCCGAGACATATAGGTGCTCCTGAACTCCCTTCTTCTCTTCTTTTGTCTTCCAAAGACAAGGCTGGAAACAAAAATGCAGTTGGATCTGCTTGCTCTGTGGGAATAGTCACGACAATTTGCACTGTGGGGTTTTTTTATTTTACTGTCTCAGGCGAATCTCATGCTTTGGGGAATAAACTATATAGGAATCACGAATAAGAAGTAGCTAATTCATTATTCATATCTGTCTGCCGGGGGGAAAATGTCACAAAGTGAGTAGGTGGCTGGACCAACTTTTTGTAATGAGTTGATGAAAGGGAAAAAAATTAAAGCAAGCTTCTGAACCCAAACTGGTTCCTGTGCCTGCAACAACGAAGGGTATTTCTTCTAACAATGCTTGACTTTAAGGTAATCTTGTGAATACGATTAGCATGCCTGAGATTATCCAGAGGGATAAATTATTCATGCAAATTTCACATTTAGAAATGAACTACCGAAATGTATGCGGATTTCTTTAATTTCCCTAGCACTCTGCTACATTTGAGAATGTGATTGTATTTTTCTTCTGAAAACTTTTGTTTGCAGTGCTGTAGGTAGCTTTGTGCTAGATGAAAACAGAGAAATAGTGAAAACAGGGCCTGTGGAGCTTATGGAGAGAAGGAATGTTAGGAGAATGGAACAGAATGGAATGGAATAGGGTAGAATAGGAATGGAATGGGAATGGAATAGAATAGGAATGGAATGGGGATAGGATAGGGTAGGATAGGATAGGATAGGATAGGGTATTTGTCTCTTCTCTGGCTTTGCTATTACTTGGTTCTCCAAGGTACTAACATTCATACTGTTCCAAACAGTCTGAAAGAGGGCAGAGTTAGAATAGATACCACAAGGAAGTTCTTCACTGTGAGAATGCTAAAACACTGGAACAGGATGGCCAGGGAGGTTGTGGCTGCTCCATCCCTGGAAGTGTTAAAGGCCAGGTTGAATGGAGCTCTAGGCAACCTGGTCTGGTGAGAGGTGTCCCTGTGGCAGGAGGCTGGAATGAGCTGATCTTCAAAGTCCCCAACAACTCAAACCACTGTAAGATCTTATAAAAAAATTATATGAAACCCCCAAATCTTTGTTTCCAGGCAGTTTTTTGCCCTCACACACCATGCAGCCTGTCAAGCACCAGTTCTGACACTGGGTTTATGGTTTCTGGGTTACTCTTGTTTCCTTCCCATGGGAGAAGAAGCAGAAGATACAATCAGGTTTGGTAATGTCAGATGTTCAGAGGAACCAAGAGGAGGTTGTTGAGTCTCCCAAAAGACCTACTGAAAATCTGGTCTCGGACAGAAGCAGTACAGCCTAAAAGCATCCAACCAGAAGGTGAAAAAAGCATGTTCTGTGGAGCCAGACTGGAGGAGCATCCTTGCAAGAGAACGTTTTCTCTACTGCCTACATAATTAAGAGGTGGTAGTATTTTGCCTTTAGGCAACTGTGGTACCATAAAGTAGTTGTCAGTCATACAAATAGATACGTGGAAATAAGAAACCATTTTGCAGCAGAGGATTAAAACACTCACAGAAGAGGGAGGGTCCTTTTGAACTTTGCGAAGAGCTGAAAGCCTTCCAGCTGACTTGAGAGTAGCCTTGAAGAGAAAGACGTAGGGGTGTTGATTGGCAAGAAGCTCACCAGGAGCCAGCAGTGAGCTCCTGCAGCCCTAAGGCAAACTAGATCATAGGAGGGATCGAGAGAAGTGTGGCCAGAAGAGCAAAAGAGGGGATTCTTCCCCTTTACTCTGCTCTTCTGAGACCCCACCTCGAATACAGCATCCACTTCTGGCATCCCCAGCACAAGAAGAACATGAAACTGTTGGACTGATTTTAGAGGAGGCCACAAAAATGATCCAAGGCCTGGACAAACTTTGCTGTTCCAGGTTGAGAGACCTGGGGTTGTTCAGCCTAAGGAAGAGAAGACTCCAGGGAGACCTCAGGACTGCCTTCCAGTACCTGAAGGGAACCTCCAGGAAGGCTGCAGAGGGACCTTTCCCAAGGGGATCCAGCAATAGGACAAGGGGAAATGTTTTGAAACTGAACAAGAGGAGGTTCAGACTAATCTTAGGAAGAAGTCCTTCAGTGCAAGGTTGGAGAGACTCTGGAATCAATTGCCCAGAGAGGCTGTGGCTGTTCCCTCCATGGAGGTGTTCAAGGCCAGGTTGGACGAGGCTTTGAGCAACCAAGTCTGGCTGAGAGGTGTCGCTGCCTAGGGCAGGGGTTTGGAGTGGATGATCTCTGAGGTCTCTTCCAACCTGAGCCAGTCTGTGATTCTATGATTTATTGTTCAGGCAGGGTGCCTCTGTAATACAAAGGTCTCTTCCCACTACATGGTGTTACCCCATTTCACTGTCTCCTTTCCTTGATCCTGTGGAAGGGCTGGATGAATACAAAGCTGTAGTGAAACAACACTGAGGACATTCTGTGCATTCAAGACTCACTGTGATGGGCCAAGACGCAAAAGAAACTACTACCATGTAATTGTGCTTTGTGAGGGAGATTCTTTTTCAGAGAAAGTGCTAATAACTGCATTCTGGTATAACCTTCATCTTCTGGTCTAGGTGATCCTGCTGTGGCAGGGTGATTGGACTAGATGATCTTTCCAGGTCCCTTCCAATCCCTAATGATTCTATGATTCTGTGAGCCTTTTGCTTCTTGACTGTGTAGCACTTGACTCTGCATCCCTGTCAGAGGCAGGGTGAGAGCAGCATGCCTACAGCCCTTCCTCTGCGTGCTCCCCCCCTCCATGCCAGTCTCCTGCAGCAGTTAGATCTCTTCTGCTGAGCTCTGTACAGTCCCTTTGATGATCCTGATTGAAATAACAAGTTACCATCTGCATTAAAAAAGAGAGACTGCAGTGGATGAAAGAGAAGCAATAGGCTTATTTTCTGCTCTAGCAATGCTGTTATTCCACCTGTCCCCCAAGCCCACACACAAAGAATTGGGGATTTGCTGTCTTAATGGCTGTTATGGGGTTTTCTATTGTTCCTCTGCAGCTGTGTAGGTGAATATGAAAATGTTTTGCTCATGTATGTAAGTATTTTTGATAGATGCTGCACAGCTAAAGCCTCTTTTAATTTTCTCTCTAATTTATTTTTAATCTTGTAACCCCCTAGGGGGTAAATCCTTATTACATGTTGTAAAATGATCTCTCCCTACAAAGCAGCTTATTTGTTGATTTTTTTTGTTTGTTTGAGCCAGCAGAGGCAAAGCTGTAGCTTTCTCCCAAACCTGTATAACTGTACAGTGCTTGTCTCACTGCAAAATCAGTTAAAAACATAAAAAACCTGTCAGAGCACTGGAACAGGCTGCCCAGGGAGGTTGTGGAGTCTCCTTCACTGGAGATGTTTTAAACCCACCTGGATGTGTTCCTGTGCAGCTTGGTGATCCTGCTGTGGCAGGGGGATGGGACTAGATGATCTTTCGAGGTCCCTTCCAATCCCTAATGATTCTATGATTCTATCCTTCTAGAAAAGGCAAAGAGACGGGGCTTGTGGTTCTCTGTGTTAACAGGATGTTAGACTTCTCAATCTTAAGACATTCTTGTATGCATTTTGCTTCTAAATCTGCATTGCATTGGGAATATGAAGGCTGACACTTCCAAAAACCTGGCAGAAATTAAGGGTATGTTTGTTTAAAGGGGATCTCCATCCAACTCTGGCAGTGTGCAGATGTCATTACCCTCTGCACTCACATCAGTGTCTGTTTGTGGGCAGCAGGATGCACTTTGGCTTGCTGGAAACATGGCTAATCTGTACTCTCTGTGGTCTGGTGTTTGCTTGTATGGCTGGCTGGAAGCCTCAGTTACAGTCCTGTTGAGATAATAGCAAATTCCCACAGGCTGACAGGGTCTCTCGTCCCTTTACATTCTGAGGGAGAGAGGTTTGTGTTCAAAGCATCAGTTACCTCATCCTAAAAAAATTAATTTGCATTCTGTTGAGCACTGAGGGAGCTGGTGGAGAAACTGGCCCGGCCACCCTCCGTCATGCAAACCTCCGTACTTTGTCAATGCTCCTGGCTAAGAGGGGAGGGCCCAGACGTCTGGAGGCTGCTAATGTGACACCATCCACAAGAAGGGGCAGAAGGATCTTCTGGGCAGCTCTAGACCTGTCAGTACCTCAGTACTAGGGAAGGTTATGGAGCAGTGTGAGTGCAGGACAGCCAAGGGATCAGAGGAAGGAAGGAAGGACAGCTTTTCAGCATTTATAGTTTTGCACTCGATGTCCATCTCAAATTAACAATAATTAGGTTGTTGCCTAATACTGTCCCACTAGAAATGTGTGTGTGTGAGCACCTGTTAATGAACAAACATCAAACGTTCTGATGCTTTTTTCAAGTAAATCATAGAATCATAGAATCATTACGGATTGGAAGGGACCTCAAAAGATCATGTAGTCCAATCCTCCTGCAACAGCAGGATCACCTATCTATTCACAAAAAATCTCTTAATGGAGACAAGATTTAGAGTCTAAGACTTCTGAATCAGCTTCTGAAGTAATGACCTTTTTTTCTGTGATTGCATCTCCTAAGATCTAATCCCACTGAGACTGGAGGATAGCAAATGTCACTCCAATGTTCAAAAGGGTAAGAAGGAGAACCCAAGTAACTACAGACCAGTCAGCCTCATCTCCATCCCAGAAAAGGTGATGGAACCATTTATCCTTGATGCTGTCTGCAGGCATGTAAAGGACAAGAGGGTCATTAGGGAGAGTCAGCATGGCTTCACCAAATTGAAGTCATGCTTGACCAACCTGATAGCCTTTTATGCGGGTGTAACCAGGTGCACGGATGATGGCAGAGCGGTGGATGTGGTCTGTCTTGACTTCAGTAAGGCATCTGACACGGTCTCACATAGCATCCCCACAGCCAAACTGAGGCAGTGTGGCCTGGACAAGCAGGTAGTGAGGTGGATTGTGAACTGGCAGCAGAATAGCCAGAGAGTAGTGGTCAATGGGACAGAATGTAGTTGGAGGCCTGTGTCCAGTGGAGTCCCCCAGAGTTTGGTACTGGGACCAGTACTATTTAATGTATTCATTAATGAGGGATTAGGGCGCATTGTCAGCAAGTTTGTTGATGACAGAAAGCTTGGAGGAGTGGTTGAAACTCTTCCCCCATCCTCTTTAACATTTTCATCCCCATCCTCTTTAACATTTTCATAGATGATCTG